>OY987249.1:12657031-13100961 GCA_963920765.1 Ulota crispa | reverse complement strand
TGGATCGATCGATTGACAGATGGTTTGATTGATGGATCGATTGATAGATGGATCCATGGATCCATTGATCGATCCATCAATCAATCCATTGATCTATCGATTCATCCATCGATGGATCCATCAATTTATCGATTGATCAATAGATGGATTGATCGATGGATCGATCGATAGATCGATGGATCAATGGATCGATTGATAGATCAATGGATTGATCGTTAGATCGATGGATCGATTGATAGATCGATGGATCGATCCATCTATCAATAGATTGATCCATCTATTGATAGATTGATCCATCTATCGATAGATCGATCGATAGATAGATTGCTCGATCAATCAATCGATGGATTGATCGATCGATCTATTGATGGCTCGAAGGATTGATGGATGGATAGATCCATCGATCGATAGATCGATGGATCCATTGATCGATCGGTAGATCGATAGATAGATAGATCGATAGATAGAACGATTGATAAATCGATAGATAGATCGATAGATAAATAGATTGATAGATCAATAGATTGATAAATAAATCGATAGATAGATTGATCAATCTATATATATATATATATATATATATATATATATATATATATATATATATATATATATATATATATATATATATATCTATATATATCTGTATATGTATGTATATATATCTGTATATGTATCTATATATATATATATCTATATATGTATATATATATATATTTATATATATGTATATATATATATCTGTATGTATATATGTATATATATATATATTTGTATATATATATATACATATATATATATATATATATATATATATATATATATATATATATATATATATATATATATATATATATATATATATATGTGTATATATGTTTATATATATATATGTATCTATACATATGTGTAGAGAATTGCTAACACCACACCTCTATGAGCATGTAATTTGAGAATTTACTGCTAAGTTTTTGTATTTAAGTGGTTTATCACTCATTCAATGATGGCAATACCACCTTCTTGATTGAAAAATGAACAAATAACTACACCACTATTTATTTTTTTGATGTAGTTTTGCTTCAAGTAATTCCAAAGTCTCGTTTTCTTAGTTTCAAATCATGCACCTCCAATTTTTTTGAATGTAACTTTAGAATGTTAATGATTAAACAAACATTTTGAACCAAATAAAAAAAATGAAGTATAATTCTCACATTTCATGCTCAAAGCACACTTTGGGGGTGTGGCATTAGCAATTTTGGGTGTGGCCTTAGCAATTCCTTATATATATATATATATATATATGTATATATGTATATATATATATAACTCCTAATTGCCCAAGCCCAATATTTTTGAAAAAACACCGAACATTGCCATTTTTAGTGTTTTGATCCTAAGAAGATGTTTTTTGAAATTTCTAGGAGTCTAACCATATAATTTTGCATAAGACTTATATAAGGAGCCAGTATGAAATTTTCATGACTATATAGATTGTGGGCTGCTTTACACTAGGAGTCAAGGCCATGAAAATTTGGGGCCATTTTGGTCAAAATTTCAGCCCAAATGGCCTCAAGAGTGGCCCTTAGTGCCTATTATAATATGAATATAGTGGGGGCCAATCTTCTTGTGGCTAAAGGCTTTGAGGCCAAAAAGTTGAGGCCAATAGAGTAAATTGTGAAAATTTCAGGAGAAAAGAGATGAAAAAGAACTAAATATAATTTTTGATAATTTTACTCCATCCTACAATGTTGAGCATCTCAAAAGATTGTTTTTAATTGAAAAAGTCATATTTAATAAAATTTGATAACAATCCTAAGGGGCAAGAATTGGCTTCACATTTTTAGAAGGTCTAATTTCTAGAGTTAGGACCGTGTTAGATCTTGTCTTTTAAATATTGATATATGTTTTGAAACGTGGGCCTTGACTCCTTGTGTAAAGGGCTTGAGGCTCTTTTTTGATTATGAACCAATTGGTATCTAGTATCTTGTGTGTCAAACGAGCTCCAAAAAATGACCTTGACTTATAGTGTAAAGTTAGTTTGAGATGTGTGAGCATATGAGGTTGGTGTAAAAAGTTTCAGTAATACAAAAAGGTCCTTAAAAAATTGCAATAAACAATTGCATTTTAGTTATTTAGGACAATCATGACTCAAGTACAATTGGAAATGACTTGCAATCGTATTGTATTCATGTGCATTTGTTTTTGCAATTGGTGTGGACTAGTTAGAGCATCTCCTATAGCACGTTAACCCCGAAAGGACCATTGTCCTTACGGGGGACAAATGGAATTTTGGGCAAGTACCTACGGCCTCAGTTTTTGTTTTAATTTTTTGAAACTTTTTTTGATGATTGAAAAACACATTAGCTTTTGGGGAATATAATTTTTATTCCAATTGATGCCAGGGGGCAAAAGTTATGCCCAAATGAGCACAAATTTGGGGACTAGGGGCAGCAAAAAAAAGTTCTTATAAAAACTTGAAATAATTTTCTTTTTGTTTCTTAAAGATTATATCTTTTTCTACACCTAAAGCTTTGATTCATTCCATTTGGACTAGTTATGAGAAAGTTATGGACAGTCTTGTTTTGCAGGCAACTCAAGCATCTTCTTGAAAAAATAACTTATAAACTTCATTTTTGAATGCAGGTTTAACATTTCTTCAAAAAAATTGTTGGAGAGGGTGAAGTTTGCTTTCTAGAACAACCTCACCATTGGAATTATTGTGTTTCAATTCCATTGCAGGGTTATTAGCAATTTAAGTTTTTGTTCAATCTCATACCTTCTTCTACCTAATGTTTTCTTAAAGAATGAAAATTAAGTATTTTTTTTAAAAAATTCCAAAGATTCCCAACTCAACTTCTCACCATGCAAAAATAGAATTCCAAACTCTATGGTGCAAAAATTTTAAGTCAAAAATGTTCAAAGTTAAAAAATCTAATCAAGCAAGGTGCAAAAAAAGTTTTTTAACACTTTAAATGCATATATCTTCCAATTTGTGCGGCCAAAGTTCTTGAGTTTTGTATGACACATTCTTATAGTAGTCTAGCACAAGATCCTACAATCAGATATGCAAAATGCCTAATTTTCAAACTTTTTTACTCTTTGCCATAGAGGTGGCAATTTTGAGTATCTTTTGACAAAATAAAGGCCATGGTCCTTTAGGGGTTAATATTGCCCTTTGCGTCCAACCCGTAATGACTTTTGCGATTCAAATCTCCAATAGCATTGTACTCATTGATGTGCAAGAGCGGGGCCTTTCAGGCTTGGCCACTTTCACGTCAAAATTGAGGTTTCTCCAAGCCCCCTTCATGGTTCTTGCCAAGTACTATTCATGCACTGTTCATGCACTGTTCATGCTGCAACGCCATATGTACCCTTACGATTTGTTGTAACTCAGGTGCAGGCCCTCAAACCTTCCGGACTGCAAGGGAATTTCACGCCATGTTGCATTGCTTGCTACTTCCGTTCCCTCCAAATCTAGTTTCCAAGCGCTTCTTTAAATGTGCTGTTAGAGATGCTCTTAGATAGGACACAACTACAACTTCATTATGTGGGATTGCATCCATTTCCATTTGAATTTTTTTTGGGTCTCACCCTCAAGCTGCTTTTCTTTTTCCTTTCTAGCAAGATATGTTTTTCACAAATCTCTAGGTTGCATTCAACCCCTAAATGCCCAAAAGGTGTTTTTCACATTTTGAGAAGGCAGTTATGAATTTTTTGAATTATCCTTGTAAAATTATTATTAAACATCAAAACAACAATGTGACCTTTGAATCTTAAACTTCAAGGCTTTTAGATGGTGCTACCCAAAAAAACCCAAAATGACCACGCAAATTTTGAGATACATGTGATTGAATGATGATGAGTATAGAATTTTTTGCTTTTTTTTGGAGTTGCCTAAGACTTCTAATGTAAATTGACAATTTTTTTGTATACAAAATTGGAAAAAAACTACTTTGGATGCTTTAGTGTTTGTTGTTGTTTCTTCAAAACTAATGGCCCTACCTTCCAAATCCATGACCACATATTCACAAATGAGCTTGCAACACAATCACAAATAGTGTACTCCTTTTTTTTGGGTACCTGTGCAATCAAATGAAGGATTATTATAATTGCGATGGTCCTATATTTTTGACAAGACTTTAAAATAAACAACATCATTATAATGGGTTTGGGCTCTTTATATATAATGAAGGATATGGCATATTAATGAAAAGTGTAAATTTTTAACTATACAATAGCCTTGCTAATTTTTTTTATAAAATCTACACTTTTATGAGGGATAATAGAATTACTAAAGGGGTATGTAAAGTATCCAATGTTTCATGTATCTCAAAGTATCCCATGTTTGTTCTATGTCAGAGTATCCAATGTTTGCTATATTTAGCTGTAGCTTTGCTGAATAGACTTCATTAGTACACATACTGAGTTGTTGATGATTTGATGCGTGGAAGATGAATAGCAAAAAAGTAGAGTGAAAATTGTGAATGAAATTGCCCTGAGCAAAATGATGGATGAGGGAACCTTCTCTTGGAAGCTTTGATTTAGGGTTAGTCCAAGGTTTGAGTATGCAACTTTTACATGCAAGTTTAGGGATTTTCATTGCATGCTTTCTATTTTCTCTCACTTTTTAGACGGAAGTAGTTAAAATGTATATTTGAAGGGTTTGAACTTTATGTTCGAGACTAGTTTTTGCTTGACAACTAATTCAATTTGGAAATAGAAACTGCTTGAATGTACTTGGTGTAAACAAGCACTTCATGTTTAACACTACAATAAAAATGTCACTTTTGTTTTGTACATTAGATTTTGCATGTGCATATTCCAAAAAAGAATTTTATTGTGAATTGATGAGGTGTATGATTTTTTTTTCTTGACATTGTGTATTTATAATGTACATAGTGCATACAAAAATATCATAAGAATCTTTTTTGACTAAAGCCTAGAATATTCAAAAATTTAGGTTAATATAACCCTATAGAAATCAAATTTTGTTACCTGCAGAGCCTCCATCTTATAAGGGCTTGAATGTAGGGTACCCACAAATACCTTACATAGTGCACTCTTTGTAAATAAAATTGTCAAAGTGCAACCTTCTAATACAAAGAGATTTTTTAGCTTCAATATTTGACCAAAATCATTATGAATGAAAGAAAATTTAATGGTGAATGAATTCTAATTTCTATGACAAAGACATTCCACATGAAATTAGCCTACAAGCACTTTTAGATTTGGTTTGATGTCAAAATTTCAATAAAATGGTCCTTATTGCTAAAGGGAGTATAGAAGGGAAATCTTTAGCTTTTTCTCACCTGATGCCCGTCTTTTCAATGTGGCAACTTGTCAAAGGCTTTGCAACACTATTCATGACACTTTTCATGATACTATTAATGACATAAAATGTTTGTTTGCGCTGAACCTTCCACCAAAAACAATTGGAATAAGATATGGAGGAAACTGAATTTTGAATGTTGAATCTAACTCCACCGCGCAACTTTTCTAAAAAATAGCTTGAAAACAATAAAATAAGTGCCTTCATCCAGGGTTTCAAAGTTTCTTGAAGTTTTTTTAACACCAAAATTTGGTACCTTGGGCATTTAGGGGTTAGTGTCCATCTGATGCAAGCATGTCCTGCTACCATGTGTTGGAATTTCACTTGTTGAGAATATCCATTTAATTATTATTTTTAATATCATGCCACCTTTGTAATGTGACGCTTGTATTTTATAGTCATGTTCCAGTCGTATTGTAGTTGTTGCATAGTTGTAATGTAGTTATGGTGCAGCTAATATGTAATTGTAATGAATTGTTGTGTGGTTGTAGTCTAACTCTTGTGTAGTTATAGTGTAGTTGTAAAGTTGTTGTAATGCTGCTGTAATATGATTGCAATATAGTCGTAACATGTTTGTTAAGTAGATGTATTCTAATTGTAGTGTAGTAATAGTGTAGTGGTAGTATAGTTATATTGTGGTTGTATTATAGGTGTTACGTAGTTGTTTACATTAATTTTGTAAATATTGATTTTTGATTTACTCATATTTTAATAGCTATTCTATAAATTTTATTTATTTATTTTTTAGTTGTTTAAAATCATTGTTTGTTATAAAAATGTACATTAAACTATTACAATTATGTTTACAACTATCCTACAATTGTAAACAAAAGATGAGTCCAAAAGCAGTTGACAATGTAATTTAAGCTACTGCCACTTTAGTAATACATCACAAGTTTCAGTTGCTAATTGGTTGTAATCCACTTGTTCCACAAAAAAAATTCGACAACACAATTGTAGTATAGTAATAATGCAATTGTAATGTAGTTGTAAAAAAATGCTACAGTAATGTAAAACAACTGTGCTACATTTGTAGCATAGTTGATAATTGGTTGTAATACAATTATCAACTAATTCCAGCTGGCTCACAAACTATTTGCAAAAATTGGAATCAGTACATTTAAAATGCCATTGTAATCCAATTGCACTTTTTTTAATCTAAATCCTACAATCTAGTTTAGTTGTACTCTAATTGCATATTGTGCTTTATAAATTGCAAATTCATGCTAATTGCATGGTGGAAGCAAACAACCCTGCTTTGCTCAAAATCTTGTTAGTACTTCAAAACAACCTAAAAGTTGCAACAAAACTACTTCCGAAATTTAGATTGATAAAGTTTTCTAACCATATAATCCATCACAATATTCCAAATACATAACAAAATATAATTTATTGAAGATTACCTTCTTGCACCTAAACAATTGAAAACCACCGTGCTCTCAAGAAGCAATCAAAAATTCATTAAAAAATCAAAAATGCAATTTTAAATTTCCTAAAATTAGGATTTTACTATACATCTAGCATAAAATTTCATAAAAATATTGAGTTGGAAATCACCAAGATATAAATTTTTGAACTTGCAGTTCTAAATTGCCATTGAAATTGGCATTTTTCTACTCAAAAATCTACTAAAGACTCCAAGCTTGGAATCTAGCATGCTTATATAGTGTCATTAGCAAGCTACCAGCACAAAGAAAAACTCCGCAAAGTTTCATGAAATAAAGATAAAAATCAAACATACATGAAGCAAATGAAGCAAGCTAATACAAAATAGAAGGGACTGTCATCCTTAAAAAGCTTGGCATATAGCTTTGCTCTACAAGTGAGAAGAATAAATGAAGGAGAAGAACCATTCATGTCTTTTTATCTTTGGGTGCTAGAGTTTAAGGGTGGCAACCACATCTCCAATCTTTGAACTACCAACCCTAATCTTAATCAAGAGTCTACATGCACTAGAAAAAAGTGGGCAATGAATAACTAGGCCACAATTGCATAACAACTATATCACAATTGTGCAACAAGTGCATGACTATACAACAATTGAATGACTGTACAACAACTATGAAACAATTCCAAAACAATTCAATTACAGTAGTACATTTGTTGCAACCTATTCATTTATTGCATATTTTTCTTTTAGTTATTGGTTCAAAAACTACAACCAAATTTTAGGGTTGATTGCCTTTATAACTCAAAATTTTTTTTTTGACAAATTTAACATTATTATAAATGTGTTTAAAACACATTTTACCTAGAAATAGACTGTTTACATGTTAAAATCTATATTGTGAAGCACTAAAAACAAAATAATTTGCAAATTTTGAAGCTCTAACATCTAATATTTGAATGCACTAAATCATTTTGAATGGAATAAATGGAATTTTGTTCTATTGGTCTTGCACTTTTTTTTTAACTAAAATTATTGATACAATTAGCTTTTTTTTGAAACACGGTTCTTTTCAACTTTTAAAAACTTTAATTTTCATGTTTCAAATATTGAGATTCTTTCTTTCAATGTTTCTATTACAATATAAAATTTAGCTTTTTGAACTTTTTGAACTCGATTAAAAGGTTAAGGTGATCGAATTCAAAAAGGCATTTTTAAAATAGAGAAAATAAATTTATGGTAATTTTATAATTGTGTTTATCTTAAAGCATTGATTGTAAATTGCAATCATTAATTCCATTGGAATTTAAGTCAATAATATAGCATTTAAATTCAAAGATGTTGTGAATTTGATCACAACATTTAATACCTTCTACATATCTAAACTGGACTTGTTTTAATTGTCGCATTAGATATTTTTATTTTGTGATTTTCCAAGAAATCAAAAGAATAAAGATACATTTTAAAAAACGCATAATTCTCAATTGATATTTTAAACTAGTCCAATATTTTAATTTTAAATTATATATGTCAAAATCTAATATAAAAATATCTTTATTTTGCTCTTATCTTATTTTTATTTTCTAAAATACATTCTTAGGTTATAAAATAGTTTGAGAATTTCAAAACCATTTACAAAATTTTCATAAAGTTAAAAAATACTGGAATAATAATTTTGATAAATAAAATTAGTAATGTATCATATATAGAATGGTTGATAAATGAAAAATAACACCAGTCGCTTTTGAGAAGTTGATTGCTTGATTATTCTAAAATATTTGGATAAAATTAAAAATGTAATGAAATGAGGAATATTTTAAGATGGATTTTTCATTTTTCAACTAAATTCACTATGCTTTAATTTTTATTTAATACCAATTCATTATCAAAAATCTGATTAACATCAGTATTTCCTACATTAAGATTTTTGAAGCATGATGTTAATAAGACCAACAACAAAATATGCATAATTAACCAATGGTGCTTTTGGTGACGTTTTGGTTTATACTTGTTGAAGTTTATGAAAATGCATAAACTTCTATGGAAATTTCAAATCATAGTTATGACTAATTTAAATTTAATATTTTAATTAACAAATAAAATTTACAACGGCATTCCACAGATTTTGCAATTAATGTCAAAAGAATTAATTAGTCTTAGTGATGATAATTTTTATAAAACAAACTAATTTAAACCTAGTAGGGTAGTTATAAAAAATTCACATGATCTTTGTATCAACAATATTTTTTATTGAAAGCTCTAAGTATTATTAAGTCATTGTTAGTTGTAATTATTGCATATTTATAATTACTTATTTATAAGGGAATTGACATGTATACCACACCCTTTCAATTATTGTACCACATCATTGGGAATTTTTTTAGATTTCTACTATCAAAAAGCTGAATTTGAGAATTTGGAATTCAAACTTGGACTTAGAGACCATGATTTAGTCTAGAGCTATAAAAAAAGTTGCAATTTTTACAACACCCAATGAAAATGTTTAGCTTTTTCTACAAACAAAAGTAAAAGTAACACTTTTCTCCCTAGCTAAACTTTTTCACTAGGTGTTGTTGAATTGCAACTTTTTTTAAGGCTCTAGACTAAATCATGGTCTCTAAGTCCAAATTTGAATCCAAAATTCTCAAATTCATCTTTTTGATGGTAGAAATCTAAAATTTTCCCCAGGGTGTGGTACAGTAATTGAAAGGGTGTGGTACACATATCAATTTCCTATATATAATTGTAAAATAACTAGAATATAGTTGCAACAAATGATATTACAGGTGATTACAATTGTAGTGCATTTGTTTATGTAATTGTACAATTATCATTGTCTGTCTGTAATCACAAAACAACTACAAGCACAATTATAATAAATGCTATTGAATATAATTGCAATTTTTTTGTAATCACTTTTGGCAATATGTTATGATGTTTGCAATGCTTGACATTGCAAACAATAATTATAACCAATATATAACATCACATACTTGCAAATTCTAAAAATGAAAAATGGAAATTAATCCAAATATTGTTTTTTTTAAACATTAGATAAATTTAAAAAATACAAAATTAACATTGCAAATTTTAACATCATGAATTTTTTATCAATACTTAACAACCCTTCAAAAAAAATATGCCATTATAAGTGAAAATTTCTAAAAATTCCTTTTAAAAAGAGGGCTCATTAGCTATGGATTTGCAAGTAGTTGTTAAAGAGATTAATTTTATTTTTGAAATATTTAAAAAAAATTCTAGGGATGTAACAATAATTCATATAAAAATTTAAAATAAATATCAAAATTACAATACAATCACTTTCACATATCAATTAAACATCTTTAATTCAATTTGACAAAAAACACAACAACAAAGGCAAGTATATTTATATAGAAAATAATGTTGAACTTTGAGTTGAATTTTTATAATACAAGAAAATTAAAATAATGAAGCCATCTTTTTTTGAAACCAAATTACACAAATATTCTTATTCATAATCACAATAGATTGAATGGAAAAATGGAGTCATATAAAAATACATGTTAAAAAAATAATGGTAGATATCTTGAATGTTTTCATCATGTCTAAAGTGAAGTTAAACAAAACTGGTACGCCAAAGTAATTTTCAAAAAATTATTAACATCTTTTATTTTAAATGTAAACACATAATGTGTAGAGAATAATTTATTAGTGTGCTTTAATTATTAAGGATTTTTAATAGTATCTTAATTCCAATGAATTATGTCCAATATCATATTATATTGTCATTGTAAATTCAAGTGAATAATTATAGCCTTAAACAACAACATTTGTTTAAAAAATCATAAAATATCAAGAAATTTTTGAGCCCACTAAACATAGAAAATTAGTAAATACTAATTTGCTAAATAACTTGATTGTACTTTTTTACTGATTTTTTTAACTAAATAAAAAATCAAATTTCATTTTCTCTACGTAAATGTAATACAACTATGTGTCAATTTGACACAATAATTACAAATTGAAAAAAACACTATGAAACAACTAAAACACAATTGCAATACAATTGTTTCAATAAAATGCATTCATACCAATAACAAAAAACATAAACGCTAGTACCATTGCTATCTAGAGCTAGAAAAAGTTGCGAGAAAACTTTATATGAACAAAGAATATAAAATATTACAAAAAATATGAGTAGTTACACTAGAAGAAAAACTTGTCCTAAACGACTGGTTCACGATGACTACAAATGCCCTAAATGACTCAATTCGACTGTAATTGAGTCGTTGTATAGTTGTTTAGGACATTTGCAGTCATCGTGAACTAGTCGTTTTATGTAGGATTTCTTCTAGTGTTATCATCATACAATCAAGTTTTGAGTGATATTACAATAGCAAAGAGAATTCAAGAACCACAAGGATTGCAATACAACTGCTCTATTAGGACATATTCACATCAATAGCCAAAAATGTGGTTGTGCTAAACCTTGTTGTCCACGGCGGCAAAAAATGACATGATAAATTTGGATGAACCTGAAAAGGAAACGATTTGAAAAATATAAGTTGAAGTCATGGATCATATGTTTTGAAATCGTAAGACAAAAAAGAAGGAGATTTTGAAAGCGCTCAAGCTCTAAAATTGCCCACCTTCCCAAATGTACTCCATTTGTCTTTCAAGGAAAATTTTATGAAAAACATTTCAAGAAGTTTCACCTCCCTAAAATTCAATTTCAGGTATTAGATGATCAGATTATGAGCCTGTTATCTTAGTACAAAAATCCAACAACAACTGCAATTCAATTGCAATATAACTACCCTAGAAAAGAGTGTTCACACTAACACGAACAACAATAATTGCAACGAAGATAACTTTTCAAGTTGATAGAAAATATTAGAGAAATGCACATTAACAAGGTAAAAAAATGGAAAGAAATCAAAGAAATGTGACAATTATGATCCAGTTTTTTCTTAATATTGCTACTACTTAAGAGAGCAAGAACTATTGGGGCACAATTTTAAAACAACCACTACAAGAAAAACATGGTTGAATTTACAAAAAGTTGATAAAAATTGGACCTCATCTACAATATACTACTTATTAGGTCACAATTTTATCAACTTTTTGTAGATTTGACCATATTTTTCTTATAGTGAACTGGTCCAATAGAAGCATTCCCACTAATTTGGAAAGGGATATTTGTAGTCAAATGTGCTTCTAGGGCAGCAAAAAGTGAGACAAAAATGTCCCATGAACACGCAGTATAGAATATTGGAAAAAAAATGAGGTGCAATCGTAATACATTTTAATTTGAGTATTGATGTAGTAATAAAGAGTATAAAAACGATTTTAATATGACTTTGCTAAATGACATAAGCGACATCAGTAGTTTACATCCATGAGCTAATAGAAAATCAATGATGAGAAAAGCCTTTGTCTTGTGCAATTGTATCTCTAGTTTTTGCAATTGTATGCACAATTGGAGTACAAGTATTTGGAGTTCACCTTAGTTTTTTAATAGTTCAATTGTTTTTCACAACTTATTTCAATTGTTTGCAATTGTTTAGGACAATTAGTTGTAAGTTTGCAGTTGTTTAGGACGCCTTTTCTATTAGTGTATGTGGCTTTGCATGACCTCTAAAAAATGATAGCTTGTGAAGCACTATGTTGAGGTAGGAGTGATGCAGGGTGATTGCAAGAAACACTTGTACTATTTTTTGTCCCCTTCACCTCTTGCAAGTGCTTTTTGGCTTGTAACTTTTGCGCAACAAGTTCTTTTGAGTTGAAATTTCAGAGGAAGGTACATGTCATAGTTACAAATCTTCCTTAATTTTTGCAATTTTTTTTAAAATTTTTTACTATTTTTGAACAGCCCCCAAATAGGTGTCTACCTTGGTCATTTTGGGGGT
The DNA here is from genome assembly GCA_963920765.1 of Ulota crispa. Lineage (NCBI taxonomy): Eukaryota > Viridiplantae > Streptophyta > Bryopsida > Orthotrichales > Orthotrichaceae > Ulota > Ulota crispa. The sequence continues at coordinate 13,088,354 of OY987249.1, read as the reverse complement.
TTTTAGTACTATTTTGGGTCCAAAAAAGCTTTTCTAGGGCTATAAATCATTAAAGTTGTTTATGGAGCATGCTTACATGCATTTCTAGAAGGGTTTCACAAAATTATAAATTCCATGGCATTTGCATTGTCTCAAAGTGGGCATCCATTCTCCCTTCATTGGCAAAATACAAAGAAATTCCTCACCAAAGCAATTGTACCATGTGAATGTGTTTAATGGGTTCCCAAATGGCACATTTTTTTTTTATTTGTTTGAATTATTTTACTATTTTCTAAAAAGCAAGAAAGAAATTGGCTTTTTGTTGGTGATTTTGTTTTGTGCATAACTTTTAGAATAAAAAATTTCTAGGTCTGAATTTTTATGAGCATGCTATTTTAGATGCTTTACAAATTTTCCATATTTTATTTTATTTTAAAAAAAATATTTCAAAAGCTCACAATACTACATAGTACTACCAGTATTAAGGATGTTTGAGACAAAACTGTGAAGTATTTCTTGCAACTACCTTGCAACGCAATCTTGGAGTGGAATATTAGACAAAGACAAACTTAGCACTAATGATCTTTACCATGGTTTAAGAAAATTGACCTACTTGGATCATTATGAACTTGCGTAGAAGTAGTTTAAACCTCGACGGTGAACCGCCAGAGCTTCTTGATTATTGTTGCCTCTCTCTCTTCTTATTTGCCTCAAGAATATAGCTTTAGTATTGTAGTTTGTAATAAATCCATCTCTCTTAAAAAGCTTGCTAGCACATACACACTTATTTTAGTGTACTTTGTATCTGGACTTGACACAAATGGAGTTTTTGTATATTATGCGTAATACATGCTCATTGTTTCAAATTGTGAGAGCGCCTATATATGAATACTTGTTAGTGCATTAAAAGCTTGAGTATTGTGTCAGTCTTTTAAATTGTATTGTTGTACGTAAATTTCACACGAATGCTTAGATAAATCAAAACTTCTTTAAATATATAAATATACAAGCTATGATTATGATTGCGAATCACTACAACACTACTTTTAATGTTTCATGGAAATTTACTTAACGCTGACTAGAAATAACTCTTTTCAAACCTACTTTTTTTACTAACATGATTTGAATTTGATATATGAACGTTGTTTAATTGAGAAAAGAGCGCTTTGAGAATATGCGGAGTGTTTGGTTAAAATTTGATGTTGTTGACTTGATACTTTCTTCTTTTCTTAGTTTTTTAATCTTCAATTAATCTTTTATTAACCTATCATGTTGCAGGCTCTAAACAGGTGTAATTGTCAAGATATGGATAAGAAACCACAAGATAAGGAATAAGTAAAATAGGACAACAAAACATGAGCTACCATTTGAAAGATATATTCCTAGACCTTAAATCCATGGTTTGCTGGTCATTACTCTAGCTTCACTATGAGAATATGACAAGTTTCAATCATAAGGGTGCTTAATCCCACTTTGTTACCACAATGGTAAATAAGGTTGAATCTTACTATAACCCATATTGCCCACAACAATGTTTACAAAGCAAATAAATAAATAAATGACAATAAGCTTCTAAATAAAGCTAAAAATAACAAAGTCACATCTCACACATATACATAAAAAATCCAAAACATTCATCATCATGTCTTGAAGTTTTGGAACTATTGAGTTTTCAAGTTTTTAAGTCTTCAAGTCTTGAATCTTCATGTTTAAAAAAACAATAGAGAAACTCTAAACCAACAAAATCCAACAATAGTTGCGGTCTTCTTTGTAGTGGCACAAATGGCTTTAACCCCTCAAGGCCCAAGGGGACCAAAATTGTCCTTCCTTATTTGTAAAATGGATGTTTAAGTTTTCTTCATGATTAATTACAATGATTTTTATTTATTTTAAAGTTCTTGTTGAAGTCTTGTTTTAGTATCAAAAGTATGATTTTGAAAATGACTAATTATGGTTTTTCTATTTTAGATTTTGCGCAAGGGTATCTATTGCAAATCTTCACTTTCTAGTGTTGGGAGCTCTTGGAAATGAGCCTAAAGTACACTAGAACTTGGAGAAACAATCACATTAGAAACTTAATTTAAAAAGTTGTAGAGTAGATTTTAAAAAGCCGTAAACTGATTAGGGTTACACATGCTGTACTTTACGTTTTTTGGTATCCTCAATTTTAAATTTGAGATGTGAAAAGAGGATTGAAAGACTTCAAATCACTTTCACAATTTTAATACCCTCTTCATCAAATGTTATAATCTTTCAATCCATAAGAGATATTGTTGTGTTTTCTTTTCATATGTGATCTCTAACATATCTAATTTGAATATATACAATTACAATTTTAAAAAAATTGATGCAATTTATCAAAATGCTGACATTTTGTTCATCCAGGAACAGATTCTAAGATTTTCAAGGAAGAGCATGGGCCTTGAGAGGTTAAATCCCAAATGCTAAGTGTAGAAGCAATTCTCTATCCTTGACCACTGTATCATAGTGAAAAATGGATTTCATCTTTGCATTGAGAAAAAAATTATCATTTTTACCAATAGCATTTTATTTATATTAAAACAAAAAAAAGGATGATTATGATTTTTTAAGTACATAATTATTTCACTATTTGTCATATATTAATTATAAACAAAATACTATGTCATTTTGAATTTGAAATGGCAATAAAAGTAGAAATGGTTGAATTATTATAAAGTTTACTATAAATAGAAGTAGGTGTGTGTAACAAATTTTAACAAAATTGTTATTGGTTCAAGATAGTGGTTCAGTTATTTGTTTTTAATGGTCAATAAAACTTATTTGAATATATATAGAATGTCAAGCAACAACAAACTAAGGCAATTTTGTATTGAAAGTCTTGTAAACTCTCTCTCTTGAATTGTGTGTACTACCATATTATTTGTTACAGTGTTGTGAGTTGTGTGCAACAAGTTTTGCTTATATTTGTTTTAGATTGTTATTGTGAGTTACATTTCAAATTTGAATTTAGTTATGACATTGTGGTATAACTTTAGAATTAGGTATATCATGGATTGTGTGCAACAAACAATCACTACAATGTTCAAATTGATTTTATCAAAAAAAAATGGAATTTCCTAGAGATCGTGTGTTGCAGGCCATTGTAGTTCAAGCTCAAGAATGTATTAGTAGTGTAGCAATTGTTGTGCCTTCAAAGCGTCTAGTAGATAGACTAAGAAAGATCCAAAAACTTGAGCCTATTGTATTAGTACAAGTAAAAAAAAAGTAATGAGAGTGACAAAGGAGGTTCAACATTGCGAATATGAAAGAAAAAGAAGCATCACTAGAAGAAAAACATGCTATAAACAATTGCTAGACTATGTTATAACAGCTGCACAAACAACTACACAACAACTACACAACAAAGTGCCAACAACTACAAGACTACAAAATAGGCTCATTTAGTAGTCTTGCAGTTGTTGGCAGTTGTTGAGTAGTTGTTTATGCAATTGTTGAGCAATTGTTTGTGCAAGTGTTGCAACATAGTCAGGCACTTGTTTATGGCATGTTTCCTTCTAGTGCTAGCACTTATACAAGTTGATTTAGTTATGACCTTTAGCTTCATATCTTTAATCTATGCATCTGTATCCAAGTATTGAAATCTTTCTAGTGCCCTTCACTACCTCAAAACACATTATTGAACACCAAGTTACTTTCATGATGGGGAATGCTATTTTGTGAGCGAGGACTCGTGAGTAGTGAGCAATGAGCCAAGGTTTTTTTTCAAAATACTCAATTTCACCTATAATTGTGTACATAGGGTCCTATAATTGTACATTTTAAACTTTTATCTTTTGAAAGACTTGTCTTTTTTAGTTTTTTCATTGATTTTGAGATCAAAATTAATTCCTGCTCACCAAATCTTGGCTCACCGCTCACATGCTCACCATTCTACGCTAACAAAATAGCATTGTCCCTTTCATGATCTATTGTTTTGATGAAATTTTTTCCATCATGTAGATATTTGCATTTTTATGAAATATGTTTGGATTTCAATAAGTGAAATGTTTGGTTTTTTAATTAAATAAACTGCTAAGAGAAATGTGAGTAGATTTGGAAATTGTAAGAGAATTTGGAAAGTGTGAGAGGATATGAGGATCAATATCTTAAGTGGGGTTAGGTAGGAATTAGAAGATGAGCTAATGCGTCTTACATGCCCCTCAATCTAGATAAAGATGAAAAGAGAAAAAAAGTTTCTTTTTAGCTTGTATGAGTGGAATGCGTGTAAGAGTTAACTACCAGTTAGGAAATTCAAGCTTTAAAGGGAGGATAGCTCTTTGTATACATATCTTTTGCTAATGAATTTTTGAATATTTGTTTTTGGTAAAGAGACATTTCCGAGTTGTGTTTGCGAGTATGATTTGGAGTCGGGATGCAAAAGTTATGATTGTTTGACTTTGAGGTTAGTCAATGTTATTTGAAGTAAAAAGGCTGAGACTTTGACAAGCCATAGCTAATGTTTTGTTCATTATTTTGCAATGAAACTTAAAAGATGTGTTCATCATTTTCTAAGCTTTCTTAAAAGTTATTAAACTTGAGATTTGGAGCCTTGAAGAGAAAGATATGAAAGTGCAAAGGCTGGGAAGTTGGTCGTTTTTTTGTGAAAGAAATGCCCCAACTTTGAAGACCCATAACTTTTGGTTGCTTTGATATTTTCTTATGAGATTTAAAGCAATAATAGCTTGAAATATTAGCTTTTCAAACTACTATCAGTCAAGTTCTTTGAAACATTATTGAGAGAGCTATGTTGTATGGAAGTTGGGTGGTTGGTTGTGTTTTAGTAGGAGCAAAGCCGCATCTTTGACAAGTCATTACTTTTTGACAAAGTCTTAGTTTTTAGTGAAATTTTTATGAATTATACTTGGCAATGTTAGCCTTCCAAATTGATATTACACATTTGTTTTATTTTTTGAATCAAAAGTTATAGAGTTGTAAAGGGATAGTGGTTGGTTTCCTAGGAGAGAAAGGAACCTCTACTTTATTCTCTTTCAACTTTTGGATAGTGGTTTAGAGTGAAGTGAAAATTAAGGATTTGAGAGAGTTTAGATGTTTGATAGATTTAACGATTCAATAGATTTGGAATTTGATAGATTTGGAGAATTGAAAAAGAGCCCATTTTACAGAGCAGGTGCTCTGCAAAATTCCGTTTAGAACTCCTCTTTTGAGTTTGTAGTAGAAGGAGCCCATTTTGCAAAGTAGCTCTATAGAGTACCATCTAGATTTTATCTTTAGAATTTATAATAAAAGAAGTTCATTCTACAAAGTAGGTGCTTTGTAGAATTCTGTTTAACCCCTAATCGTTGAGAAGGACAAAAAATATCCTCCGGCTTTGAAAAAAGATTACATGATTCAAAAAAAAGTTGTTTTTCATTTGGTTTTTTTCCAGAAGTGACCATAAACACATGGTCCATCACGTAAGGCAAAAAATTACCTCACAAAATGCATTCATATTTTTTTGTAACACAAATTGTGATAATATTCACACACACGGTGTTTGGTCCTAAGTTGTCTTTCTTGCAACTTTCATGAAGACACCATACACTGTTGACTTTTGCTACTTTATAGAACAACATTTTAATGGGTGAGCACCTGCCAAACCAATGTAAAAACTACTATAGAGAGCAAGCACAGCCACCCATCCACCCATCAAGGGTTAAAGCTTGTAATAAGATATGCCAACTACACACATAGTTGCAGTCAACCACCCCGCGTGTTCCCAAAGTGTGCTCCTCTAAACCCGTCACCATATGAAAGGTTGCAAAGAAGCTCTCTTAGTGCATGGTTTACAAAAAACTCTACTTTAAAGTCTAATTTTCATGGTGTCATTGAATGAGCACTACCAAAATTGTCTATAAAAATAACATGTTCTATTCTTGATCAACATCTAGATGTAATAACAAAGATTGTTATAATACTAACTAACTTGAGAGAAGCTAGTCAACTGTGATCAACATTAATTGTCCAACCTATCATACAAAGAGTTATAGAATTGAGAGTGTCAAAAAATTTGTTGTGACGTTTCATTGTGAGTGAAGTGGACACATTAATTTTTATGTTGTGAAATGCAATGGTCTTATAAATGTAGTACTACAATTACAACCAAGCTTCTAGAGAAGTGGAAGGTAGAAAGCAAGATGATAGCATACCAAGTTGCATACCTTACAAATTATATTTTATCTCTCCTTTAGTTGTTAGCACTAACCAAACAAGTTTGCATCTTGTACCAACTAGAAGAGCAAAAACATAGGATAAAAAGGATCTAAAGATATCAATTTCATTGGCATGAGAGATAAGTGTCAAATTATAGTTGTTATGTTATCTTCAACAAATGGAGAGTTGCTACCACTACAAATTGTATTTACGAGAACAATACCAAAGAGCCTTCCAATATCTAGCTTTGGCAAACAAATTGCATCTCTTCAAGATTTCATTTCACATTTACAGCAGTACATTGAACTACATTACAAATTTGTCAACAAATTGTGGAGAGTATTTTCCTTCTTTACCATGAAACACAATATTCATTAATTTGGGAATTCCAGCACATTTTGGGACTTCTGGTTACATTTTCATTTCATGCCACACCCATTTTATTTCCACTTTTTTGTGAGTAATTTGGATCTAGACATCTGTCATCTATAAAGTATCTGTAAAGTATCAGTTGTTTCTTCATAGGTGTGCCAAACAAGACCAAGATGAGAGTTTCAAATTAAGGAGACATACAAATTGGGAATTGCCGTTTTCCAAATTAATGAATATTGTGTTATGTAGATTCAAAGCTTGTCCATGCTACAAAATCAGAGATTAATTTGACTAATTAATTCTTGTTTTGTACACAAGAGCAAGGAATTTTTAACTTAGATGAAGCAAAACAATCCTTGTATTAGTGTGGTTTGGTACCTGCCATTTGTATTAGCAAGTTTCGACTTGTCAATGTGATTCTTCAATGCCCGTTCAAACACTCATTTGCAAAGGAGTTCAATTGTTGGATGTGTGCATCTATCAAAGAGCAACTTATTGGAGGTCAAAAGCCTAAGATTGATTTTCAAATGACAACCCCAAAACTACTGTTATGCACATGAATGTTCAAATTATGGTTATATGTTGGTGAAAAAACTGAGATGATTGTCAAGGAATGGGAGAAGACAAGTTTACTAAGAGCATTTGCCATTTAGAGTTTCAAGTAGCATCAATGGAAGCAAATGCTGAATGTTCTTTATTTTGTGAATTTTAAGGAGTTATTGTTGACAAAATCCAAGTTGAGTTTGATGAAGAATTGGATTATGATGAGACAAAGTCATTAACTCCTAAAATTCTTTTGTGTTTACATGGTCAAATGGCTCAAAATTGACCTCTCTCAATAAAATGATTAGTAAATCAAAAATTTGATTTTTTTTCTATAATTTAACCTTAAGATCTATTTTTTCACTTGCTTATGTACATCCTCTCAAAAATTCACACATTGTGAAGGCATACTTCATTAGATTATAATACTTAAAGTAGGGACAAAACTTTTTTTGTAGCTTCTCTAAGGTGTCAATTTTTTTTGGTCATTCAAAATGATATCTTCCACTTTATGATTTTCTTGTGCAATTTAACATTCTTGTAGAGCATGAAGTTGGCTATATGCCTCACAAATTTCATGATCACCCAATGCTTAAAACATAATGGAAAATATTGGAAGCGGGAATTGCTTTGTTCAAATTGTCATGACACTAAGAAAACTTTGCTGAAGAGATTTTATAGGAATAAATCTCAATTTAAAATTTTTTAGGGTGCAAACCTAGAACATCATGTGGAGTACTTGCCAAAGTAAAAAAATTCTAAAAATAAAAAGTAAAACATAATTTATTACATAGTCAAGGAGAGTTAATTGCAAGTTTTGCCCATTGACCAAGCCATTGTAAAGTACTTTTGAACACTATTTGGGCAACACCCTTCCTCAATCCCTTTGTTTCTAATTTTTTTAAGATGCTTGTATTAACATCTAAATCACATATGGTACTATATCTCACTCAAAATGTTTCAATTCTAATTTTTTGGGAGGTATGCAAGCTTTTCAATATGAGCACATACATCCTTATTTTCACAATTTTATCTTATGTATTTACTCAGGAAATGCTTACTCAAATATCACAAAAGCCCAAAGTGGACTCCTTGGTCCTTTAGGGGTTAATGGATAAATGTTTCACTTTTTGCAAGTATGTTCATGAATCAAGAGGTTTGAGCTTGAAACAGCTAGCAAGGAAGAGAAAGCATTTGAAAAAGTTAGCGAGAATAAGAAAGCATTATATTTTAAATTTGAAAAAATGTTTCAACAATGAATGAATATCATAATGAGTACATGATGTATATGGACATTTGATTTATTAAAAATACTTTGATAGTTTTCAAGGTGAGTTTGTCAATTGATGTGATTCATGCATTGCATTAACTCTTGTCAATATGAGCAAGTACCAAAGGATTGAAGTGGATTTTTTAAAATTTTTAATACATTAATGTAATTATGTTGGCTAGTAATTCAAAACCCTCTCAACATTGCTGTTTTATTGGTGAACTTTTTGTCATAGCTTTTATTTATTTTTCACAAATTTTGTCATTTATTTCTTAACATTTTGTGGAAATTTGTTTTTAACATTTTTCAATTAATAAAAAACAAAACCCACGTCAAACTATGGCACTTTTATATCTCTATAATTTTTGTTCTACAACCTTTATATATAAGTAAAATACCAATTTGAAAAATTAACACAATTAGATGTAACATACAATTTTTTTACTAGAAATTAAAACTCTATCCATGAATTATAATCAAATAAGATTTTCGTTCCCTATTTTAGGAGAGCACCCAACTTCTCAATTTCTACACACCATAATTTTGTAATAAAACTCCAAATAGTTTTGTGATAGCAATTTGAAGAGTTACTCAAACAAGCTATTGCTTCTAAAATTTTCAAAAAAAAATCTTAAACTGACAAAAGGTTATCACTTCTCAAAATTTTAGCATTTCTCTCACAAAACAACAGCCAACCTCCAAACCTTTACACCTCCATATCTTTCCTTTCAAAGCTCTAATTCTTAAGTTTAATAATTTTCTAGAAAGCTAAGTCAAAAACAAACACATCTTCTATATTTTCTTGTAAAATAATGAACCAATTGTCAAAATGGTTTGTCAAAGTCTTAGCTTTTCTTCATAAATGACATTGGATGTCCACAAATTCAAGCACTTAGAACTTTTGCATCTTAACTTCAAATCAAGTTTGCAAATTCATTTTGATTAGGTATTTTCATTAGAAGAAAAATGGAATTTTTCAATTGCAAATTGTCAATTACAGTACAACTAAGTCGTGAAACCACTGCAAAATCACATGGCAACTCACTAAAGTAGTTGAGCAATAAAAGGGGAACCCTAATAACAACCCAGTTCTAATGTAGTTGTACACACAACTACAAAAAACATCTATACAACTATTGAAGATAGAAAATTTTGTCATCATCAATTTACAATTTAGTCAAAGATGTTTTTTGTTTATATGAACTCCAGTAACCATTTAAATACCACCGCATTTGTTTTTGAGTGGTTTAAGCTACTGATGTACTACTAAAAAACAACTCCATTGCAACTAATGCAGTTGTTTTTACGACTGCGTTTTTAATCTGCTCCATTATTATTTGAGACTACCCTTCTTTTGCTTTGGGTAGCTAGTTTTGTTCAAATACTTCTAGTTGGATTTTAGTGTGAATGCATGTTGTAGTTGCTATTGTATGGTAGTTGCAAGCTAGTTGTTTCTAGGATTAGGTGTTACTACATTCAACAGAAAAACAACTGCACTTGCTACATATTTATTTTTAATTTGTTCTTGAATTTCCATCATTACACACGTTACTTGAGATCCCTTGTCAAGCCTTAGGGATTGTCAGGTTTATAAATTATTTTCAAAGTTCACTATGTGAATAGAGCCACTTTTTTATAGTTGAAACGCAGTTGTATTACAGTTGTTTCTGGGTTGGGAATGACTGTTCTACAACTATATATTGACTGAAAAACAACTCACTCCTTTTCTTTCCACATAGTTTGTTTATTTAAGACCTAACATACAATTCCCTTCTTTTACTCTCTCATTTCACTTGATCTGTTGTTACTATCTCTAATAGTCTTGCTATCAACTCATTTAGCTATTGCAGTTGTGCTGTTGTTGAGAAGTAGTTGAGTAGTAGTTGACTGTAGTCAGCCTTGAGTCGTTAGTGGGTTTAATGTTTAGGTTGTTTTATAGTTGCATGCTAGTTACTTCTATTAAATAAACAACTAATTAGCTATTGCGTATCCTTGCAGTTGCATTTTCAATGTATAATTGTTTTTTTTAGGATACAACTACCTGACAATTGCAATCAATTTATTTATAACAACAAGTAAGAGTTAAACTTTATTTGTGCAATGCAAGTTGATAGTTCAAAGTTCAAAAAATGATTGTGATTTGTGCAAAATAAATAAATAAATAAATCTCAGCATATCATTCTGCTGCATTGATACATAATGTTCCCAAAAGGATCTCATACAATCTACTTTGACCTCCGTCAATACAACAAGTCATTACAACAATTCTTCCAAATCATTGTTGGAAGTGTCTCCTTCACCTAATCCCCTCCAAATCTTAAATTTGAGTTCTTTATCGTGATCACTCGGTTGCTTCTTCACAGTTCTCAATAGGCACTTCTTTCTCCCTTTGTACACACAACAAGATTAGTGGAAGTGCTCTATGTGAAAGAGCAATGCTTTTTTTATTTCTTTAGTCCATTGCATTAATTTTGTCCCTTAAGCATACCCTATGCGCGTTAAAAATGGGCAGCTCATAGACTTCTATGTTCTACTTTCATATAGAAATGGACCAATAATTATTGAATTTGTATTCAAATTAGACTAAGAATGTCTTTGGCTTTAATCAGTAGAATACAACTGTAGTGTGACTATAAAACAACTCATACATCACTACAATATGACTTGTCAAATATAACTAATTGTGTAACATTTGACATACAACTACTATACAATTGACAAATATATGGCAATAGTAAAAATGATTGTTATACAACTCAAGAAGTCAATTATTTTTGAACTCTGGATATCTAAAACATCTTACTTGTTTTCATTATTTTTCTCCTACCACTAAGCAAATTTGAGTGAATAGTAGCAACATAATTTTGAATAGGTGTCTCTCTCTTCTATGGTTCTTCTACTATTTGTACTCTTCTTTTGGTGGAATCTGCATGCTCATTCTTGCTTGTGTCAAATGAAGGATCTAGATTCAGTCTCTACACTTGCAATCAATCTAGCAATTGAAAACTACAAGTACAATAGAGAAGGAGAGAACATACTTACAAATTACTCAAGGATGCAGGAGTTGATGAGCTTGCTTCTAAATTTGTGCCATTGCGGGTCGTAAGTGGGGAATTGTAACCAATTTTGTTTTTTTAATGTAGTTCATGTCACAGTCTTTGCTGCCATGCACTAACTAAGAAATAAATACTAAAGTGCTAGACGACATTAGTTGTATTTGAGTCACATAGTTGTTTTTTAATTGTTTTTTAGTGATGTTTCAGTTGTTTTTTGTTGCCTCCATGCAATATCTAAGCAATAAATGCTATAGCATTGCTATACAGCTTTAGTTGTATCTTAATGGGATAGTCATTTTTCAATTGTTCTTGAGTGGTGATTCAGTTGTTTTTTTAGTTAGCTTGTAGTTGTATTATAGTTGTATTAGTCAACTCCCAAACCTTGACTTCTTCAAAGCGGCGTAGTCCATATCTCATTTTGCACCTAGTCCACAAGAGCTATGGTATTTGGAAATCCTTAGAGAGAGGTTGAATTGCATCATTGAGGTTAGGTTGTTTGGTAGTGAGCTTTGGTGTTCATTTGTGGTGTGTATGAGTGCTTAGAAGGGATTGATTTGCATCATTGAACTTAGGTTACTTGGTATTGAGCTTTGGTTTTAACTTGTGGTGTGTAGGAAGGCTTAAAGGAGGTTGATTTATATCAATGAAGTTAGTTTGTTTAACATTGAGCTTTGATACTGATTTAAAGGTGATTAAAAGAGTTTAGAAGGGCCAATTTGCTTCATTGAAGGTAAGTTGCTTGTCATTGAGCCTTGATATTGATATTAGGATTTTTAGAAGAGTGTAGAAGGGCTGATTTTTTTAGTAGAAGTTAGGTTGTTTTGCATTAAGTTTTCTTGTTGCTTTTAAGGTGTTTAAAGGGGTTAAGAAGGGCTAATTTTTATAGTAGAAGTTAGGTTGTTTAACATTGAGATTTGTGGTTGCTTTTATGGTGTTTAAAGGAGTTTAGAAGGGCCAATTTGCTTCATTGAAGGTAAGTTGCTTGTCATTGAGCTTTGACATTGATATTAATGTTTTTAGAAGAGTGTTGAAGGGCTGATTTTTTTTAGTAGAAGTTGGGTTGTTTGCATTGAGATTTGTGGTTGCTTTTAGGGTGTTTAGAGGATTTCAAAAGAGCCAATTTAGCCTCATTGAAGGTAAATTTCTTGCCATTGAACTTTGATGTTGATATTAGGGTGTTTAGAGGTGTTTAGAAGGGCTCATTTTTGTAGTTGAAGTTATGTTGTTTAACATTGAGATTTGATGTTCCTTTTATGGTGTTTAGAGGAGTTTAGAAGGGCTTATATGTATCATTGAAGTTAGGTTGCTTGTCATTGATCATTGATGTTTAGATATGATTTTTGTAGCGGTTTAGAAGGGCTGAAGACTAGCACTTATGAGAAGGTGAAGCACGTGGAGATTGGCCACATATTGTGTATTGCCCTATACTGTACTATAATGTAATCATGTAGTAGTAGAGAAGTCCAATGTGCAACTACATTGCAATTGGCCCTTGTATTAGATATTTTGCCCTGTTCATGTACAACTAAATCCCTATTGCATTATATTATTCAATCACTAATGTGCAATTGATGTACAACTTCTTTGCCACTATTGTGCAATTAGATCACAACTTTGTGGCAAGTACATTATAACCCAATGATGACTAGAATGAGTTGTGTTTATGACTAGCTTGCAACTCTATTGCAATTAGAATACAACTAAGTTACAACAAGAATGCGACTAAAATACAACTTTGTCTCAACTAGGTGAGAATTGCGGTGCAATTGATCAATGATAATATAGTCACTAAAGCCACTGAGATACAATTGTCTTACAATTGCGTAGTTGGCAACTTGGCATGTAAGTTGTGAAGTCAACTTAGTTACAAATAAATTACAACTATCACTGTCAATCTACTGTACATTGCAATTGTACTATAGTACCAAAAAAGAGTGAAGAGTCACTTATGTTTTGAACTTGACTATAAATCAATTGTATGACAACTGAAAAACGATTAATGTACAACTGAATTTATAGGTGAACCATTTTTCTACTAAAATAATATAAGCAACTACAAAGCGACTACATTACCACTAAATCACAACTGCTTTACGACTGCAAGGGACACGTGTCATTGTAGATTATCAATTTCACATTTCATGAAATTGCCTAAACTTGAAAAGAACCTCCATAAATATGACAAGTGGCACCTGGTCATTTGTGTGTCAGATGTGCATTAATGGAGACATTGGGATTAGAGAGAAAGATGTCTTCTAACAAAAAAGAAAGAAGGGCAGAGGGAGCACGTTATTACCAAAATTTAGAAGGGGCAATGGATGAAAAGGTCGCAGTATTTTTTTAGTAGATGGCAAATGTGACAGGCTCACTATCACTAGCATGCAATTGTGGTTGACTAAAGTACAACTAGAGCCCATCTAATTGTATGTGAGTAGTTTCATGCCATAAATCACTAAAATGCAATTGTTAATTGCAGTCATTTTTCTCCCTTTTTTACTAGTGTTTTACAAAGAACACTTTTTTAAAATTTTATTACAAAGAAATTCAAATACCAAGAATTATGTTCCATTATAATCATAGATTTCTCCACATAAACTCTCTTACTCACTCACACACACATCTACACATGTTAAAGAAACTTTCCTCCTACCTTTTGATCTTATCTAGTGTAAGGAAGTGGAACACATTATCCCATACTCTTATCCTACCTAATTCTACAAAAAAAATAGATATCTTCTTCTATCACACTTTCCAAATTTACTTAAAGCCTTTGATAATTTTATTTAACTGAAAGGCAAAATACATAGATCTTTCAAACATCTAGATTAATGAATTAAAATGGAAAAACATAAAATAATAATACTACCACAGAGTAGTCATGTGTCCTTGTAGGTGCATGAAGGCATTGAATACACACTAGAAGAAAACTGCTTTAGAACTCACTAAATTATGTAAAGTAGTTTTTATTATGTTCCATGTTTCCAACGCAAAATTTTGTTGAATAGCTCAAAATTTTGCACTGTTTAGCAAAATTTTGAGTTGGAAACATGGAACTCAACATAAACTATTTTACATAATTTAGTGGGTTCCAACGCAATTTTCTACTAGTTGCAAATCTCTTGTTGCCACATTGTGAACTTGGTTGGCTAAAGATGTGGTGGTCCTTGCTTATTAAAATCCAAATATATCAAGTTAAAATATGTATATGTACATGATTGAAGAATTTCCATCATGATAACATCAAAATAGAGATACACTTTGATTATAGAAGTATTCATTTGTCTTAACTAGGGAATAAATTGTCTTAGCAAACTTACTTTGTTGAAAAAAGAAACTAATACAGTGGTGCTTGGTTAGCATCAACACTTTGGGTTAGAAAAAAATGTTGACCTTATTCAAGCAACCAAACATTGATCATAAACAAACACTTCATTTGCATTACCTTCTCTAATTTTAATGGTTGTGATTTTGGAAGTGATTTTCCACAAATATTTTTGATACATTATTCAAATGCCTTTCTAACTAATGAGTCAAAATGAGCATTGATGAAAAAAAAATGTTGACCATATGCAAGCACTTGACCTTAACCAATATCATAATACATGCTTTGGCAAAAAGGGAGTGGGGTTGTGATCTTATTGTATGTATGAACAATTAGGAATGTACTCTGATAATAAAGATATTCACTCGTTGTAGGATCTCAATTGCCTTTGCAAACTTACTCTCAATTTTTTAGAAGGACTTTTTTGGCATCTAAATTTAGATCAACCAATCTCATATTCTGAAGCAGATGTATAAACACAAAGGAGGGATATATTCTAAAAATAGGTATATTTATTTGTCTTAGGAGCCCAACTGCCTTACTAGACTCACTTCAACTTTTATAAATTATCATCTAAAAGTTTGATTGACCACGTTCATGATCTGAGGTAGCATCAGTTAGGAATATATTCTGATTATAGAGATTTTCACTTGGTCACGCCCATGATCTGTATTTGATGTATAAACATCAGTTAGGGATAATATTATGATAGAGATTTTCACTTGTCTTAGGTGAATGACTGCCTTCGCATGCTCACAGAAAAAAAAAAAAACTTAGAAAAATAGATCAACCGCTTGCAGAATCTGATGCGAGCAAATGTGCTTCAACTAGAAATATGCTCAGATAGTAGAGATATTCATTTGTCTTGGGAGTTCCTTTGCATTTGCAAGTCCACTCCGATGTTTAGAAACAGTCATAAAAAATTAGATTGACTTCTGTCAGATACTACTAAAAAACACATAACAATATAAACAAGTACCATGAACCTAAAATCTCAATTCTCAAACATGTGCTAATTTGGCAAAATACGTTGACTTAGAAAAAAAACATTACATGACCCATATAGGAAGCTTGATATAAGTCCCATTCAAATTTTGTTAAGTTTTAAAAAAATAAACAAGTAAGTGTCCAATATGATTGAGATGTACCAAAAAAATCTCTTTTTTCTACATTTCTATATAAGCAATTGTCACTAGACTACTTGCGTATAGGAGCTAGGACACAAGAGTTATTAAAGTAGTATTACTTTTATGGAAAAAAGCTTCCTAAAGCTTTGCTACGTAGTTAGTAAACATAGAAGGCCCATACTATTAACAAAGTATAGGCACCAACTCTAAGATTCCTTTTTTCTCTTGAAATAAAAAAAGGAATTTTTTACATAGGCAAATTTGTAAAACAACATAGTACTTTCCATTATGGCTAAACCAATGTTTTTTACACCATTCAAAAAACCATACAGGAAGTTTGCCTAAAACTATGTGCTTACATAAAAAATTTGAGCACAAAGCTAAAAGGACTTTATGCTATAAGAATATTTATCATACTTGCAAAGAATAGCTTAAAATACCTAAAGCAAAAGTTTGTATAGAATATGAGTTCTATGAGCCTCACTCTTTCTATTTGTTAGTCTTGCAACACAGGCAATGATAGGTTAATTCTATAATTGACTCCATATTATAAAAATAATCCTCATATGGCATATGTTAGCAGCAAGCTCTAAAATGAAGGGTCCTTACATCAAATTCCAAGATCTGTCCCATAGATTAAAATGTTGAGTGTAGCATCTAAGTACTAATTCATATATATACATTTGACCTTATGATTCTGTTGGCTTAAGGTTTAAAAAAGTCCATTTAATGCCATTTATGGATCAATTAGAGCATTTAGTAAGGAAGTTTACCTTCCAATCTCCTCTTCCATTTTGCTAAGCACTTGCTAAATACAATGGGCTGAGTTTCAGACTCAGTAAGCACATACCACTTGTATCATTTTTTTTCAAGCAAGACAAGCATAACATTTGCTTGTGTCTCTTGCTATAGTAATACACATCATTATACATGAAGACACTAGGGCTAGGAACCTATGTCTTTAGAGACCTTTTTTGGACCAATAACTTTTGAGTAGACATGTGGAGTTAGATTTGGTAAACTTGGTAGTAAACCTAGTCTAGGGTTAAGTTCGTTCGGGGGAGACTATTTCATAGGTTTGCAATACTCTTTCAGTTTAATACCTAAACCCAAGTAAAAAGTTCCTTAAATTGAATTATTGGCTATACTTCCAACTTGCTATTAGACTATTCACTCTTAATTAATGCCCAAAGTAGAGTTAGAAGAACTTAGATGTAATGCTTTCTTTTCTTCTTTAATCTCCAAAGTCTTGAAGCTTTCTTTCTCCAAGTTTTTTCTTTTCTTTTCCAAATCTTTAGCTTTGTCCTCCAATTGGCTGCAGCACTTCACCTAGCTTGGTAGGTTCACAGCATTTCTTTATATTCCGAGTTATTCTTGATCATCCTTACAACCACTTGGCATTAAATTCCAAGTAGAAAATTTTCTTTCCTTTTTCCATCAGTTTTCCACTCGGGACATCTTCTTATTCTCTTTTACTTTCACTCTCCAAATTGGAATTCAGCTCACTCTTTCCTAATATTTCAATTTAGAATATTCTCTCTTGGATCTCCCACTAGTCAATTTCCCAAAAGGGATGGCTGATTGTCTTCTCTCCAAGCTCTATTTTACTTCAACTCGGAGTTATTTATTTCCTTGTCCTGGCTTTCACTCCAACTCGGCTGGATACTCTTCTCATTTGGAATATTCTCTTCTCTCTTACCCAGCTTTCCAAATAGCTTGCGATTGATCTCTCAGTACTCTTACTTTCCTATTACGATTATTCTTTCTCTGTTTCCTTTCTCTTCAAGTTGGCTGAATGCTCTCAACTACTCTCCAAGTTAAAATTTCTTATTCTCTTTTTCGGCTTTCCAACTCGGCTGGTCTATTGAATTATTTTCAATTAGCTCACAACGCTGTCTTGACTTTCAACTCTCAAATTGGCTGGTTTATATGCTTATCTCGGAGTTCTTTCTTTCCGACTCGGGATAGATTTCACTCAATATCTGTCAATATTCTACTCATTCAAGTCAATTCCTCAATAATTTCATTCTACATTGACGCATCTCATTATCTGCTCATTTTTTCTCCATTCATAGCATTCAAATAGCTCACACACTCGGCTCTTGTTCACTCAACAAGGTTAGAAGAAGAATAAGGTTCATAAACTCAACTCGGCTTTTGAACTTCCAATTTCTCACTTCAAAGTCCTATTAGTTATGTCACCCGAACCTCCACTTAGATCCACAACCAGAACTACAACAACACAAATACATGCGCGGTCATAAACGCTCACACATACTAGAGTAATCTCCGATTTGACAAACTAAAAATTAGTAAGCATTCATGCAATCCAATTAGATCAAACAGATTAACATCTTACAAGCATCTGATCCACAACTTATATGCACCCAAATACAACATTCAAGTAAACACTCATTTCTCAACACTCAGAAACTTCCAATTTGAACGTTGCACTTAGTTTCTTTGCTCTGATCTTGCAATCAAAAAGCACTCTCGATTAGAATACAATCCATTCCAAATTGATTGACAAATCGGTTCAACCCCACTTGGATTACAACTTCAATCTCAAGAAAAACATACCCAACAACTTGACAATCCAATTTGAATGACAACACAACTTCCACAAATATATTCTATTAACAAGCAAAGTTTGCAAAACAACAAAAATAGCCATTGGCTGGACACTACGCTCTCTCTCTAGCAATAGGTCCCTAAAATAAGACCTTTCTTTCTACTTGTAACCTCTTCCAATTCCCATTTGGTTTTTATCCTTGCCTTTTCATGAAACCTCCTGCCTCTTGACCAACTTGCAGCTTTTTAGATCTCAATTGTGACGCTTAGTCTTCCAATTAGCGTTGAAACTACACAATTGTAGGGACTTAGCACCTATTCACTGAAATTTTAAGTTTTGAAACAATTAGGTATTCTACAGGACATTAGAATTTTCTAGTCAAAACAAAACTTATGCACAATCCAATGCTACACAGGTTTTATTTCTCACGAGATGGCTCTGTTTGTAATAAAAAGTGATGCTTTGATTTTCCTATTTTTCTTTATAAAGGCTATAACACTCATTTTTTGAGCTGAAGATACTTTGTGCATCCTCATTGACTTAACATTGGTTTGTTTTGTTCTTGGGATGGGCACACTTGAAGCCCAAATCTTCTTGATGAAATTGACAAATTGAGCTTCAATCTACTTACCTCTCTACTCTTATGATTTCTGAAACCATGTTTTAGAATATATGTTTGTTTGGTAATAAAAGTTCAAATACGGTTGAATGAACCCTTTAGAGGGGTTGCTGGTATGGATTTGTTTGAGAAGTTCCATTCTCAGTTGTCGATGCACTATGTCGACTATTTCGCATGGATAAATGTCAATTTTCGTGGTTATACTCAATCTAGCAGAGACTGAGTTCAAGCCGTTTTTTTGCTTTAAAAACAAATTAGGGCTTGTTTTAACTCCAAAACACAGCCATGCATACCTAGTAAACATCCGAGTACTCAAATTGGGTATAATATATATTTTTTAAAAAAATGAAAAAATAAAGGTGAACTTTGACTTACGCTTTAGACGATTGTTACAACTAAGACCATATTTTAGATAAATTGGGAAAAACAAGGGTCACATTCTATACTCCACCTTAAATCCAAAAAGTTACCTTAAATTAGATTTGAAAGTATCAAATTCAGTTTGAGCCATTAAGATTTTTTTTCTCCCAAATTCCTCCTTTTAAGTGAGGGCACGTGTACAAAAAAAAAATGCTGAAGCTCAGATTAAATTAATCAACTTAATCCTGAGAAGCCCAAAATATACTGTTTTTTCCAATTTAACTAATATGGTGTTAACTGATCTACACTTGGGCTGAATACTGCTGGTATGAGGTTAAAATCTCTCCAAACAATATTATTTATATAAAGAAAGCGAAGAGGCTTGTTCTGATTAAGACTGTTTATGATCCTAAATATTTCCAAAAGCTTAAACAAGCTTCGGAATTTAGTCTTGCGAGCCTTTAAAAAGACAAGTAAGTGCCCGGATTCTTTTTAGGGATGTACTAGAAAAGTGTTTTTTCTTTTGACCAGTCCGAGTCGGAAGCAACTGTATTAGATAGTCCGTAAAGGTGAAAATTCAAAGCCAAAATTGCAAGCTTTCATCGCTCTTGTCATCTTTGACTTGTTTTTGTGTATACCAGGTGAGAATTTCCCAGTGTGAATTCCCATTGAGATGAACCATTAACCTGCAGAATGCATAGGCAAAACCAAGGAACGCTCATAGGGTTCGTTTGATCAGGACATATTTTGTGATGACAACTACGTATCTGGCTTGCAATTGTGGAATTTGTTTTGCTCTATACTTTGCTTTTCAATCTGACAAAATTGCAAGAACCCTATTGTAATTTCATTTCTTCCACTTATTAACACTCTTCCTATAGCTTCAACAAAATAAACCATAGAATATTTATTCCCTAATTGATGAAGCACTGGAAGTTAGCGCAAAATTCTAAATGAGAAAACCCTTGTCAAGTATCAGCTTAGAAGTTCCAGAACTACTTACGCTATTACTCAAAGGTCGTGGGAAAGGAAGAAAAGGTAAACAAGTTCCCTATACTCTTCGCTCATAGGCAAAGAAGTAGGTAAAAGCTCAAACCACTTTAATGTAGTGCATTTTAGAATGCACATCATTATCACAACTAGTGTTCAGGGAGAGATTTTAGCTTCACTAGCTGAAATTCGGTTTCAACCGGATTTTCACTAGCATGTATCGGTAATTTCCTGTAACACTTATTGTGATATAATATATTTAGATTTTCTTGGAGAAAAGGACCAATTTTCCATCCGATTGTTTCAAATTTCAATCAGCTTTTTTGCAATTTTAATTGGTTGACAATACACTAACTGTTGGTTCTCCCCAAACACTAATTACAACCATTTGACTTTGCATGCAACCTTGATTTGAGATTTTACTTACAAAATCAGCCCATTGCTAAGATTAGGACAAACCACCTTTAATTACGCAATGGAAGTAGAGTTTTTTTGCTTGGCAAAATTTTGCTAGATCTGACAGATTTGGCCACTCAATACCTTTCCCTCCAAACATCCTTCAATTGGAAGAGGACACCAAAGTGGACTCTATCACTAAAAAAAAACTCTAAATGGTAGATTAGAATAATGTATTTTTGAGAAAAATATGTTAATTTAGAAAAGAAGTGAGCAAAAGTTCCTAACTATACTATTGGTGATGTTCACAACCTGGGAAAATTTTATTGACAAAAATTTGCCTAAATCTTACCTCAAAACTGGACTTGCAAATCATAACACTAGAAAAATTTAGTGAAAAAATAGATGAAGTTGCTAAATCCATCCCATAGTTAGGACCCAGTTCGCTAGTTTATGAATGTAAGTTACTAATGTTAGTAAAGTTTATGGATGAACATGCACACTCCAGTAATTCCATCCAACTCTGTCCAAATTTTCGTTACCGGCTTGCATTTGAGGGTGCATGTCGCTCTACTACCGAAAATACAAAAACAAACCCTGTTCACAACCTCCGCACACCTCACCCTCAAGCACGTCGTCGGGCTGCAAACTAGGTAAGCTTAGATCTGGATTTGAAGGTCACTTTTGCACACCTTACATCAGGCTTCAACAATGTATGGCGGATCTTGAGTCGAAGCCCACCCTCACACACTTGGCTTTTAAATGCCTCAAGGTCGCTTCACACTATGGCCGATCAAGTCGAGAGGTAGTCAGATTGAGTTGTCAAACTTTGTTGGGAGGTCAAGGAAACATGTTGAAAATAGGTAATAAATGCTGAAAGTGATGATCTCTCGGTCATAATTTGGGTCTTCATTTTTGTTGGAATCAAACTTTCCTTTGAGAGGCAATTACTTTGGATGATAAAGTGCTGCCATGTAGGTAGTTTGGTGAATAATGGATTTTGGACTTTGGCCTCTAGTGTGAAGGGTCAAAAGGCCAAACTCTTGGTTTCTTGCAATCTAATTGGTGGAAACGGCTTCTCAATCTACTATAGTTGATGCTAGAGTTGAAGTTCAACCTAAGAGCATCTCTTGCTGCCCGTTTAAAGAAGCCCCTAGAACTAGGTTTGGAGGGAATGAGAGCAAGAAGTAGCAAGGCAAGGCATGAAGTTTCCTTGCAACCTAGCTTGAAGTCCTTGCAATAGAACAACAACACCAATGAGCCCTCTAGCCCTAATTTCCTTGTTTTTGCTTCCATGTGCGTGATAGGGACCATGAAGGGGACTTCTACAAAGTAGAATTTGTTGTGGATGTGACTCAACCTAAGAGATCTTGAACCTGCACATCAACGAGAATAATACTATTGGAGACTTGAAACAAAGAAACCATTATGGGTTGAACTCGCAAGTCTCATTTGGCTAGTGGCAAGAGATGCTTTAACATCAGAACAAGACCGGGACAAGACGCCTCCAAGTACGCAATACTGCAGTATTTCATCGTGGATTGCAAGCCGGCGGTGACACCAATACAAGTCGCCCTTGAGTATGTGATGGTGGTGTAGTTGAAGGTGGATTTTAAAGCTGACTTAGGAGCATGACTTGAGCACAAGATAGAATGTCAATCTCCAAAAGCATGTCAATCTCCAAAAGCGGAGGTTGGATTTGAGGTTGTCCACCAAGGTGAGTTCTTGCAACATGAGTTTGGATCCGACAATGGCTATGGCGAGTCATTGCTATCTGAGGGTGATTTGGATTCTAGCTACTAAGGTCAAGACTTTTTTTTTTTGGTGATTCCAACTTTCAATTAAGGCAAACTTTCAAGTCACGACGGACTACATGCGAGTGATGGTGGGTTATAAAATCCACCTTAGCACAATCCACAATATAGGATATGGATAAACTGAATTTACAACAAGAAAACTTTGGTAGTCCAGTAAATTTCAGCTCCCTTGGTCCCCTGGTCCAAAGTGGTTATGGCAAAATGACACGCTCTTGCAATCAAAGCTGCACAACCGCAAAGTATTGTGTTATCAATATTGTTGCCTATTTTTGTTGCGTGCTTGTGAGTTAGCATTCCTGGTAATGGTAACTTAGAATAAACTGAAGCTCTTAAGGCAATGGGTTAAGTTTAGTACTTAGTACTTATGTTTGTCAATAACAGGCGCTTGCTAAGTAAAGCGCAAGACTTGCGCTATTCGTTATAATGAGAGTATTCCAGTGAAACGAGAGATAACCCAAAATTCAAAAAAATATATGTCAATTTGACAAAAGGTTTTTGGTCAATTCAACTTGAATTGAGCTAAATTGACATAAAATCTTTCAGATTTGACCTAAGTTTGAAAGATTTTAAGTCAATCTAGCTTAATTTGAGTTGAAATCTCTCATTTTAATGAAAATTGGTGATTTTGGATGGAAATTTCTGATTTTGATCAAAATTTAACAAATTTATTTTGAGAGAACCCCATTTGCTCATTATAACAAATATGGTGTTAGTTAGTTCTTGTTATAACTTAACCCTTGAAGGCCCAAGTGTTTGTTCAATAGTCACTTGAGAACTTAGGTAGGGTCATATGGAGTTGATTTTTATTGGATGTTTTCAAAATTGTTATACAAGGTGTAAATATGTATCTCCCAAGTGGAAATGTAACTTTTTCCCCAATTGGATGCTCAGTTCAAAAGTTATGCTACCCAAAAGAATTTGGGCAGCTCAAGCAATTTGGGCATCTTGGAGAATCTTATGTTAAAACTCTCATCATCTTTTGAAAATTGGCAAGTATGTAACTAAAAAGACATGGTCTACAATTGTCTAAAAAACAAACAAATTGAGGTCTCACATCACATTCTAAAGAGAGTCAAACTTTGTTAACTATGTTTGGGCAATTTCAAGAAAAAAAAATTTCCTCTAACTTCAAGGCTTATTATATTTCAATCTATAAACCCAAAGCTCTTGATATTTTTTTTTAAACATTCCAAATGTTTGTCTCTAACTTTACACCATTCAGATTTCAAATAAAAAATGTCCTCATTGCACTAGAAATCATGAAAGATTGATTAATGTTTTGCCAATTCACTCAACCTCCTTATACTACAAGGCAATTTGGAGTAAGGTAGATTCATAATTTGCTCTTGAAACTTTTCTTAAGTGTACCTAACAAGATTTAGATATCAATGGAAAAAAAAACTTTAATTCATGCCAACCAAAAATGTGACTCCAAAGAGGCTTAAAGTTTGCTAACCCATTTGGACAAGGATAAAAAAAGCTTTTTTATAAATTTTGAATGCTATAGTCTTTCAATCCATGTGGTCAAATGGGCTGAAATTTTTTGCACTCAATACTAAAACATTTTTCTACAACTTTGTATGGTTAAATTTTCAAAAATATTTTTCAAAATAAAATTCACATTAGCATATTGAAAAAACACAAATTTTGGCATTTTCTAGTGAAAACACCCCTTGAGCCTTTAGGGGTTAAGAGATTCTTTTACAAGTAATTCCCTATTTCATTTTAGAAGATGATGTTTTCTTTGATTAAGGAGAAGGTCCATAAATCAACCATTTAAGCCTATCTAACTCATCAATGACAATAATAGATATTAGAAGAAACATAGATTGTGAATGCAGTTAGAACCCAAGCGGAACTAAAGCCTCCTACCTTATATGGAAGCATATTTGTATCGAAAGGTTATGTCTGAGCTTTCTCTTGACGACTAAGTAGTTGCCTTTGATTGGCTAGGCAGGTCCTCAAACCAAATCATGACGCATTTCAAAATTTTCAGTGCTCCTCAAAATGAAGAGGTTCTAGAAATTGATGAATAAGTTATTATACAAGAGTTATTGTGTGTACCTCTATATGTTATTGCTGCAAAAATACCATGCCAATATAAATGGTTTTGAATATTAGCAGGTTTTGGGTTACTTGACAAGCCCTAGTGATTAGTTGTGAAATCGAAAGAATGGATGTTGTTGGTAAATATTATTGGTTTTGTGGGGCTCACGTTACAAGAAAAAGGGCCATTTTTTATTAAGGACTTTGACTACAAAAAATATTAAAACAATTAGGACTTTTTGACTAGTCCGTATGACCATATGTAGCCATAAATAATCTAATTTAGCCATAAATAATGTAACTTATGACTACACATAGTCATAAATTAAACCACTTGACTCACACTTGACTAGTAAAAAGTCCTAGTCGTTTTAATGTTTTGGTAGTCAAAATCCTTAGTCATAAATGGCCCTTTTTCTTGTAGTGTTATGTACGGTATAGTTTAGGGATTGTTTTATTTATATGAAGAATTTAGAGATTGTTTACTTAGGTTTGATCAAGAATTAGGGT
Organism: Ulota crispa; assembly: GCA_963920765.1. Classification (NCBI taxonomy): domain Eukaryota; kingdom Viridiplantae; phylum Streptophyta; class Bryopsida; order Orthotrichales; family Orthotrichaceae; genus Ulota; species Ulota crispa. Next base: position 13,063,204 of record OY987249.1, on the reverse strand, counting down.
TTAAGAAGAGTGCAAGAGTTGGAGGTCTATTTTGAAATGTGGTAGTGGTAGTTGTGGAAAGTGGAAGAATTGATGTTAGTGGTGATTGTTGTTGGTAAGCTCAAAAAAATGAAGCCCACCAGTAATGTGCTACTAACAATGTTGTCAAAATCAATCTAATACTCTTTTTAGACTTTTTGTTTATAAAATCTGGCTCCAAAATATAAAAAAGTATAACAATAGAGCTCAAAGTGCCAATTTAGGAACTCATACATAATCATATAACATCTAACTTTCCCTTTTGAAATTGCAATTCAAAAGTTTCAAATCAAAATGAAAAGTTGTAATCAATGTTTTCAAAATATAAATCAAAGAATTTAGTGGCAAAACTTCATTAAATCTTATTAAAACTTGAATAACAAGCCATCAATTAATTCTGAGCATTATAAGATGACTTCCATACAAAAGTCCTTTCTGTAAGTTTTATTCATTTGAGTTGTTTTGGATCTCCAAAATCATTCATGAAACTACAAAACAACAATATCAAACTAATCCAAGAAGAACAATTATTAAAGAATGTTTTAAGAAAATAATGTTTTTCAATTTTACATTGAGTGGTCATGACGTATTTATTATAAATATGAAATACAAAATAAAATGTTGAAACAAGCCTTAAGTAATGTAATATTTATAACCAAGAGACTTCATATGCTAAAAGGCAAAAAAGCGTTTATTGTAAGGTAGGAGGTTTATAAAGTGACAATCTAAAGGCTAAAACTGAATTTTAGGGAGGTGTATCTTCTTGAAATATTTTTAAGTAAATTTTCCTTGAAAGACAAGAATTGACGCATAACTCAAGTTGTTTCATATTTTTTGGAACTTTATGGAATTAGTTATAAAATTTTGAAGTTGAAGTGACATAAGTTCTAAAACCATTGTTATGATGGAAATGTTTCCATTACGTAAATATATATTTATTACCTAAATTTGATTGGATTTTAATAAATGAAAAATTAAGGCAAAAATGGTTGGTCATGGTAAGAATTATGGTTTGATAGCAACGCAATGCTCATTGATATGTGGGCGTTACGTCATTTGTCACATGTATAGCTTAAGGAGGTAGGTAGCAAGTTGGCTAGTTCAATTTCTTACCTCACTAGAGTGTCAAATTATGAGTCGCCTTCACCGCTCGACAAGTCCAATTAGGTTCGAACCTAGACTAGCAGGTTATTGATGATAATCGCTTCTTCAGCCAACTAAGTCCACGACTTAACGGTTGGGGATAAGTGTCTAATACCTTTATATGCCCATGAAGGCACATGACCACCTTATGGTGGTATTTGTTTTATTTGTTTCTTTTGAGTTTATTTATTTAGATGTTTTGAAAGATTTATGTATTTACCTTTTATTTAAATACAATTATTAAGGGATTTAATTGGAGTTTAAAAATGTGAAAAGAAATGAGGTAATGTATCTTCGGTGGGATAGTAAGGATAAGAATATGGGCTGATGTACTCCATTTCATTACCATAAAAAGAGAAAATTTAAAGAAAAAGATGTTTTATTGTATTAGAGTGTATGTATGAGTAATAATTTGGTAAAATAAATTACGATTTTGTAAAAAGATGATTTTTTTAAAATGAGTTTGCAAATTTGGTTTGGATTTAAGATACAAAAGTTATAAGACTATGAATATGGGTTGATGTATCCCATCATTTACCATAAAAAGAAAAAAAATAAAAGAAAATATTTTTTACAGTATTGGAGTGTAGGAGTGAATGAAGATTTGAAAAAAAAAAAAAAAATTACAACTTTGTGGAGAGACAATTTTTTATGTGTGAAATATTTTGAACTGAAATATAGAGAATTTATTTTTTGGATAATTATATTTTTGAAATGAATTTGCAAGTTTGATTTAGATTTAGAATGCAAAGATTATAAATGCTTGCATTTTAGAGTTCTAAAGTCAATTTATGAAAAAAAGCAGAAACTTTGACAAGCCATAGTTTACAATCCGTCTATCAATTTGCAATAAGATTTTGAGAGAGTATTTATCATTGTCTTAGTTTTTTAAAAAGTTACTAAACTTAAGATTTGTAGTTTGGAAGAGGAAGTTATAAAAAAAGTGGAGGATTAAAGGTAATTGCCATTTTATTGGACAAAAACTAAAATTTTGAGGAGTTATAACTCTTAAACAATTTGAATGTTTCTTCCTAAAATTTTAGAAGTAGTACAGTGTTGTAACAACTTTTTGAATTGTCATCAGTCATTCTATTTGAAATTGTATTGAAAGCATTATGATATGCAGAAGTTGGAAAGTTGTGTACTCTCTAAATCTTCAAGATCTAAACTTTTATTAATTATAACTTATGAACCAAGTTTTATTTTTTTGTGAAATTTTTATGTATTGTATTCAATTGTATGAGATTTTCAGATTGATGGCATACTTGTCTGTAAAAGTTGTAGAATAAAAATTATAGAGGTTTAAAGAAATAGTAATTAGTTTGCAAAAAGAGAGAATATCATATTTTTTGAACTGGCATGATTTTTAGACAGTAATTTAAAATGAACTGAGATTTATATGGGTGTTAGGTAGTTAAAAGAGCTTTTCAAAATATTATTATACTTAACATTTGAATTTTTGAGCCATCTGTGACACTAAATAGAAGGTTGCAGCATTTTTAGGATTTGTTGTTTGTGGTTTTTCCATTGTTTTTTTAAAATATAAAGACTTGAAAACATGGAAACTTAAAGATATGAAGATTTCAAAAAAAACAATTTGGGATTATTTTTTATATGTGTATGAGATGTGACTTTATTATTCCTAGCCGGATTTGGAAGTTTATTGTCATTTTATTTTATTTCTATTTTTTAAATATTGTTGCAAGTAATCTGGATTAAAGCAAGCTTAACCTCATTTATTGTTGTAGTGACAAAGTAGAATTGATCATTTATACAATCAAGACTTGTTATGTTCTCACGGTCTAGAATTTTGGCTGTGCCTATTGTCCCGTTTTATCCTTCTTGTATTCCATGGGTTCTTATTCCTACCTTTATTTATATACCCCTAAAACTAGCTATATGATAAACCAATGAAAAATAGAATATTAAATATTGAAGATAGAAGATTAAAGATTGAAGACTAGAAAAAAAAAATTGACAAGAATCCAAAATTAATGATGCACGATCGCAGTTAAATACTCAGTGTGTTCCCAAGGTGCACTTTTTTTTACCTGACACCGCCTACTTTCTCAAATGTACACCAATTGTATATTTTAAAAACTTTTGAAAAGCAGCATATATAGGAGGAGTGCATTTTAGAGTGAGTGATGTTAGAACTTGAACGGTTTATGAACCTCCTACCTTATATTTTGACTATTTTATACTTTTGTTTTGTTGATTATAGCGTTTTTTTTAATCATAAATGTCATCTTTGAAAGAGTTCTGAATTTTTTGGATTGCAAGGTTGATTGTAATTATTAGCTCAATTTTGCAAAGACTTCTTATAAATTACTCCCATACATGAATAAATGCATTGATTGCACAAAATTGTTGCGTCTTTTATTACAATTAAACATGAAAGGCAAATTGTTGCTTCCATTCCATTTTGTAATCACTTATATATAAATATTATTAACTTGCAATTCATTCATTTTGCTCTTGTCTAAGTAAAATTTTCTTTGAATTAATGTTGGCAAAAACAGATGTGATTTTTGCAGTTTTTTTGAAAATTTGACTGCTTTAATTATTTCTACATCGATTATACATTTTTTGCTTTCGTGAACAATATTTACCCCAAAAAATCGACGGATTTTTGTTCTTTTCTTTCCAATTACTCAAAAGCCAAGTGCTTGATTATAAACCCCAAATACAAAAGTATCAAGTTTGGTATCAATTAGTTTGAAACTTGTTGTATACTACTCGCTAACAAGTCTTTGGTTAAACTTGTCTATCATAAAGTCCACAAGAAAGTGAACCTTTTAGAAAATAAATTTTATACTTGATTTTAACTTGTGAAGGACCAAGGGTATTTTTTGAGAAAAATCTCAGAACCTGCCAACTTTTAGTGCATTGCCCAAAATTGAAAATAAACAAAAAATTCTGAATTTCAACTGTACAAAAGTGTGTCAACAGATAAATCAATTTGTAAAAAAAATTCCATCTCGTTTGAATGCGTGGATTGTAAGATTATAAAGCTTGAAGTGAGAAAAACAACTATTTTTTCATTCCTACTAAATAAGGTCATCACACTTTGAGCCCTCTTGGAGTAAAGTTTCTACTCTACGAAACAATGAGGTTTTTGACCATTCTTAAGTATATGATGTTGGGTCAACTCGTGAAATTCTTTTGAAGCAAATATAGAATCTAGCTTATTCTAATCACTTTGCAGTGCAAGGAGGTTAAGTGAATTGACAATACAACACTCATTTTTTCATGATTTCTTTTGCAATGAGGAGGTTTTTTATTTGAAATGTCAATGGCAAGAAGTTAGAGACAAACATTTGAAATATGCGTAAAATAATTTAGGAGCTTGGGGTTTATAGATTGAAAGATAATAGGGCTTAAAGTTAGAAGGAAATCTTTTTTCTTGAAATCGCCCAAACAAGTTTAACCCCGCTTAGAATGTGATTTGAGAGCTCTTTTTTTTCTTTTCTTTTTTTGACAATTGCATACCATATTTTATTAGTTACATACATGTCAAATCTTTAAAAGTTGATGAGAGTTTTAGCATAAGATTCTCCAAAGATGCCCAAACTACCCAAGCTGCCCAAATTCTTTTGGACAGTATAACTTTTGAACTAGACATTTGATTAGGGAAAAAATTACATTTCCACTTGGGGAAACATATTTACACCTTGTGTAACAATTTTGAGAACATTCAATGAAAATTGACTCCATATGACCTTACCTAAGTTCTCAAGTGTCAATTGCAAGGACACTTGGTCCTTTAGGGGTTAAATCACTATAGTCATTCTATAGATAGATACTAAGCTCCTTTTGTGCTAACTTTGAAATACATATCTCACCCTATAATGTAATATATTGTGGGTTGATGTTCTTCAAAATAACGTTGTTTCCAAGTATTTTAATAGCACAATCATGCTTTTTAACATCGCAAATTTTATGGTTTGTGATTTGGTATGCCATAGTGATTTATAGCATTAAACATAGTATTGTAAACCACAATAATCATGAACCCACAATAATTATGAACCCACAATGATTATTTGCTTATAGCATACAGTGGGTTGCGGATGTAAAGGTAGTTTTTAATGGAGCTACCAAATCATTTACAAAAACTTTGATTGTCGGGTTAATTATGACTATGAAGGTGGTTTTATAGGAAATTTTTAGGTACTACTACAATTAATACTATGATGCTAGATGAATTACCATTTTTTTGAGGTGCTATTAATTTCATGTCAATCTTTAAGTCTAACAATATATATGCTCTAAATAAATCCAACAAATAAACAAGACAATAATATGCCATATAAAAGAAATTAAGATGTTAGATGCTTGGTTAGATGTTATTAGACTAGCTCATGATTCTTGATTTTTGGGTGAAGAACAATAACCCATCAATCAAATATAATTTTGAACCTTATTTTAAATGTTTTGGACAACTTTCAATTAGGAAATTGATATGGGCACACCTTGGGTTTTATATATGCACACCCCCTAGGGTAAATTTTTAAATTTTTACCATTAGAAAGTTGAATTTGAAAATTTTGAATTTAGATTTGGACTTAAAGATCTTAATTTAGTCTAAAACCATAACAAAGGTTACAATTGAACAACATCCAAAGAAAAAGCTTAGCTTTTTACAAAAATTAATAATAATAATAATTTGTCTACTAGCTAAGTTTTTTCATTGGGTGTTGTTCAACGGTAACCTCCTTTATGGTTCTAAACTAAATCAACGTCTCTAAGTCCAAATCTAAATTTGAATTTTCAAATTGAGCTTTTTGATGGTGAAAATCTAAAATTTACCACCCGGGGGTGTGCATATATCAAACCTAGGGTGTGCATATATCAAACCTAGGGTGTGCATATATCAAACCTAGGGTGTGCATATATCAAACCTAGGGTGTGCATATATCAAACCTAGGGTGTGCATATATCAAACCTAGGGTGTGCATATATCAAACCTAGGGTGTGCATATATCAAACCTAGGGTGTGCATATATCAAACCTAGGGTGTGCATATATCAAACCTAGGGTGTGCATATATCAAACCTAGGGTGTGCATATATCAAACCTAGGGTGTGCATATATCAAACCTAGGGTGTGCATATATCAAACCTAGGGTGTGCATATATCAAACCTAGGGTGTGCATATATCAAACCTAGGGTGTGCATATATCAAACCTAGGGTGTGCATATATCAAACCTAGGGTGTGCATATATCAAACCTAGGGTGTGCATATATCAAACCTAGGGTGTGCATATATCAAACCTAGGGTGTGCATATATCAAACCTAGGGTGTGCATATATCAAACCTAGGGTGTGCATATATCAAACCTAGGGTGTGCATATATCAAACCTAGGGTGTGCATATATCAAACCTAGGGTGTGCATATATCAAACCTAGGGTGTGCATATATCAAACCTAGGGTGTGCATATATCAAACCTAGGGTGTGCATATATCAAACCTAGGGTGTGCATATATCAAACCTAGGGTGTGCATATATCAAACCTAGGGTGTGCATATATCAAACCTAGGGTGTGCATATATCAAACCTAGGGTGTGCATATATCAAACCTAGGGTGTGCATATATCAAACCTAGGGTGTGCATATATCAAACCTAGGGTGTGCATATATCAAACCTAGGGTGTGCATATATCAAACCTAGGGTGTGCATATATCAAACCTAGGGTGTGCATATATCAAACCTAGGGTGTACATATATCAAACCTAGGGTGTGCCCATATCAATTCCCTTCAATTAATGCAACTATAGATTCAATCATATTAATGTGATTTATAAAGTGTGATGTACAACTATCATTTGAAGGTCATATGCCGCATTTTCTAAAGTTTCAATTGATTACAAACTATGCAAAACATTTAAAGATCTTGAGATGGTAAACAAAACTTTTTAAAATTGCCTAAAGAATAAGGACAGTAAAAGACCTCCTTGTGAGTAAGCAGAATATTGGGAGTCTTCCAATGATTTGCAATATGGCATTCATCATTGACTTTCTCTTTCAGGTTTCACATTATATTTGCCTTCACCTTTTGAAAAATTTGGACTATGCCTTGCACCTTTAAGAATTAAGTTAGTATTCATTCATTATTACAAATGCTAAGTCATTCATATGATCTTGAAAATTTTGATGTTTTTAGTGAGGCTACATTTTGTATTCATTGATAAATTATTTCCAATTGGCGTGTTGGACAAACAAGAGGCGTTCTAGATAAGAGATTTCTCAAGTAATAGAGACTTGAGTTCATATGATTATAGTGACCTCTTAGAGTTTTTAGATTAAACATGAAGAAGAATTCTTCTATGATATTGCATAATTCTCTAAGTTGATTTAAAATTTTTAAACTAAAATAATTTATTAGTAGTCTTGTTGAAAAAAAAAAGGCTTGCTTTAGAAACTATACATAATTTAGGGGATTTTTATTTGATATAATGCTTGGATCCCAAATTTCTTGAGCAAGCATTTAACCCCTAAAGGATCAAGGAGCCCACTTTGGGATTTATGAGAAATTGGGCAAGCTCTATTGACTTCATAAATTGGAAATTTTTCATGAGAATTTTAGGATGGATGCTACTCATCATAATCTACATGTGAAGTTTTGTTTCATGTCATTCCAATAAGTAATGCAAAAGTTATAAGGTTTTTTCAATTTCAATGTCAAACCAGGCAGCAAAAAATATATTCTAATTTATACTTTTTATTTTTTGTAGAATTGTATTGATTGATACCTATACAAAAAAAATGGAATCATTTAATTCCAAAAAATGAGGTAAGAGTTAAAAGGAGTTTTATTTTGTGGGCAATGAAGGTAGGAAGAGGGTAGAAAAATTATATAAAGTTATCTTTTACTCTCAATTTCGAAAATTTTCAAATGAAAATGAAAAATAAAGTTACTAATTGTCTGTTAGAGCATTCTCACCATTGGGATTAACAATTTTCAAATCCTTCCAAAACTTTTTAGCATATTAGTTATATCTTTCATTCATCAATACCTTTCACTTTACAATTTTTGTAAAAACGAATCCAAAACTTTTTTGGTTAAATTTTTTTATGTATGCTTTCAACCCATTTTCCAACATATTGCCAAAATTGCACAAGAAGTACAACATACATGTTCTTCTCTAAAAAGTTTGAAAAACATAACTTCACCTTCTCAAAGGATTAGAAAAGCCTACATTTTGAAGTTTAGGCACATTGATCTTGTAATTGATGGGGATATTCATTTTGATGGGGATATTCATTTTGAAATTTTGGGACAATGTACTTGAGCAAGTCAACCAAAGGATCCTATAGTTGGATTTGTTGAAAAGTAGGTTTCAATGAAGATTTTGACCTTATTTTGGGGACTAGTGTTTTGAAGCAGTTTTGGGCCTCTAAACACAAAAGAATTTTAGGGGTTAAATGCATTGCCCATTTTATTCTCATGCTTGATGGTAATGGATAAAAAGATCACAATTTTTTCATGTTCAAACTAAGATATGTACACCCATAAGCACCACAGTCCCCATAACCATCACCTCTGATGTTTTGGAAAATATGTGAAAGCGAATAGATGTAGTGACAAGGATGTACAACATGTGGACATGAAATCTTAATAGTGGTTATGGGTGCAATGGCAGTTTGTTCTTTAAAAATTCACAACTTATTCTCATAGTATCCAAATAATACATTCAAAAGTGCAGACTCTTTTTTTTTGTTCCTAATAGGATCCTATAATTTGCTAGTTGTTAATTGATACTCATCATGTTCAAAACCCTTAGTTTGACGCTTATGGGTGTACATACCTTACTTGAAATGAAAAGCCTTAGAAAAAAAAATTCACATGCATGAAAATTATTTCAATGTTGGAAATGCATTCAAACTACATTTATTGTGTAGGTCCACTTCATCTTTAACATAACAAGGTAAATTCAAAATTATTATTTGACTTGTTATGCATTTGGAATGTATCAAACCAATTTAAAAAAAACTCCCAATTCCATTTACAAATGTCATAGGAAATAGTTTAACATATTTCAAGAGTGTTTTGCTTACCAAAGTTGAATGTTAAAATGGTAAACATATGGTGTAGAAAATCCACTAGATCAATAACTCTTGACTAAAAAGTAATACAAGAAGACCAATGTTGTGTTTAGCGTGATTTTTTTTAAAGTTAGTCTAATGCATAATTGACATAGGAAAACACAATATCACATTTCAATAATTCAATGCATTTTTGACCTCAAATAAACAAAGTTTTTGTATTTAATAAATTAAGCATTTTGAAGTACAATGGAAATGCATAAGCCCCATTCTTAGGAAACTTTGAGTTGAGCCAGATTGGAATAAAATAAAATAGGGAAATCAATAAGAAAAATACAACTTTTGAGAGTAAAGCTATTAGTCCTATATCCTAGATAACATATGAGCCATTCATGAAGGTTTGTATGTGTTTCCATGATTTGCTAGGAGATCTTCATTATACATTAGCAGTTTTGTATGTTACATGGAGAATTTCCTCTTAATGATAATTGTGACCATACAAAAGCTTTTCATAAAACATTAATGCAACCTTGTTTATGATGTTATCAAGGAATTTGCAAAAGAATACACTTTACAAGATATTTGTACCCAAAATCTTCTCATTTCTTATTTTTTGAAGGACAATAAACTTGAAAAATACATGCATGGCTTTGTTAGATACCATACTCAAGTCCAAAACAATTCAAGGAATGCACTTGATTTGTTTTAATTATATTACTACACCAACTTAAAATTGATACCAAAATCAAATTTATATAGTAAATAAAATGTAAAAATTTAATATTGAAATGACGATAATTGGAAAAATGAGGTCACATGTTTTTAAAATTTTATACTTTAATCTATAACATGAAGAATAAAAGAAAAATGCATTAGAATGCAACCACAAAACATTATTCACCAATTGTCTTCATTTTAAATGTTTTCATAGTCAAATGATGAGTATGTCTTAAAATGTCATTTGTTCATTGCCAAAACAAGTTTGAAATGGAGCTGCATTATTTAGTGAGCATCATGGTCATGTAGTTCTTGTACTAAAGTATTTTTGAAGATGATTTGCACTTTAGTACCAAGACTCTTAAATATTGAACACCTAAAGGAGTGTGTATACCCTAGATTACCAAAAAGACTAAGATGTGCTGTGTATTAGAAGAATGATGAAATAATGATCTTTATACAAAAGTTTTAGACCATGACCTATAAATAATATCCCTATTATTACATTTATTAATGCCCTCTCCAAGATTTACTATTAAAATCTTAAATATATAATGTAAACTTGTTTTAAGAAAAACCATGGATTGATAGTAATGGTTTTTACATGGTTTTTTTTTCCTTTTAAGTTCATAATGTCAAATTCTAGTTGCAGTAATTTCCCTTTTTTTTGATAGTTGTATTCAAAAGATTTGGTGTATTTTTATGGCCTCTTTTTTATTTAGGAAAGTTGGTTTTCAAGATGAGTCATATTTGTGGGTTTTGGAACAAAGGATCTCAAAGATAAAAGTTTAGAAAGTCAGTATCTCTCAATACGAGTAAAAGAAATAACGCAAAAATCTCAAAACATAAAGATGGACTAAAACAATAAACACATTTATATAACATGAGACTTGTTATATATATTCACCATTTGAATTTGGAATGCTTGGACTTCTGAGGATTGTAATGCCCAAAATTGATGTAATTACAATACATGTTGGCTTTTACTTTTTGAGTAGCCACAATGACTGTTTAGTACTCACTCATCAATTAGCTGAAAAAACACTAAGATCATTATAAGTAAGAGAGTATACAAGAATTTGTTGTGATTTATATATAAATATGGAATTGCTTAGATGACACCATAAATTGTTGATAAGACACCCCCTATGAGCATGAAATGTGATTTTTAATGCTAAATTTTTAGATTTGGATTAGGAGATTTGTTTCACCATTATCATTCTAAGGCTATACTAAAAAAAATGGTGTACTTAAATTCAAAACTAAAAATATAGGAGTTTTGAGTTACTTAAAGCAAAAATACATCAAAAATTAAAATGGATGCAATAATATTTCAATAAAGATTTGTATTTGTCTTGTTTTCTTTCAAGGATTTGGTAATGCAGTGATTGAATGAATGATGGACCAATTGAATAATTCAAAAATAGCACTAAATTATCAAGTTTCATGTTCACAAGGGGTGTCCCGTTAGCAATTCCCTATAAATATTATTCAAATATATTTTGGACATCTTGGCAAACCTTTGGTGCACAATTAACCCCTAAATGCCCAAGGCACCACATTTTGGTGCCAACAATATTTTGAAGTTCAATAAAACCTAACTAAGTTGTTATTTTTAATAATTTGTATTTTAGAATTATTCCTCTTGAAGTCTAGTTTTAACATCAAATACCCAATTTTGAAAATTATTGATTTTGAATTTTCTATTTAGGATTTTGTGCAAGGGTGTCCATTGCAATCTTGGCCTTTTTAGTGTTGAGAGCTCATGAAAATGAGCGTCAAATATGTATGTTATTTCCTTTAATCTTATATTTTTTGGTGATCAACATTTTAGATCTGACACGTGAAAAGAGAATTGAAAGACTTGAAGTTATTTTTGCAATTTTAACACCCTCTTGATCAAACATTATAATTTTTCAATCCATAAGTGATATTGTTGTGTTTTATATTTCTATGTGATGTCTAACATATCTAATTTGAATTTGTACGATTACATTTAAAAAAAAATTGATACAACTTATCAAAATTTTGGCTTTTTTGTTCAATTTAGAGAAAATTCCTAGAAGCTGAAAAAAGCCCTTGGGCATGCATTTAGGGGTTAAAACGAACTCAATTGAGAACCGATTCTTAGGGAAATTTGAGTAAAAGAATCAAGCAAACAAATAAGCAGAATGTAATAAATGAAAATCAAAAGTACTGTCCCCGAATTCCGAATAGGAACCAGGGGGTGGGGGGGAACCGGGGGCAGAAAACGAAGAACACCAGCCAAGCAGGGATGCCTTTTACATACGAAAAAGGAAGGTAGAAAAGTGAAAGGAACCCAAAAAAGGAAAAGGCAATAATAACAACAATAATCTGATCCCACGCAGGCAGCCCCCCCCGTCGTCCTCGTCGCCGTCTCGCTGAGGCTCTTCGCGTTTGTCTGTCGCGCGCTTCCACGAGCCTTTCGCTCCCGCCCTCTCTCGCTCGCTCCTTTCCAAAGCCAAGGCCAAAGCCAAAGCAAAGCGAAGCGAAGCAAACCAAATCCTCGTCTGCAGCGACGACAGCAACCAGACACGGTACCACTGTGCGAAACCTTTTTCTCCCGCTTCTTTCCGCTCTCGATTACACTCCTGCCATTCCCGCACACTCGCCAGCCAACAATTCCCGCGCTCCTCTCTTACTCGATCCTTTTCTTGTTTTCTGCTGTTGCCGCTTGAACTCGGCGGAACGGAGCTATTGCGCGTGGCTTGAGGCTTCCTTTTCTGTTATAAAAAGTGATACATATATTTTTTGGTGATCCGGCGAAGTTCTTTGGTTTTTTTTTTTTTGAAGCGCAGTTTGGAAGGTCTGGGACGAGTGTTGTTGTGGAGGAATGGCCAATCCGGAAGAGACTGTAGCTGCGCCTGACGCGGACCCGGCGACGATCGTTGTTGAGCCGGCGGCGACTGCGGAGCCCGTGACTGAGGACCTCACCGGGCCTTTGGTTGGTTGGAAGCGCAAGGTTCGTGAACGCTGCGAACCCCTGCCTGGCCTCTGTTCGTTCTGGAATGATGCTTTGTTTTTTAATTCGAGAGGTTTAGTTTATGTAATGTTGGCCGTTTGAAGCGTGCATGTGAAGGATGCTGTGAGTTTAAGAGGTTTTCATGACACGTTGTCAAAGTATTGCAAGACATCGTGTCTTGTGTATTTTTTTTGGCAACCTAGGGTAATGTTTTTTGGTCGCTATTTTTTTTTAGTTTAGTGAATAATCAGTTCTTGAGTGCTGCGTTGGAAAGCGACGAAATCCTTACCGTGCTGAGCAGCGTTTTTTGGTGTCGGCGTCCCGTCGTCGTGTTCTTAAGTATGCAGATGACTGTAGAATGGACAATATTGAGTGCTTAAGGATCACGGTTTTTAAAATAAGGAGTTCTTGAAGGAGCTTTTCGTGGTTTTCTTTCGTGGTTCAAGTCGTTTGCCAGAGAATATAATATTGGCGGCAAATATTGGATTATTTCGAAGAACGTGAGAAGCTGCAACTCGGTTTATCCTTCCGATTGTCTTTTTGTAGTTTGATCATTCTTGATGCCGGTTATTTGATAACTATGTTTCTTAGTTTCGCAGTAATGCGCTCTTTCTGAGGTTTCGCATTTGGTGTGTGAGGGCAACAACTACAGAGGATCGTCTTGGAGATTTAGGAGATGGAACATGGTGTTTGTTGTTGTCCGCACAAGAAGCGCCTTGCAGAATGTTTGATTGCCGGCTGTTGCAGGGAAGGTTGTTTTGAGGAGAAGCCGATACTTCATTGAGACTTTCTCGGAGTTTGAGAATATCTGAAATATTATCTTGGGATTCGAGTATGAGCTATGGAAAGCAGGACTTGTCATTCCATGTTCTTTGTTTTAAACCCTGGAAAACGACCGCAGGAGTTTTTCATTAGCCGTTTCCGTATTTCTCGGGCTCGTAGCAATGCTCTGCTCTGCTCTGCTTAGGCGGTTATGACATGCAAGCAGCCTTACGCAAGGAACCGGGGCAGACGTTTTCTGGTTTGCGAACTTGAACGTTTCTAGCTCCTCGAGCTGCCCATTTGCACATGTCCTATTGCTTGCCGCAGATAAGTTACTCGCGTTTTCCTAACGAGTTCGTGAGCGCTGCCGTGACTGTGGAGAAGATTATCTCCAGCTTCGTTTTCTGAAAAGCGCTCCATCAGATGGGACGCGGCGCGATGCGAACACGCATGGGGTTTCGCATATTACTCCTGAACAGAATAGGCAGCCTCGCCTAGACTTAACTTAATTGCCCGTTTGAAATGACGCTGATCTCTGCGTGTCAGAAGCTAATCATCGCCTTATGCATTCTATCACACGCGTAATAAACAGGGGACATCTCGTAAAAACGATGTGCTCATTTTGTTTGCCGAGGTCAGTTGGTAAACGCTTCGCCGCAAGAGAACGCGAAAATGCGAACACGTACGCGGCATAGAGACTGGCCTGGCCTATGATACGGCCTCAGTCGATGTCATGCCATCGTCACAGTTGCTAGGCTTTCGCATGGATTGTACACATCATTTGTTCTATCTTTTTTGCGCCACGTGTCCGTTACCGTCCACGTGGACATTCTAGTCTGTTCGTCCTCAGCGAGACGGTAATCCATTCCCGACCTTTAATTTACGCAGCGTGTACATTTCAATTCTGAAATGTCCTGCCTGGGTACATAAGGTCGGAATTGGGACGGGTTGTTAAAGGGTCGGGAATGGGTGCGGTTACCTTAAGCCTACATGCTGTTTGGTCCATTCCTGGGTCAAAGAGGTGACTTCGATACTCTTTTCCGAATATTTACTAATTTGAGGGGGCTGTATAAGGTGTGTTGTCAGCACCGCTTTTGGGGTGAGAGTGAAGTAATTTTCTTCGATGTGAAAAAGATTCTTGGTATCTTTTTTGCTCATCTATCATATCACTATGAGGATCTAGATGTAGACACCTATCGTATTAGAGAACAGGACAAAACTTTAATTCAACGAATTGATAATTAGATAAACACACAAAAAATGAAACCTGTGTTGGAGAAGTTTTTCTTCTGTTGAGTACAGTAGCATTCTTAGATGAATTCTTCATGAAAGGAAGTTCAGCCGCCAGCATGACATTAGATGTATCTGGCGTCCTCTCTAAATCGTTCTGCCTGGTGTTGATGTACGCTCATTCCTTTTGTGAATTGTTTCAGCTATCCGGAAAGGCAACCCGAGGCACTCCTGGGAAGAAGAAGGATGTGACTTTTGTGGCCCCAGATGGCGAAGAGATAAAGACCAAAAGGCAGCTCGACAAATATCTGAAGACTTATTCCGGAACACTCACTGCGAGTGATTTCGAGTGGGGCAGTCCAGGTAGGCTAACTCATTCTCTTCGTTACGATTTGATATGTTTCATGGTGTAGAATCTGACAACCGTCTCAGTTGTTACCAAAGTCCATCGATTGTGAAGGTAGGTACTGAAAACGCAAGTGAACGCACGTGCCGCGCATAAATGTTTTCGGGGTAGGAATTGCAAGGCTGAAAATCGAGCTGCTTCGTCTGGTGTGATCTTTAAGGCCTAGTTGCTATTTGAATTACTACTTTCTGATCCCCTTCCAACATATTCGTTTCTTCTCAGAGTTTTTGTTATAGATATTTCAACCCCCATACGTCCAGGATCTTCGATATCCCTGTTCCAGAGATCAGCTTGGTCGTACTGGGTAATGGGCGTTAACGGCAATAATATATTTTATGTTGTGCTCAATTTAGGTTAACTTTCTCTCGGTTAGCCTTCACTTGATTCGTTTCCCGTTGTTTCACCTGCTAGTATGTGCGTCTCACATTCCAAGACGTTGTACACCTAGTCTGGTAGGATAATATGTTGAAAGAAACTAAAGTTCTTACACGGTTGTTTTTTATTTTATTTTGAATCATCAAGCTGGCGAAGCTGTAGAGACTCCACCTGAGAATCGTAGGAGATCTGCAAGGCTGACTTCAAAGGGCCGCACGTCAACTGAAGGTGCTGATGAAGAAACTGAGCTGAAACAGCCTGTGGTCAAGCGTTCAAGGAAAAGCCGTGAAAACGGAAAGGATGAAAATGATGGTGAGGGAAAGTTCTACTATGGGCTGTGGCAAGTGTTGTGGTCATTCTCTTGTGCCAAACATGCTTAACAATCTGGTTATTTATTTTTAATTTTGTATCTTTCTGGAAGCGTTGGCTGGGGTGTGAGCTGTTCGTTGAGTTCAGTAGTGATTAAGCTTGGCAGATCTGAAAATTTGGTGGTTGTGTTAACCACCTGATGCAGGCAAGGGTGAGCTTGTATCCTCGGATAAAGAGAAGGAAAACGGAGAAGGCAATGGGGAACCGAAAGCCATGGATGTGGATGCATCCACGGTGGAGATTCCCGCTGTTGAGGAAACCAAAGAAATGACAACAGACACAGTTGCTGAAAAACCAGAGGATGAACTGCCAGTGTCTACAGAACCGTTAGCGACGCCTCTTGAAACCTCTACAGAACCGTCAGTTAAGGACGCTGCTGAGCCAAATGTGGTGAATGCGTCAGAGGGTAATGGCGCTGTAGAGAAGCCGATTGAGGAGGCCGCAATCCCACCGCCTCAGGGTATCCATGCTCTTATCGGAGAAACCCCCATGCCTCAAGGGATAGAAGCTGCTCAAGAACCAGAAGCAGTTTTATAACTCGTGGTTTCAGCATTTTCGTGTAAATGCAAGACTGATTTCACGCACATTACCCTTGAAGCATGCATGTGGCCCCAAATCAGTGTTCAATTTATGCTTGAAGCTGCTTCTCAGAGTTTCCCAACGTAAGTGTCTGACCTGGAAGTGATATTTCTGTCCTTGCGGTTGGGTTGCATCATTTCCGGATGTACGGATGCTCCTTGTACGCAACGACACCTGAAGAACAACGATGACTGATTACGACCGGTGGTTTATCAAGAGCATATGCAGGAACACCCTATTTGAAGTGGCTGGAAGTTAGAGGTAGTTTGTTATGAATTCCATCCCTCTGTTCAGTTTCTGTTGGTTAGGTAGTGAATAGATCTGACGAAGCGATTTTGCTGCATGCGTGTGGGTTCAAAAACGCTGGGCTACAAACATACTGTGGGTTGCAAACTCTCCATTTCATGTAAGATTTCTTTTGAGTTTTTTGGATTTCTTGCAAACATGTTGATCTCATCTTCATTAACAAAAATACTTTAGGTGCCTAGGTGTTTCTTCGTTTTTGGTAGGTAAATATAAGGTATCTCGTGATTACACACCAGAACATACGTACAATGTCGAAGAAGGCATGTTAAACAAGAGGAGTAATATACTGGTTTTGATATGTACTGCTACAGGTACGAACTAATAACCAAATGTCACCTTTGCTAAACGTCAATTAGATTGTTGTAGACGTTTGATTGGAACTTAATGAGTAATTGTAAATTAATAATAAAAATTAATGTACCAAGACAACTTCCTTTTTATTTTAATTTCAACCCTGGGGTTTCCAAGAATTTTTTGCTTCACCACCAGATCATCCATGACTGTAATTATTCCAAGGAACTAAATCCTAAAGCCCAGAAGTGGAAAGAACACATGCTTCAACACATATAGCTCCAATGTCCTGTTTTTCACAAACAGATTCAGATTTGGGTTGCATTCCTTTGAAAACTGGTGGTTATGGCAGGACGTTGAATCTGCAAGTAAATTTGTAGAGTCGATACTGAATTACCGATCTTATGCAGACACGAAGAAGTTCCCCACGAAGTTCCCCACAAGGTAGTGTGCTCATAAACCGTCCATCTAAGGGCTGAAACTGAATTTTGGGGAGGTGAAACTTCTTGAACTATTTTCCAGTAAATTTTCCTTGAAAGACAAGAAGAATTGACATCTAACCCAAGTTGTTTCATATGTTTTGGAGTTTTGTGGAATTAGTTATAAAATTTTGAAGTGAAAAGGCCATTGGGCTCTAAAACAGTTCACCTTCTCAAGTGTACATTTGTTGTACATTTTTGAAACCTGTGAAAAATAGCATGTATAACTAGGGTACATTTGAGAAGGTGGGTGGTTTTAATGCCTCGACGGTTTATGAGCACACTACCTTAGTCCAAGAAATACTATATTTTGTCATTGTTAAGAGTTGAATATTTAACTAATAGGTTTAAATATCATACATTTGGCAGTGACTAGCCCACCTAGTTATAAGGCAGGCTAAGGTAGGTACACTCATTTGTGATCATGGAACCTAATGTTGTCACATGTACACAAGGTATTCAGTTAAGAACTCAAATCTAGGTTTACCATAGATAGCTTACCTTTTGTAGCACAAAAGATAAGCTATCTATGGTATACTTAGATTTGAGTTCAAAATGAGCACTTTGTGTACGTAATGATAGCATTAGGTTCATGATTGAGATTGGGTATACCTATCATAATGGTTGATTGCATGCAATGGTTTCTTTGTATGTGGTCCAGATTAAAATTGTTAAATGATGAGCGTAGTGGTTGTCTAGTATTTCAACATGTTTGCTCATTGGCATGTATACAACAAAATAAAGAAACTAGGAAGAAACCAAAATAAGATTGGTTAAAAGGTGGAGAATGATTGTTGGGTCATGCATGCACACAAAATAAGGAATTAGCTTGACACTTCTTTGGTACCACACTATACTCCAAAATTTCCAAAAATGTGAAAAATCATAAAAATACAAGGTTTCTATATGGATGAAATTTGTTTATATCCACCATCATTACACAACCTTGTGGTGAATCATACTTGTATTCTTTGAGTTGTGATTCCAAATCAATTTATGAAAGACATATTTGGATATTTTGCAAGTGGAAACATGGAAGGTATTGATTTTAGTAGCTAGAAGATGTTTCAAACTACAAAACAATAAAGGTTTTAGGTGGGGTCTAGCCAAGAAAACATGGAAATTAGCCCTAGCCTAGACTTAGGGAGAGATATGATCAAAGCTGGATGTTATTAAAAAGGATACATACGCAATGTTCTTATATTTGTGGCTAGAAATGTTAGATATAAACAAATATTTTGACTTAACTACAAAAAGAAAGAAAATGGTCATTATTTTCATTCAAAGATATTCATTCTATTGCACAAATTAATATTTTCAAGTATTATAGAGAAGCATATTTGTACATCCACGTATATTATAGATGGAGATCATTATTCTTTTCAAATAAGCTAATCTTGTCTATATTTGGCAATTTCATCCATTATATTACAGAAATGGGTGTTTATTAAGCTATACAAATCTCAAGTTCTTGACCTAGGTGAAATCAAATGGGTCATACTTATGCAATTTGTTACATGCATTGAATGGACATTTGTACTTTAAGAACATAACAAAGATGCAAGAATGTAGGTACATTAGGACACAAGTTATACCAATCAATGATACAATTCAAGAAATGCTAGACAACATGCACTAATTAGGGTGAATTTCATGTCAATTAATCTAATTGATGCAAAGACATGCTTAGCCTTCCACCTTTGATCTCTAGTCAGGATTTTGACCACAACCTTGATTTATGGCTTATAAAACCAAAATTGTGGAAGTGAAATGAAGTGTGAAGCTAAAAAATGATTTAAACTGAATCTCTATGACACCACTCTATCTTACTTCCATAATATCATTTACTTTTATAATATCACATATAACATAATGTGATATTACAAAAATATAGTAGCAATTTGTGAATTCTATAATATCACATTGTGTAGAATGTGATATTATAGAGGTAATTGTGATTTTAGTAGCATGACTAGCCATTGGCGCTTGCTACGTTGCGCATTCACCATTACAAATTTATTGGGATTTTCATGTGTTAGATAAAATGTGAGGTAAAATTTTTCAATTCAAGTTAGCAAAATTGCTTGAAATGTGATATTACAGAGGCCCTTATGATTTTAGTAGTATGATATTACAGAGGTACATATGTGATATTATAGAGGTTTTTATGATTTTAGTAGTATGATGATGATATTACAAGGAGTGGAGATGTGGTATTACAAAAATGGGGATGTGATATTATAGAGGGCCTTGTGATTTTAGTAGGATGATGGGAATGATTTACGGGTGTTTTAGTTGTCCAATATCAAAGTTTTTATTTTTTTTGTGTTTATTTTGTGTGATATTTTACCTTACTTACCAATAACATTCTCACAAGGTTTAAGGTTTAATTCAATATGATTATTGATAAAATTTCATGTATTATTTTAAGATTTCTTCCAAACACTCTTGTATTTTGTCATATTTTGATGAATATTCTTGATTTTTTTGAAACTGCAAGGATACATTTATGGGGGTCTCAAGAGGGGAGAATTATTGATACTCTTATTTGCCACGAAACGAGTTGTTTGTATGCACACGAGACAATGTTGGATGCATGCTTAATGTAGCCGCAAGAGCTACTCAAGTTGCTCTATTTGTCATAAATCAAATAGAGCTTAATAATTATGTGTGTAAGAGAACAACTTTGATGACATGATCCGCATTTGCCAGCGTTGTCTTATGCAAAAAAAAAAACAACAGTATGTCCAAAGATGTCATTACCAAACCCACAAGCAAGTTGTTCTTTGAGCTCTTAGCAACCCCTATATTCCACATGATTTCAAAAAAAAACAGCTATTAAAATATTACAAAAAACACAAGCATTTTTAAAATTCTCCCTTGTTTTAAATACTCGAGGTTGAGGTTCTCCAACTTGTTGACAACTTATCACTTGTGTACTTGGAAACTATATTGAAATAAATGATTTTAGAAACTATAAGGAAGGTTATAAAATATACTAATAAATAGATTAACAAAAGGGGTTCCAAAATCTAAAGAAGATTTTCAAAATCAACCCCTTCTTTTGGGTTTTCTAAAACCAAAAAGATGGGATATTCAACAACATGATTGATGATCCTAAATTTCAAATCCTACTTTTAGAAACCTGGTTTTTTAATGTAAGGGCACAAATTCAAAACTTAATGTTGTTAAAGGTAACATCAACCTATACACAAGGTTCAAGACTTGGAACTGACCGCTTTTACGTTGCTCCTCGTTTACATAAATTTACAATCCCTTTCAGTAGACGATACTCTCAACCTTAACGCAATTTCCATTGCATTTTTAGGCACAAGAGAAGACACTTGCAAGCACTTGTAGGTTGTTGCGGAGAAGTTGTGAGCTATTGCAAGCAACATGTCATTCTAGTAGCAAATGTAGTGAAAGTTTTAGGGCACTAGGAAATGAGCAGATTTGCCGTCCTAGGAGGTTGTTTTGACGACGCCATCTCTTGGTTATGTGTTGTTGTGGTTGCGTTGAAGCTCAAAGGTAAGATAGGAGCACCTATAAGCATCAATTTAAGGGTTTTGAACATGATGAGTATTAATAAACAACTAGCAAATTATAGGATCCTATTAGGAACAAAAAATAATGAGTTTGCACTTTTGAATGTATTATTTGGATACTGTGAGAATAATTTGTGAAATTTTAAAGGGCAAACTGCCTTTGCACTCATAACCAACACTAAGGTTTCATGTTCACATGTTGTACATCCTTGTAAGTACATCTATTCATTTCCACAGATTTTCCAAGATTTTAGAGGTGACGGTTATGAGGACACTAATGCTTATGGGTGTTCCTACCTTACCTCATTCTCCCACACAATTGGCCCCACCAAGAGAAATGAAGTTACAGTCCCATTCCTAGTCTTGGATTGACGATGCTCTAAGGGCATCCTCAATCCACCCAACCCACTATACTAAGCCTGATCTATTAATAAATGATGGTTCATCACATGAAAATTAGATGATTTGAAGGGCATGAAAATATTCATTCTAAAAAACACAATAAAATTTTGGTTTGGACATTGCATGATTTAGATACATCACATCACATGTTAGCTAACTTACAAAATAACTTAGAGGCCTCTCCAAATCAAGCCTAAATAAGGAAATTTTAGTAAAGGGGTCAGTGTAATTGTTGTACCCTTTTCTAAAATTTCCTTATTTAGGCTTGATTTGGAGAGGCCTTTAAGTTATTTTGGAAGTTGGCTGACATGTGATGTGATGTATCTAAATCATGCAATGTCAAACCAAAATTTTATTATGTTTTTCGAATGAAAATTTTCATGCCCTTCAAATCATATAATTTTGATGAACTATTTTCTATTAATAAATCAAGCTTGGTATATACCAAGCCTATTTGCCAAGTGAACTAAGATAGACCTAATAAGGGCATCTCCATCGGTGGCTCAAACACGCTCAAAGTGGATGAATAGTGTTTAGTCCCCTCTAAAAACCCTCTCAAAACACTTTGTCCTACCATATCTAGCAAGAGCCCTTCAAGATACTATTCATCATTATTGATCTTAACCCCTAAAGGTCCAAGTGGTCCCTCAGGGGCCAAGTGGGGTTTTGGGTATGTACCTACAGCTAAACTACTTTATGTGATTTTTTGATACTTTTATGGAATTTGAGGAATTCAAAGAACTACGTGGGCATTTATTTTTTTCTTCCTTCCGACATTTATCGAAGAAGTTATGCATGAATAACTGAAAAATAGGGGAGCAGCGGGCTTTCCAAAAAAAAGGAGTTTGCATTTTTTTCTAATAAAATTTTGAAATCGGTTCTTTACATTTTTAAATATGTGGGAAGCTTTTAATCATCCAATTCCAATTGATGAGATGAAAGTTGTGATATGGGACTCCTAAACCTCCATTTCTTTTGCCCCTTGTAAAATTTGGTGCTCTACTTTTTTGAGAGATTTGGGTTTTTTTTTTTTTTTTTTTTTTTTTTTTTTTTTTTTTTTTTTCATTTTTTTTTTCCCCAGTTTTAGTAGACTAAGATTCCTTGGTTCTCACCATTTGGATCAAAGTAATTCATATTTCTCAATTTTACATAAATCCTCCAATTTTGCCTTGTGTATATGCAAATTTCATGACCTTCTGGCATTGCAAGATTTTACAAAGTATGATTCACACCTCCAATTCATTTGAAAATTCTCCCACACTTACCTAACTTGGTCTTCTACATGGGAAAAATAAACCTCAACTTTGTATAGAGCATTTTTTTTGATTTAGAAGCAATTAAAGACTTTAGAAGTTTTTGGGCAGCAAGGAAAAAAACTTTTTTTTTTCACTTTAGGAGTCAATATCTCACTCCTCTACATCTAGAATGAGCTGATTATTTTCCCACAAGTACCTCCCAAAATCTAGGGCAAGTTCTTGCGGTTGGATTTCTAAAAAAAAAAAATCCTACCATTCTACTCATTCCCCCAAAAGTGGCAATTTTGAGTGACTTTCACAAAAAAAAGGGCTTGGGCCTTTAGGGGTTAAGTTTAGTGAAACTTATCCTCTACTTTCCTTAATATTGGAGTGTGTTAAAATGCAGGGCCACCTTTTTAAAGAGCTTGGGTGGAGATCAAGGAGATTGAGGCTCCTTTAAAAATAGGTGAAAACCTTTGAATGTGCCACTCCGCTAGAGATGTTGTATGATAACATACCCCATACCTGAGAGGTCCCCAATGCCAAACTCTACATTTGGGGTGTTCTCCACACATTCTTGAACCCAAAGTGGAGAAGTGATCAATGCCACTTGCACAAGCAAATCTTGCCACATGTTAGCTTAGGAACTAGTTTGGGAGGGTTTGGATTGGGACCGTCAAGTACATATATAGGAACACATCCAAGCAATTTTAAGGATAGTTTAAAGTTGCTAATAGGGACCCTATGAGCTGCAACTTTTTCCATTTAATATAAAATAATCTACAATACTTTTTTACACAAAAATTACATTCCATGATGGCTTGTTGAAAGAATAACCCTACAAATTTTTTTCCTTTTCCAAAACCTTGAAGTACCCTAAATCCTTAAAAGCTTGGGTATGGGGAGGTTACCTTACCAAAATTTTGTTTATAAGGTAGAAGCATCCAAAAGTGACACTTACCTTAGATGTGGTAGAGGGTCTTTTGAGAATATAATGGCATGTGTTTGATAGGAAATGGGTAAAAATTCAAGCAAAATTGTTTTCATAATTTTTTGAGATCATATGAATAAACTATGAATTGTTGAAGGTAACTCCCTAAATTGACCTTGTGTCACTTATGGGTGTACATACCCTAAGGGTATGTTCACACTTGGTGTTAGGAGAGGTATTAGCAAGATTAATGCAGTCTAAATGTGAGTCCAAATACATCTAATTTTACTTTGCTACTAAGGTAAAAGCACCCATAAGCGTTAGTGTCCCCATAACTGTCACCTCTAAAATCTTGGAAAATCTGTGGAAGTAAATAGAAGTAGTTACAAGGATGTACAACATGTGAACATGAAACCTTAGTGTTGGTTATGGGTGCAATGGCAGTTTGCTCTTTAAAATTTCACAAATTATTCTCACAGTATCCAAATAATACATTCAAAAGTGCAAACTCATTATTTCTTATTCCTAATAGGATCCTATAATTTGCTAGATGTTTATTAATAGTCATCATGTTCAAAACCCTAAGTTTGACATTTATGGGTGCTCCTACCTTAACCCCTAAACGCCCATGAGGACGATTATCATCCTCTGACCTTGAAAAAAAATTATATACAACAAAAAAAAGTCATTTTTCATCTATTCTTTTTTCCAAAGTGACCGTAAACACATAATCCATCATAGAAGGCAAAAACCATCTTATCAAATATGCTCATATTTTTAGGTAACCCAAATTGTGAAAAATTCAAAATCATGGTATTAGGTCCCAAGTTGCCCTTATTGCAATTTTCATGAGGTTGGCATGCACTATTGACTTTTGAAACTTTTAGTAGCAATATTATTGGTGCCCATTTACTAGAACACTGTTGAAGCTACAATATAATTATTGTTGAACCTACAGTGTGGGCAAGCCATGGCCACCCAATGCCACCCTTTAAGGGTTAACTTACCCCTTTTTACACAAAGTGTGAACATACCTTTACTCCGTTGGACTGGTTTCATATTCGAAGGGGAAGGGGAAAGGTAAACTTATTTGGGAATTCTCTTTGCCGCCTTTTAACTTATTCCGAGGTATGGATGAGAGAGAACTGTGTGCATTTTGCTAGTGAAAGCATGGCGTGAACTAACTAACTCAAGGTCGTGGAGGAAATGTTTGATCTCTTTCAGAAACCGAAGCTGAGAATTCACGGAAAGCGCCGATAAGTTAGAGAAATTGGTAAGTAAGCTTAGCCCCAAACGTTTGCTCTTAGATTACAGCTCTTTGATCTTTGAGCACGAGCTGTTTTTATTTGAGAGATCTTTTGAAGGAACAGGCAATTGGTAGCAATTTTGTTTAATTGCTGCTACCATTCAAGTTACAGACACTGGAATATGGACATAGCGGCGGACACACTCTGGAATCAATCTTCTAGAATTTAATTTCTTTACATAACGTCCAAGAAATGAAATGCTTGTTACTGATTTCTGGAGCTAAACTTATAACGTTTACAGACAGTGGATATGGAGATATCGCGGTGAACGCACTCTGGAATCATTCTAGAATCCAGTTTCTTTGCATAACGTCCTGGAAATGCTTGTTACTGGATTCTTGAGCTACAACGTTTACAGGCAGTGGATATGGAGATAGCGCGGTGAACGCACTCTGGAATCCTTTATTAGAATCCAGTTTGATTTGCATAATGACTTGTTACTAATTTCTGGAGCTATAAAGAGTTGTGCAGGAACGAGCTTTATTATCTGAGATATTCTCTAAACATGGAGACCATAAGTCGCTCCGTATTATCCCCTGCTGCTCCTGTCAGATGTGGCAACAGAAACGGCTTGCCTCGCTGCAATAAGCCACGGAGTTTACCACATGCCTTGGTACTAATTTGCTGCATCCCTCTCCTATTCTTTTTTTTTGCGTGCTTGTGTAAACCCGAGGAAGATCTTCCGTCAGCCAGCTATTATGGGTATGTTCACACTTGGTGTTAGGATGGGTATTAGCAATATGAATGCAGTCTAAACGTGTGTCCAAATGCATCTAATTTTCCTTAGCAACTAAGGTATGTACACCCATAAGCGTCAAACTAAGAGTTTTGAACATGATGAGTATCAATAAACAATTAGCAAATTATAAGATTCTATTAGGAACAGAAAAATATTGAGTTTGCACTTTTGAATGTATTATTTGGATACTTTGAGAATAAGTTGTGAATTTTTAAAAAACAAATTGCCATTGCACCCATAGCCACTTTCAAGATTTCATGTCCATATGTTGTATATCCTTGTCATTACATCTATCCACTTCCACAAAATTTCCAAGATTTCAGAGGTGACGGTTATGGCCTTATGGGGACAGTGGTGCTTATGGGTGTACATACCTTACCCCTCTTAAGACCAAGTGTGAACATACCCTAAGTTTTATCCGAAGTAACACAGCACTCTAGTGTACTTACTGTTTTAGAAACCGGAGAGATCAATTCCTAAGGGACTGTTTTTTTCATAACTCTTTTTGATGAAACCCTAAGGATGAATTGACACGGCGTGATTGGGCTGTGTGTGGTGTAGAGAAGGGGAGGCAACAAATATGAAGCTGCTGCTGATGCTGCAGTGTTTCCTCGCTTGTTTCAAGTACATGCCGTCCAAGGTCTGTCGTCTGAGAAGCAGATTTGTTTGAGTTTCTCAAACCACAAGACTGAAGAGGTGAGGAGGTTTTACGATGATAAAGCTGAGGGCATGGGTTTGGTTGCTGCTGGAGTCTCCATTGCCGCTGCTTTTTTAGTGGCATTCTCTCATGTCGGCCCTGCTTCTGCCAGGTTCAGCAATCCTCTTACTCTCGC
Organism: Ulota crispa; assembly: GCA_963920765.1. Classification (NCBI taxonomy): domain Eukaryota; kingdom Viridiplantae; phylum Streptophyta; class Bryopsida; order Orthotrichales; family Orthotrichaceae; genus Ulota; species Ulota crispa. The sequence continues at coordinate 13,036,500 of OY987249.1, read as the reverse complement.
TCTCTCATCATGCCTTTTGCTTAATCATAACATACTTTGAAAGAGCTCCCAATACCTTCGTCCAACTTCTAGGGTAGTGTGCTCATAAACCGTCCATCTAAGGGCTCATCCACTTTTTTCATGGTTTTCTGCGGATGGGAGGATTTTCAGTTCATTTTTCAGACAAAGAGAAATAGATGCGGAATGTAACACAAGTCGTTTCATATTTTATTGAAGTATTTTTGAATTACTTATGAATTTTCAAAGTGCATGTGTCATAGGTCTCTATTTATGGTCTTAGACCTTCCAAGAACCGTTCACTTGCAAGTTGTGAAGAAATTTGAAAAAGGAAGGAGAATGATGTGGCTCTTGCAATTAAAAGCACCTTTTCTTCCATGCATTCAATGACTGTAAGAGGCCAATTTAAGAACCACCACTGCACCATTTCACTACAGGCTACCTGAGCGGTTCAAAATGAGTGAGCGGTTTTAGAGCAAAGTACCTTAATTCAAGGAAGAATCAAGGTATCTAACATGCTTCGTTAACCCCTTAAGGATGTTGCCTATCAAAAGAGTTGGCTGTATTCATTTGAGGATCTTTTAGTACTTGAAGAAATGGCTTTATTATAAATGCCAAAAATTCCTTTAAAAATCCTATAATATGTCTATGACTTGGCTTGAAATTTACAGCTCCAATGGGATTCATGTGATACTAAAGTGCCCCCATTAGTATATAATAGGGAGAGCATATACAAAACAACAACATTCTTAAGGGGTTAAGCACTGTGCAGTGGATTGCATTTAGAAGATCATGCCAAAAGTAACCTAATATTGGCCAATCTAAATATTCTTTTGCTTGACCTGATGTTGACACCTTCATGGCTCTCACATTGTGGGAGGCCTTTGAGAGTGGCCTCCCACTATACAATTGTCCAACATCTTCTTCATGAATTGTGTAGAAGGTAATCAATCATTTTAAAAACTTCTTGAGAATGCTAACACTTTTGAGGATGCAAGAGTAGCATGTTTGATGCATGCTACTCTTCTTAGCCATATTGATGGAATCTAAATCATACTTCTTTCCATGATTGGAAAGAATTGATTATCAATACTGATTAGCAATACAAAATCAGCCGGTTGAAATTTGAAACTAAAAATGCCTGGCCAAACATTTCAAAAAGTTCTACTTAGAGTATATTTTACTATACTTATAGAAAATGTCCTTTGCATGAAATTGGGAAATATTGGATTTTCTTAGCTAGTGGAGCTCAAAAATCTCCCCAAATGATGACCGGTTCTGGTCTAAAGCTTGGCAGCGTGGCTCCCTCTCATTGGATTACAAGACATTAGTTTAAAACTATTGTAGGGGCTAGAGTTGTTTGTTATTAGATATATATATTTTGCAATAGTTCCAAATTAAAATAAGATATAGTTTATAAACTGATGAATATGAAAAAGAATATTACATGATAAGAACAAAAACTTCCATAAACATGTGATTGTTGATGTTAGTGTCAATTAAGTGGCCTTAGGATTCTAGCAATTATTAGTAATTCAAAATTACACTATTGCATGTACTCATATTCTTAATGATCATTGGTTGTGACTTATAGTTACGTGCACGATTACATTGATAAAATCTTCAAAAGCATGTTCAATCACAAATAAATGTTTATCAAATCCACGGATTTATTAAACAAATAGTCATTTAAAAATAAACTAGTCATTTTGTTGACAAATAGCACTAGCTCCTACAATAGTAATCTAGTGCAATTGAACTAAATATGTAACAAGATGTTGAAAGTTTACCTATCATTTGTAGATCTTGTGTCACAAGATCTCAAAACATGTGGATGTGCTTATTTTGCTAACTCTAGACGGACACAATATGACAACCACTAGCAAGCAAAAGATTCCTTCATGTTGAACTTTGAGTTAGGTTTTCATTTAAGTTGTATCTTTTCACTTTAAAATTCAAGAGACAACTGTCTTACAAATCAAAATCATGACAAATATAGCACAACAATAACACAACTAGTCACAAACTAAGGTTTGGTTGGCAAAAAATTGATGAGGTGAGGGTAATGCATTTTGTGGCACTAGCCTTTGTCCTTACCAATGTTGGTGTTGCCTCTCAGATCAGGTGATGTTGACTTGCCGCCCATTGAGCCGGTGGTTGCAACTATTTCAAGCTCAAGAGAGATCAACCTGGCAAAGCAACTGAAGGCTATTGGGGCCAAAATGTACGGCGCATTCTGGTGCTCCCATTGTTTTGAGCAGAAACAGGTACCACAACAATCTCAAGGGGGTGATTATTTGCATCACTTTGAAGCATTTTGTGCTTTCATTGGAAGATTCTTGTGTAGTTGTGTTGGAATCACTTTTGGTATGGAGATCAAATTGTTATATCATCCATCCAAGGGAATGATTTGCAAAAACCAGTGTGCAGCAACCTTGCACTTTTGCTCACAAGAGAGAGGGAAGAGGTGGGGTTTTTATTGTGGTTGGGAACTAACAAGTAGGGGAGGTAATCCTTAGCAACGAATTGGTTGCTCTTGGAGAGAGGTTTATACTTTTCACCGGGAGAAGGTTCTATGACCAACGAAGTTTGAACAATCTCCATTCTATAGAACTTTTCCTTTCCTTTGGAAGCTTTCATTTGATATGTTGTTCTCACTTAATGCTGAAGTGTAATTAATTGCTTGTGTTGAATAGATGTTTGGTAAAGAAGCCCTGAAGTATATTGAGTATGTGGAGTGCTACCCTGAAGGGTACAGACGAGGTGTGAAGCTTGCAGCGGCGTGTTCTACGGCCAACATCCGAGGATTCCCCACTTGGGTCATCAATGGCCAAGTATAGCCTCCACTCCACTCTCTCCACCAAACTTTTGTTGCATTTACCGCATTTTTACCCTATAGGAAGGTATATGATATTTGACATTTGTTAGAGCATTTGCACCATTACACGCAAAAGCATTGATGATAAATCTCTATTCAAGGTCTCTCAAAATGTTTTTCTAACATTCAAATTGAGTGTGTCAAGCAATAGCCCTTGAAATTGCTATTTGTTTTAAGTTTAGTGAGCTATATCCTAAACTCCACTTGATAAACTCCACTTGATAATTGGTCATTTGACTATTTGTGGAGCACGTTTGGAGAGCAAGGGTAGGAAGGATAAATTATTTGAGGGCTGTTCAAAATAGATGTAAACATTTTGACAAGTGAAAGACTGCCTGTAAGGGAGCGGATGCTCTTTAGTTTGCCAAGTCTAGGGGGTTTCACCTCCGCTGCTTTTTTTCACCTCAGCGATATCCGTCTTTTCTTGAACATAGTTTTCTCCGTCCCCTACTTGTAGGGGAAGAATGTCTTCCTTTTTTAGAACGGTTTCAAAGATAGAAAATTCTAATTCGAGTAAATGGGATCTTGTCCTTTCTGCCAAATTCTTACGCGAGGGAGTTTTTGGTGCAATTTTCTTACACCGTAAGGTGTGTGGGAAACTCTTGACCAAACCAGGTTTTTGCATAAGAAAATGTTAGTTTTCTCTTGCAAAGAATAGTCAATTTTGCAAGCCAAAACACCTCGATAAAAATCGATTTTTCCTTGAGAGCTTTGAAACCCCGTAATACAGAAATACGAAGTTCAAAAATTCAACTTTAACTACTTTGACAAAAGAATGGTAACTCAAACCCTCCACTTCCTTTTTGCTTACTAGTTCCGTCAGACTCTTTTCTAAATCACTAATTACCAAGTAGTTTTGCTTTATACACAAAGTGCAATTTCAAAGTTTTTTCATTAGGGAATTGGTGGAATTTTAAGAAATTAAATACGAAAACACCAACTTTATTGGCGATGGTTTTAGATTATGTCAAACATAGGGCGAAGTGCCAGACAAGAGATCTTTGGCCTCTAATGTTTATATGAGGCGGATTTTCCAAGGCCTGCTTCTCATGACTCGTTTGTTGTCTGTCCCTCTGCAGCAATACTCGGGAGAACAAGAGTTTGACAAACTGGCGGAGCTCTCGGGGTTCTCTGTGGCAAAAGTGATGAAATGAGAAGCTTGTGATCTGTCTGTACAGTACTGTACAGTATGTTATTCGTGACTTCGATTCGTTACTCACCTTCTCTAAAGATGTTGTATGTTTACTAAATTTTTGGATCTTGATGAACAACGTATGGATACATGGTAAAATAAAATAATTTTCTAAGCAAACTTTCTCTTTCCACTTTCATTGACGTGCTTTTGTGTGTCACTTTCCCACAATTGCAAGTGATATGAGGGATGGTTCATACTATGTCCCAATTCTACAAGTCCCCCCTCAATGTCTAATCCTAGTTTTGTTAGGTTATAAAAGATAAAAAATAAAAAATAATAAAAGTCATGTTTATTTTGTAGCAAAATAATTAGTGAGGTTTAGTCTCAAAGTTGGGTTCCTATTGACCTAACTCTAATGCAAATTTTCATGTTTTTGTCACCAACACTTCAAGAAATGTTGTCATGTAGTCATTGTTAAGCTAATCAAGATATGGAACTTAGACAAGGGACATTATAATCTGTATCACCTCTAAATCATCCAGACCATATCATGTGAGTATATTACACACTACGTATCATATATCACAAATCTTGCATCACAAAGCATGTGTTCTACACCACAAATGCACAAGGCCCTCATTACTAAATGCACATTACAAAGCTTACATCACATATCACATGTTTGATGTCATTCATCACACACCTTGTATAACAAGTATCACATGTTTTTGGAAATGAGAACAACAGGGTAGCATCTTTGAAATGAAGATTGCAACAATCTTTGCTTATGCTAATCAACATAAATTCTTCAAGATGTTTCTTGTTAAATTCACGCTTTTGTTGAATAATTAGCAGTTGCACATAATAACAAATCCAATGTCATAATTTGGGATTAGTGGCATTAACTTTGAAACCACGTGAGAGACATTATAGGATGGCTTATTTTTGAAATTTACTAATTAGAAATTGCTTGAAACTTGATAAGGTAGTTGAAATGTTTTTGAGTCAAAAATGATGTTAATAAGTCTTCTTGTTTACCACAATAGGAATTAGATACTACTTGAGGTGGATTTGAATGCCAAAAAATATGTATATATATAAGGTCCCATAAAATACTCTTATTTTTCCCAATGGCACCTTTAGCACAAAAAAAAGTTCTTATTGATTAATTGACATCATGAAAAGGAGCTAGTGCCTCTAAACAACTATACTTGGTGAATTTCTTCATTCTTTTTTTTTTGAAACTTTCAAGGTTTTGAGCTATTAATGATCACAATTTTGTGCCCACTATGCCTAAATACACGGAAGAAATGGTCCCCATCATACTATTGTTGTATTAGGTGCTTAAATCCGTGTTTGAGGTACAAGAATTATTTACTCAATTTTCTTTAATTAAGTTTCAATGGCCTCACACTCCTAGTGTAAATTGGCCCTAGTGTCAATTAGACCTCATTAACAAACTATCAAAGTTACCATAAAGATTTCAAAATTTGAAGGCAATGTTCACAAATTTGACAAAATTTAAACCAAATCTTGTTTTCTGCTACTAAACAAATGTGAATACCATACTACACTGTTGAATTTGAAAATTGAACACACTTAGTAATGTTTATAGCCTCAAATTTGAAGATTTCTACTTGAGTACAAAAAAGTCTAGGCTTCCTTGGAGCAAGAGTAAAGTTAAAAAATGAAAATTCATCTTGTTTTATGGTCCATTCACCAAATCACAATTTTGCCTAGCCAAGTTAACAAAGGGCATTTTTTTATATCAAAATTGTGTGTCATTGCTTAGTCTTCCAATTCTAGGTCAGCATGGACGGACTTCCATATTTTCCCATATTGCTTTAATTTAGAAACAAGAATCAAGTTTGCAATAAAAATTATTTGCTGTTTCAAGGCATTATGATTCTAAGCCAACATAGATGTTAGCTTTATTAACCAACTTAAATGTTACACCCACATCAAAAAATTGCAAAAAACAACAAAGAAGTTATAGAGCCACTCATGGGCATGTGCCAAAAAAATTGTAATTGGAAATCAAAATGGTGTTCCCACAAGTTTTGTGCAAGAAGCACAAAACTTTAGGGGATTTCAATTTCCCAAAGTAAAAAAACACTTATTGTTGTGGCCTGTTCCAAATGTGACTTTTGTTGATTCAACATGGAACTTTGCCTTAATTGAGGGAAAGTTTGAGGCCTATTTCTGAACCCATTCTTGCAAACCTTAATATAGTATGTGGATAAACCAAAACTTGAAAAGGAAAATTTGATAGATACCCCTAAAATTTGCAATATCTATATATTTTTATAAACGTTGGTGTGTCTATCTCATGATATAATGATATGTCATGTCATAGTTCTCTATTGACATCACAAGTTCTAATAGAGAGGGGAAAGGAAAGGAAAAGGAAAAAAGGGAGGGCAAAATGTTACAAATGGAGAAGAAAAGCCAAAAAGGGTGGGTGAAATGTTACAAATGGAGAGGAAAAGGCACCCAATTGGAGGGTGAAAAATCATTAGAATTGTGAAAAGTCACTCATTGGAATTGTGAAAAAGCATTAGATTTTTCAAATTTAACATTTTTAAGCATTGTCAATTTGAAGCTCTTTATTGCTTTGGGAGTGAAGGGAGAGGGAGAGGAAAAGGTGGGGAAAAGACCAATAAAACCTCACATAGAAAAGTCACACACAACAAAGCGCATGCAATATACTTGTTTGTATAAATGCCCTTAGTTTTCCAGAAATTGCATAGATACCCAATTTTCAAGTGCTTGTTTTGTTGTGCAAGCCACTTTCTTTTCCCTTTTTGCGCACTTTGCTTCTTTCCTATTTTGTGTGTGCATAAAAAGAGAAGGAAAGGACTTGCACCTTTAACATATACTCAAAATTTATGATATTAGGATATTTGTGCAATGAGGGGCATTTATACAAATATCCCAAACTTCAGAGGGTATCCGTCAAATTTTCTCAGCTTGAAATAGAGTCCTAGACACAAAGTGGTAGTAATTTTTATAATTCTCTTATACAATTGATACTTTTACAAAATCTAAAACTAATGACATTATTCAAAAGCTTAGAAGACGGAGAAAAAAAGAATTAAATTTTGACGTAAATCTAATTACCTAGGAGAAGTGTTAGGAGAAGTGTTAGGAGAAGTGTTAGGAGAAGTGTTAGTAAAGAAAACATTTGAAAAAAACATCAAGTCACAATTTAAATGTTTTTAAATTTACTACAAATTCATCAACAATTTACAACATTATATTCTCAATCTATTCTCTACGTACAATAGGCTTGCTTGAGTTGAAGCTATTTCAAGTTCTAAAAAGTCACATAGATGTTGGTGGTGTTAATAATAGATGATAGATGTAGCATACTCATTGTGCAAAATTACATTTGGCATGGATTAAAAATGTGAATTAAGAATGATCTACTCTTCAAATGCTAATGCATTTTGTCCCTCTTATTATTGAGTTTTTCAAATATGTAATTAATCACTTTTAGGTTTGATGAAGAATTGAGTGTGTGGGAAGGGTTTGAGTGAGGACCATGATTTTATATCCAATACTCTACACTAAGTATTACATCTAGGTTGCCTTGACAATTAGGTTGCCTTACCTTGGTAAGCTACCTCATGACTCATCACTTAACCACTAGGAGGCTCATGCAACTCTCTAAACACTTAAATTTCACATCATTTATGACTTGGAAGCTGCAAGTTTGTTCTATTGCAACTTCATTATTGTTGACATGCCCTTTAAAAATTGTTTGTTGCAGTAAATTTTCATGAAAACTACAATATTGTAGCAACAATTTACATTTATAGGGAAAATTTCATGGATACCCTTGAAGTTTGCCATACTTTCACGTATACCCCTACTTTTTCAAAAGCTTCATAAATATCTTTGGACCAAAATTTTGAGGTGTTTGTTTTGTTGTGCATATCACTTCCCTTCTTCCTTTGTGCACACGCATAATAAGAAAGAAGTAGTGTGCGCACAAAGGGAGAAAAAGGTGACATGCAAAACAAATCAAACACCTAAAAATATTGGTCCAAGGGTATTTATGAAATTTCTGAAAAAGCAAGGGTATCTGTGAAAATATGGCAAACTTTAGGGAAATGCATGAAATTTTCCCTTATTTATATAATGTGAAAATGTAAATGTGAAATGTAGAGAAATTAGTGTGGGGCAACCTAAATGCATTATTCAGTGTAGCTTCATTGGGAAGACAATATACCCACCTTGCAAGTGCCATTCACCTTCTTTTGTAGTGTGGGGCCAGGGTGAATTTTCACATTTCAATAATTCTCATAATTCAAAGTTTTACCATCAAGAGATTGAATATGGGAATTTTGAATTTAGATTTGGAATTAGAAACCCTGCTTTAGTCTAGGAACCTTAAAGTAGATTATGATTGACCGAAAGAAAAATAAGGGGCATTTATTACTATTGACTTGCTTGGGACTTAATCTGCCCTGGAAAACCTGGCGCATGGCACTTGCAAGGTGGCATTAGAAAAAATTTGGGCCCTCAATAAGGCCTTGAGTTCCAAGCATGGGAACTTTGGGCCCATTACATTAACCCTTGCACATGTGTAGTCTGACGTGGCGCCATTGGTGCCATGTTATTTTATTAATTAACAAATAAAATAAAAAAATTCTAATTTTTTTCTAAGACTTTTTTTGTTTTTTTAAATTTTTTTTTCAAGGACAAAATTAACAAAAATTTTAAAGGCCTTATTGAGGGCTCCCATTTTGTCTAATGGTAAGCTTATATCAATGAATGGGGAGAGCCAAAAAACAATAGATAGTCAACCGAATGAGATATGTACAAAACTAATTAAAATTCACACATACAGCTAAAAGCCAACTACATTTTTGAAAAAAAATCTAATTATAGAGGCAATAGCCGGTGTATGTATTAAAAAAAGCCGGTTGAAAATGAGAAATGTAGGATATTTGCCGAAGAAGCTCAAAATCTCCCCGCACACTAGCTTAACTTAGGCCCGGTTCAAACTAGCAGCCGGCCGAGACACAAAAATCGGCACCCTGTCTGGTGTTTTGCCCGATAGAAACATTTCAGTGTAATTGTGTGTCATCCAAGAGTGTGCCTCTGCCGAACAAGTTTGGTACCATCCTTGAGGGAGGCCCCAAATCCTCACTATCTTGGTCGCTAACATGGCTATTTAGGGTGGTCCCCACGGTGATGAAGATGGATGTAAAAATGCCAGACAAACTCGCAATCTGAACCCAACAACGGAGAAAAGTCTAATTTCAACTAATCACGTTTGAGAAATTTTCTGCCAGACGCTAGTCTGAACCGGGCCTTATATGGTGTTTCGCTTCATTAGCAGAAAGAAAAAGATTCCAGGAAATTCAAATTTTAGACGAGAAGGGCGCTGTCCTCAAGACCAGTGACAAGGCGCGGTTGAGCGGGAACAGCGACAGCCGTCACTCAACCACGCCCCGCCCTCATCTCTCTCGTCTCTCTCTCGTTCCCTCGTCCCCACACCGCCCACCTGACCTAAGTTAATTGTCGTCTTTTCCAACTAATCTTTTACACCTGCCACACACCAGCCATCTCCCCTTCTCTCTCTTGCTCTCTCTCTACTTCCTCACATACAATTTTCTCTTCCATCGCCATTACTGACGACGCCACTACAGTAATCGGCTAACCTACGGAGGTTAGGGTTTCAACCACGGAGCTGCTGCTGTGTGGAATTAGTATGAAGTGAATGCCGTACGAGAGAGGCTTGTTATGTTTAGGGTTTGAGTGGCGCAGGAGTAAGTTAAGTAGTGTGTGAGCACGACGGACGGACGGGTAGGGGAGGCAAGGGTTTCGAGGTGGCTGGATGAGTGGAGTGACAGTCGGGGGATGGGCGCCGCACGTTTTAGTGCGCTGCGCCACCTGCTGTGCCACGCCGCCAACGGTGGGCCACTCCTTCTTCATGCGACAACTCTTGCGAGGAGGAGCCTCACCTTCTGTAGCCGCCGCCGGCCTGCACACTGCCTTTATCACTGCCACTTCCTGTCGTCGTAGCAGTAGTCGTAGCAATAGTAGTAGTAGCAATCGTTCCAATTACAGTAGAAGTGGTAACCTCAAACTTAGTTGTCACCAGAGAGTGTCATTGTGTGCATTGCACTCGGGCTCGACCCTGCAAAAGCCTGGCCCTCGCGCGCTTCGTCTCCTTTACCAGCGGTACTTCCTACTCATCCATGTTTTTTATTCCTTCGTTTGGAATTCTGCTGTGCGTTTTTTTGCATGTTTTGTCATGCACCGGATTCTTGCTGATCCGTTTCTGTTTATCGAGTTTTTCTTTTGAAGTCCCGGTCTCGTGTGCGCTGTGGTTCGATGTAAGCATGGCAATCCCTATCGCGCTTCTTTGCTATTCGTCGCTCTCGTTTTGCTGTCACAGTTCGGAAGTGGCTTTGGCGATGGTTGTTTTTCGTATTCTACTGTTCATCTGTTTTTAAATTTGAACCTGCAGCTGCATATTTTCTCGTCGTTAGTGGTTTATGTGTACATTTTTGTTTCTGTATTGAGAGCTTGCTCTAAGAGTCGCTTGTCGCTCGTATTTGGGATCGGTTTGTGCTGAAAGGATAACTTTCAAGTTTGCCTGCAGCTTTCAAGTTTACCTGCAGTTTTCTTGTTTTTGATCCTGAGACGTGATATAGTCGTATTCACAATCAGTGTGGTTAGAATTGTTTTTGACGTTGCGTTGATTTTTAGGTTTTGAGCTGTGTTTTGCGTTTATTTAATTATTTGCGAATGACGTGAATGTAAATTTGGGATCCTAGTGATGATCCGGTCTATAATGCTTAAATTGCACTATCGCTATGAACGGCCAATTTAGTTGGCCACGTGGAATTGAAATGACTGAGGCCATTGATGTCCTAGGGTTTGCTGTTTGGCGAAGCGAGCAGTGCATTTTTTTCATGTTTTACTACCGGTTACGACTTCTAGTTAATAAGCGGGTGTTAATGAGATTTCAAGTTATCCTTGCGCTTTGACTGGGGGGGTAATACCTTCCCTCTGAAGACAAGACACTTTCCAGATTGCTAATCCTGGTACTGAGACACCCGTGGTTTTCACTTTTTGTTGTGGACTCTAAATCTCCAATTTTGTGCGATCTCTCCTGAAGGATGGCGAGTACATTTTGTGGAAACGATACGTCTGAAGCCCTGTTGTACTTCGAATTGTCCTGTTATCGTCAGTTACCATGTGTAGTATATGCATCGAGGATGATTTAAGTTATCCTTGCGCTTTGATTGGGGAGGAGGAAAGGCCTTCCCTATGAAGACAAGATACTTTCCAGATAGCTAATCCTGGTACTGAGATGCTTTTCATTTTTCATAATTATACGGTCTATGATGCTCAAAATTTGCGTTATCTTTCCGAATGGTCGACAGAGTTGGCCTTGTGGAAATCAAATACTGAGACCTTACTTTGATTCAAGCGATAGCTAACAAATTACCCTTTCTAAGAAATTTTAGTGCTCCCTCTGTTTTGTGAGATTGTTTTGCTGGGGAGGTCCTTGAGCCTCTGTGAATTCAGTTGAGGCTATTACTACAACAGAATGTAATTACTTGCGTTAATTCTTATATCCGTGTTCTGACCCTTCGTTGAATTTCGAGGTCAGAATCATGTGATGTTGACTATTTCTGTCGATTTCTGCTTCGTGGTTGCGCTCCCTGAAATTATGTGAACCAAAATTATTAGTTGGTGTGTTATTGAACTTCATGTAGGTTTTTTGAAGCAACGGGAAACTTGGATTACTTGTGCACTTATTCTGGTCGGTTCTCGTTGGAAGTGTTATGATGAGATCCCATTATTCTGTGCTGGGAAACCAATATTGATGTTATTCCATTTCTCTGGTATTGTACCTTAATATTCCTTACAATGATGTTTCTATATTGGGTGTTTGAAATTTATTAACGGGAGGAGTCGGAGTGGCAGGTTTGCATTGCCTGGGAGAGTAACAGTGTTTTGCAAGTCTACTTCTTCGATGGAGCAACATTGTGTGAACACCCGCTTGACGACTCCTGCCTATCCAGATGTGGTTATTGGTAATCCAGCACAGCTTGAGAAGAAGAAGAAAGCTATCCGGGCTGCTGGATTATCTACCTTGCAAGTATGGTTAACCATTTCTCTTTAGGCTGTTAAAATAGCAGTTTTTTTTTAATTCCCTGGTAGAAATCTGCATTTAGTAATATACTGGTAACGAGTTGATCCGTAATTGTACCTGCAGGTTATTGCAGACTTCGATATGACTCTCACGAAGTACTTGGTGAATGGCGTGCGTGGTCAAAGTAAGTATTTTCTGAAGATTAGATTCGGTAGCGTTCCCTTCATTGCAGAACTGAACAGAATCATTTCTGTAATTTCAGCTTGGTTCACTTCATTGAATAGTTGAATGTTGAAAGCAATCAATTTCTGTTTTACATTTTATCGATTGAGACTCTTGTTACAATGCTCTTAAATATGGTTGTCAGACGGACTGATTCTAAGTATTATCGCGATGGTTATATATGCATCCAGGCACTCATGCCCTGCTGAAAAGCAACCCCATCTATGACTTGAAGCGGCAGGAGCTGTTTGAGCATTACTATCCGTTGGAGATATCCCCATCACTACCGGTTGCCGAGAAAACCAAGTATATGGAAGAATGGTACGTCAGATGACCATAGTCGATTTCTTAGAGTGTAGGTTTGATTTTGAGTGTTGGTATGGGCGTCTGTGTGCCATTTTGATGTTGAATACAGTAGATGCCTGGCAACTTACATCTGAGATTGCTTTTTTCAAATTAGTAAGAATATATATTGAGTTGCCATTACTTTCTCTTCCATGTAAATCTGGACTCTGACTTATTTTGCTGCCTAGAATGAGTAGGTGGGGGAAATCACACGATTTGTTGCTGGAAGGCGGCCTTAATTATGCATCGATTATCTCTTCTGTTGCGAACGCTACTATAAGTTTCCGTGACGGAATTACGCAGTTTTTCGAGATACTGGATGTATGTTGTCTTTTGCTCTTTTAATGCGCTTACATCTTATATGGTTGAGTAGGGCTAGCTTGGAAGTTGAGACTGCGGCATATTGTTTATTGCTTGTTTTTTATTGATTGTGTACAATGGCTGCCAGGAAGATGGTGTTCCGTTGCTGATATTCTCGGCTGGCCTTGCCGATATAATCGAAGAGGTATGTTCATTTTAGTATCCAGAGTTCGTCTGTGAGTACTTTGTGTTAAGTTCTAAGCGGCTGCACTCTAAACTGGTTTCATAAATTCTTGAATGAATTTTGTATCTCTAAGTTTGTCTAAAATGGATAAACCTGAATGAAGTTATTTAGCATACTGAAGCTCCACTCATTTTTCGAAGTTCCTTATTCATTCCTCGTGATTTTCGTGATCAGGTGTTGCGACAGAAGCTTCATCGAGTGTTTCCGAACATAAGAGTCGTATCTAATCGAATGGAATTTGATAATGGCGGTGACTTGACAAGGTTCAAAGGTAAATTCCGATGAACTGTTCCTTGTTTGTGGTACTGCAACTTTTCTTATTTTACCCTAATATTATCGTACAGTCTGTATTATTTTTTAGAGCTTCATTTTTGTTGTATGTCCCATCAACTAAACTACATTCGCTGATGTTGATCTCAGGCAGAATCATTCATGTTTTGAACAAAAACGAGCATGCTTTGGAGATGGCAACACCTCTTCACGATGATGATGGAAATCTTGTTGGGGATAATGAGATTCCTGTCGCTGGTGCAGCCATAGTGCAAGGTCGTTCAAATGTGCTGCTATTGGGAGATCATCTTGGCGACCTTGGAATGTCTGACGGTGTGGACTATGAGAGTCGAATTTCTGTGGGCTTTCTGTAAGTCGCTGATTTCCCCTCATTTCAATAAAGGTGTCTTTGCTTTCCCTTTTAGATATTAGAATTGCAGAACTAGTCAAATCGTATATTTCAAAGACTAGGGAGCATCACTAAAAATATCGATGGGGTAAGGAAAAGTCACGGATGGCTGATCCGACAAATTCCAATGGGGTCACTGTTACAATTTGAGTTCTCTCAGTAAGTTCGCTGGTGTTGCGTCTGTTCTGTGGTCTTGTTTTTTCACAAGTTTTTGTCGGAACCTTGTGCACAGAAACGAGAATGCTGAGAACTGGCTGGAGACCTACAAGGAGGCTTATGATATTGTTGTTCTGGTTAGTACAATTTCCTCTCGTGTTGTTGTCTTTTTGTAAACCGTTAATCTTATATTTAATAGAGTTTTTGTGGATGTGGTTTTACATACTATTATATGCAGCTTATGCCAGCTCATCAACTGAGCTTTTATGATTTGGGTTTTGGTGCGGAGTTGTAGTGATGTGATTCACTCTAAACCTAGACCAGATTTGAAATCCTCACCAGCATTTGTGCTGTGAATTACGATATATATTGTTTACAATGGTATATTAGCTTTTTCTACCACTAATGTTCGTTTTGCCGTGACGTTTGTGCAGAACGATAGCTCGTTGAACCCTGTTATTGAACTCTTGAAGGAGTTGGGTGCTTGAAGAACTTCAGTATGGTAGAGTTGCCCTGTTTTAAATACTTCATTAATCGTGTGCGTATAGCCCATTGTGGGTATGGTCACAATATTTCTGAAGTGACCTCCTGCGACAAGTGAAACTGGTGACATGGAACATTTTTTGTAGAACCATCCACGATTGATTGTATCTCTCTAGGACATTCACAATGCATGGACTGAGTACTCTTTGAACTATTTGTGAACTCGAGAGTAGCCAGTTCCTTCACAATTCAATATTGTAATCCATTCATTTGTATCTGTACCATTTCATGATTGTATACGTCTTTATTTTTAGTTTTTATTGATGACAAGAAGCAGTGATTTGCTTTTGATTACCAGTTCTCTGGACACATTGTTTGCAAATCATAATAATAACCTAATTGTCATTTCTCACGTTTGATGCTTTGTTATAACTGAAGGTAAGGTAGGCGCACCCGTAACCGTGGAAATAAGGGTTTTGGAGGAGGTGACACAATTGATTAACTTCGAAAAAAATACTGAAGTTATGAAGTGGAAACCAAAAATATTGGCATCAATTTCAAGGTTCCAACTGCAAGCATTTGTTTACAAAGATTTCTTGAAGTCCAAAATCACTGAAATTGTAGGAACCATGTGTAAGAGATGCTAAAAACAAGGCTTGTTGGTTCTTGATTAGTGAGATGGGTACTCAAAACTTTCATGCCAACTGCCCACAACCATCACTTTGTCACTCATAACTATCACTTAAGTACCTATAACCATTTGTTTTTATACTTATGGCTCCTTGACTTTGTCAGTGATGCCCATGGGTGCTCCTACCTTACCACATTGTAATTTGGAATTCTCACACCTTCATTACAATGAACAATCCTTTCACAATTAAAGGATGAAGCTTGTGACCATTTAGTGATAGTTTATTATCTCTTTTGGTTATTATATTTAGGGAATTGCTAAAGCCACACCCAAAATTGCTAACGCCACACTCCAAGGTGTGCTTTGAGCATGAAATGTGAGAAATTAATGCTGATTTTTTTAAATAAGATGAAAGGATATGTTTCACCTTTATCATTCTAAGGCTACATTCAAAAAAATTGGAGGTGCTTAAATTTGAAACTAAAAATGTAGGACTATTGAATCACTTGAAGTAAAAACATATAAAAAATTGGCAATAGTGCAATAAAAGTTCAACAAAGAATTATATTTGTTCTTTTTTCTTTCAAAGAGGTTATAATGCTGTGATTGAATGAATGATGGATCACTTGAATAAAAAAAATGGCATTAAATTCTCAAATTACATGGTCATAAGGGTGTGGCTTTAGCAATTCCCTATAGTACTCTGTTTGGCAGAGAGACTCTTATTATGTACATGTCAAATCTTAGGCACAACATACTAAAGCACAAGGACATTTGCAGTTTTTTTTTCATTGAAAAGTATTCATTCTCTAAACGTTGGCCTTGTAATTTTGAAGCCTAATCTCACATTGCAAATGGAATCTTATCTACAATGCTACAATGAACGGGCCATCTGTGAAAAGCTGTTGGCATTTTGTTCAAGCGTGGAATCTCAATTGAAGGTACAGTATTTCTAAAGTAAGTGCCCTCACAAATGAAAACAAGAAATAAGCTTTCATTGTCCAATATGACACTAGGACATTGCAGATAAACTACTCACTGTACTTTGATCTCTTACGTGGAATTATAAAACACACAGAATATGGCTGCAAGAGTACTTTTGGCCATTTTATATTTGGGTCTGATAAAATCTTGGGCCTAATTGATGACCTTTAGGATTGTAAATGGGGATTAGTTCAAAACAAGTTTGGGGAGTAGTACAAAGCAGTGCATAGTGAAGCTAACCTAGATTTCTTCAACAAGCAAATTTGTGGTTGGAAAATTTGTAAAGGTAGTTTTGGTGGCTTGTTCTTTAATTTGGAGTAATATGTAAAGCGCCTTTTTAAGGCATCCAATAGTTTCTTTATGAATCCTAAGTACATCTTTTGGTCATGTGATGCTTGGATTAAATGTGGTACAAAAGTGTGTGGGGAATTCAAAAATAATGGAGCTCCATCAACCTGAAAGCACAATCATATGGATTAGTGATTTCTCAATTAAATGGATGTCTCAAGTAATAGGCAAGCAGTAATCAATTAAGTATAAACTTGAAATTGAAATTTAGACATTACAACAATCTTCTTTACACTTTGGTTGAGAGGAGTCAATACAAGAGAATACATCTTGAATTGATTTGTTTTTACTCATTAACCCCTCATTGCGTGCAGATCTCAAAATACAAGCAAATTGGGGACAATTTTGTTTACGTAGGCAATGAGGGGTTAAACATCTTGATTCATACCCAATATGCAAGTTCATGTTAATAAGTGCAAATCAAGATTTCCTAATCAATAAAAATAGAATAATGCAAGGTGCATATTCTTGTAGGTGAACAACATTTTTTTGGTTGGTGAAAATACTAGACAATAAGAGGACTCATAAATTCAACTTCAAGCTCTAAAATTACAATTTGAGGGCCCTCATGAATAGAGAATGTCAACATCATGTTTTTTTGGCATGACATCAAAAGCACACCAATCTCAAGCCTCTCAAATATCTTGTCAAGTCCACTTCTTTTAGAAAGACCTCACCCGATTTCTAAGGAATTTTGGTAATAAGATGTTCACAATTCATCTTCCTTCAATTGATGAATGTTTATACAGTTGTCAACATGTATTGGTGGTTATATATTGATGGTTAATTCTTTGGGCCCATTTTGCTCTACAATACCCAAAATCCGTATGACCTTCAAAAGCTAGGCCATCAACTCCAGTAGGTATTATCATGCAGCTTCTTTGTTTGGGTATAAAGAGAATCTTAGTTTTTAAAAATGGGTGTTTATACTTGTACAGAAGTTTACACGTCCCATTTCTCAAGTCTCAACTCAACAAGTTTCAGCTCAATTTCATATCCCAACTATTATAGGTTTTAAAATGCCAAAAAAACCTAGTAAATTTTTTTATGTACATTTAATTTAATTTTTTGTTGCAACTTGGCACTTGTGTTTCCATGTTGCTAATTTCAGCTCTTATAATAAAGTTCCACTTCCTTGGCACCAAAACTTAAAACAGATGCTAACATGTAGGCTTGCTTTAATACAACTTGACACATAGTATGACATGCCATATTCAACTAAACTTCATATTATTTTGAATCATGTTTGCAAAACATCAAGAGATCTCTTGATGTTGAGAGACATAAATCTCCTAATATTTTGAATAGATTTCCTGATGTTTTACTCAAATCTTGATGGCTTGCATAGATTTCCAAACCTATTTGATTTCTTTTGAACTTCAAACTATCCAAATCAATGTCTATGGAGGTTTTAAACTCCTAAAAAAGGTCCAACATTTTTCATTTTCAATTGTTCTTTTGAGCATATGCGCCAAGTACTGCCTACATAATTATACCATAATTAGTGTTTTTGGAAAATCTAGCTCTTTGCTATCCAATAAAATCGAATTTCAACCGGTGATTTTGTAATTTTGTTCGACTCACTCTACGGTTTTTTTGGATCCCCTTGCTCATTGACCCAAAATCAATTTATAACTTTGAAGCCCCTGAAAACTCCAATTTCAAAATTTTCACCAATCAAAATTTGAAATTTCAGAATGGCTTGGGACTTTAACCCTTAACCCCTAAATGCCCCACAAGCTAGAATGTGGTCTCTCTGAATTTAATTTTGCCCAAACACGCATTGAAAGGGGAAGGGTACCCTTGCAGGACTGTACTTGGGGTATTAGTGGATGGGTACTGCTCATGCTGGCGAGTGGCGATCAAGCGTTTGGATTTGTGACATGCGTGAAAAGGGATATGATCTCTGTTTATCTAGCCATTTTTGTTTCTCGACAGTTCTGCGAGTGGGCTGTGGGGGTAGAACACCGGCTACCTTTGGTCTGAAGCCAGATAAAAACAGCGAAGGACTGGCCGAAGAACAGCGAAGGACTGGCCGAAGAAGCTCCCCATCCACCGCCTTCGGAACATCAGAATCTGCTGAAATTTTTGATTTCGAAGCCCAACAGGACCTTGAAGACCCCCCAAAAATTACAGCCCGAAATTCCTACTGAAACAAACGACCATTTCAATTTAACCCCCAAACCATGCCCAGAAATGGTGGATTTTGAAAAAGTCAATGGCACTTTGCCTCCTATAAACTCTGAAATGGTACGGTGAATGTTTATTGATTTTGCTAAACCATGTGCACATCCGAGTCATGCATCCAATTCAGCCGTGAATTAAAACAGATCTTGATTTTGAGGTCATGGCACCCAATAAAAGGGGGAAAGGTCTAGAATGACCCCTAGAAGCAAAATCAACTCCGGGCGCTAAGGGGTTAAAGGACCGCTCTACATATTATATAGTAAATAAGCTTTCGTATAACTGGCATTTGCTACCAATAAAAACTTGTAATTTGGGATCTTGACTAGCTCACTAGAACCGCATTGGTCTATATTCTAACTTTTTTGCTAATCTCAAATGTAGTAAAGGTGTGGATACATTCCAAATACAAGAAAATATTAAATATTGTATTGACCGCAAAAGGCTCCTCAGTCCTTTAAGGGTTAACCCCTTGCATAAGCAGACAATTTTGTCCCCAATTCCCATCTTATTTTGAGAACCACATGCAACAAGGGGTTAAATATGGCATTACTTGCATAAGTGTAGGAGTTTGAGCTCACCTGAGAGTATGGTTCAAATCATGAAGCAGCTTCCGCAGTTGCCGAATCCAAGCCTCCAGGGGTTTAGCGGTATTGATGAATTACTCCAGGTCGAGGATGAATGACAATAGCCGCCTCGACCCTGATGCGGAGGATGCAGGAGTAGCACTTGATTTTGACTTACCTTGCACAATCTGTGGCCCATCAACAAAACACAATGCAAGTCAGGCTTAGAAAGAACATCCAACCATGCTAGATAAAATTATATTTTCTTTGGTGTAAAACGTGGCCTTTGTGAGGGTTTTAAACAAGGAATTTGTTTATGGGTATCCCTGAAGTTTGCTATAATGTATAGAACCCCTGGTCTTTCAGAAATTGCACATATATATCCTTGGACCATAATTTTCAGACATTTGTTTATTGTGCACATTACTTCTTTTATGACCAATTTAAAGCAAGGAGTGCAATGAGACAAAAATTGTACCACCCCTTTGCTTGAAGTTTCTTTCTTTGGGTTTGAGTTGGAAAGACCTCTAATTTCTTTGAAAGCTAGTTGACATTTGTTAGGATAGGGTCTAGATCACTCAATGGTCAAATCCAATTATTATTATGTTTTTACAACAATATTTTCAATGTCCTTCAAACCGTACAAAAATTATGTTTATATCAAGGGAATTACTACATCAACATCCTAAATTGCTAATGGGACACCCCCTGTGAGCATGAAATTTGATCATTTAGTGCTATTTTTGATTTATTCAAGTGACCCATCATTCATTTAATCATGGCATTACCACCTCCTTGAAAGAAAACAAGACAAATACAAATTTTTGTTGAAACATTATAGCACAAATACTCTTTTTTGATGTGTTTTTGCTTTATATAACTCAAAAGTCCTATATTTTTAGTTTCAAATTTAAGCACACCTATTTTTTTTGAGTATAGCCTTAGAATGATAAAGGTGAAACAAATTTTGTGATTCAAATGAAAAATCAGCATTAAAAATCACATTTCATGCTCACATGGGTGTCCGGTTAGCAATTTAGGGTGTCCTAGTAGTAATTCCCTAAATTAGTTGTCTATTAAAAGAACAGACATGGTATATTGGGCTTCCTTGTTGGGTCCATTGGAGATGCCCTAAGAACCACACTTAACATTGTGTTTATGAAGATGTCACCTTTGAATGTGAAATTCCTTCAAGGTTGGTCAAATTTGACCATGTAAACAATGGATTTGGATGTTCACATGCCAAATTTCTAGTTGTTTAGGTCTATGGATAGTTTTGATATAAATTGGCTATTTCATTAAAGGGATTGATATGTTTATCACATCCTTTTTGCTAATTTTAGATTTCTAGCATCAAAAAGCTCAATTTGAGGATTTGGAATTTAGATTTGGACTTAAAGATCTTGATTTTGTCTAGAGCCATAAAAGGCCCTAATTGAACAACACCCAATAAAAAAGCTTATCTTTTTTATAAACCAAAGTAAAAGTAATACTTTTCCCCCAAGCTAAGCTTTTTCATTAGGTGTTGTTCAGTCACAACTTTTTTTTTTATGATTCTAAACAAAATCAAGGTCTCTAAGTCCAAATCTAAATTCCAAATCCTTAAGTTCAGCTTTTTGATGCTAGAATCTAAAATTTACCTCGGGGTGTGATAGAATAGCTGAAAGTGTGTGGTAGACATATCAATCCCCTTTCATTAATCATAATGCACCCCATGTTTGTCACAATTAGTGATCAATCTTTCTTAGACTTGCAACAAAAATTTCACTTGTAACATTCTCATACGCCGTGTTGTAAGGTTTTCATAAATGATATACTGATTTTCTTATTCTTACTCATAGAACATCATTGCACATTACCTTCCTTTCGCTTGTACAGAACCTTAATTGATTTTAGGATTTGATAGCATAATATACAAAGTACAATGTGGAAGGAATGGCCTTACTTTGACAACTATGACTGCAACAACGCCACCCACGACCAAAAACAAAAACCCCATGATACACTTATCCGTCGCCATCTGTCAAAAAATAGCAAAGAATGTAAAAAAAACATGCAAAATGAATGTGAAAATAATGAAAAATGTGCATTTCATTAATTTGTGAAAAATTCGATTTTGGGACTTTTGAGTTTTAAATTTAAATTCTTGAAATTGTATTTACTACATATTCATTTGAGAATGTAAAACTTAAAAGTTCCAAAACTATGTTTTTCCCAAACTAATTCATATTGCATTGAAAAAAGTGTGTAAAAAAGAATGTAGAAAGGATGTGGTTGTGAAATCATTTCTATAAGGAAGTTCAAATGATGCTTGTAAGATTTATGAGGGATCTTTTCAATGTACATAATGATCCTATAAGATACGTGCACTTGCATTTAAAATGAACCCAAAACCAACACTATGTATCTGAATCATACTTGTACATACACACATATATACACACATATATGTACATATATGTATGTATATGTATATATATATACATACATACATATATATATACATATATATATATATATATATATATATATATGTATATATATATATATGTATATGTATATGTGTGTGTATATGTGTGTATGTACAAGTATGATTCAGATACATAGTGTTGGTTTATGTATATGTATATGTATATGTATATGCATATGTGGTACTTAGCGTTAGTCTTTAAATATAAATCTTAAGAGAAATTATTGTATTTTTTTTGTAATGATTTTTGATGTGATATGGTATCATTGGTATGTACACCAAAAATCAACAATGAACCTAAAACTAGCACTATGTAATAATATCATATATTCATGGACTATGCTATTTTGTGAGAGTAAAATTGTGAGCCTATTAGCGGTGAGTCAAGATTTGGTGAGCATGACTCAATTTTGAGCTCAAAGCAATGGACAACTATAAAAAAAAAGTATGTTTTTCAAAAATAAAAGTTTAAATGCACAATTATAAGGCCCTATATACACAATTATTATTTTGACAAAAAATTTAGACTTAGGGCTCATGGTTCACGGCTCATGGATCCTTGCTCACAATATAGCATTCCCCATAGATTCAAGGAACCAAAATTGTATGACCATAGATAACAAAGTTGATTTTTAAGTTTGTTGTAGATTTTGATTAGGTCTACATATTGTAAATCCTTTTTATGGAACTTTCTTAAGGAGATTTTATTTTTTCATTTTTTTATTGATTTTCATTTTTCTTCTAACTTTTCATAAGCTTGTAGGAAAACTATCAAAAATTTACAAGTCAAACAAGAGAATATATAAATATGTATATATACACACGCACACACATACACACGCACTCACATACACATATTTGTATATATTTATTGTTTTGTTTTTGTTACCTGCTTGCCAATCTCTCGTACCATCTGAGCAGCCTTTTTGATAGAAAACTGGATAGTGTCCAATTCACTTACAATCCTCCCCAATTGCTCTGTCTGTAATAGGCCCCATAAAACCCCATTGGAATCTAAAAAAACTGAATTAAACTGAATGAGGAACTAAAGTTTTCAATCATTATAAGAAAATCATGGTCAAATCTACAAAAAGTTGACATAGATTGTGAACTAATCTATAGTATACCATAAATTAGGTCACAATTTTTGTTAACTTTTTGTAAATTTGACCATGGTTTTCTTGTAGTGATTCCTAATATTTTCAAATAATTAAACTCTAATGTAGAACACTTCTAATCCATTAAAGTGTCATAACAAGCTATGCTAAAGCATAACACATACACTCATCAGCTCAAAAGTAATTCCACCAATAAGAAGAGCAAAACTCACGTTTCATCATGATGGTCTCAAATTTTTGATAGCTTCTTATTTGATACAATGATAGATTGGTTGCTCAAATTTGGGAGTTGCTAGTTACAATTGTCATGCATTATGTGATAAAATAAAAAAATAAGGTCTAACTTTAGTTCTTGGGTTTCATTCAATTAGACAATTGTATTGTGTACTATTCATGTGAAAAATGGCACACTTGTCAAAGTTTTTGGGCTTGTCTATTCATACATAGTTTTACTTTATGTAACACACATGTTCTTATAACTAATTTATCCCAAGGAAATCTACAATGTAGTGGTAGAACAAAATATTTTGCTGAATTAAAGTTTTAGAAACAATATTATATCTAGTTTGTCCTTTGCACCATCTCTCTCTTAACCCTTCAAAGACCACACCCATTTTCCCAAAATCCACTAGAAACTAGGGCAATAAAATTAGATGTGCAATTGAATCAAATATGGACCAATTTGAATCATCCAACCATACAAATGTGAAGGACACCTTGATTGTTGCAATGCCTCAAAATTTCAACTAGATCTACTATTGGAGGTGAAATATAACAATGATTGAGTGAGGCATATATGGAAATTCTCTAGTTTTTCATGCTTGTGTGGGTTTGAATGTTAACGCTTCATGCAAGCTTTGGTTGAGAAGAGCCTTACATTTTTAGAAAGCAAGGTTTCCCACCTTTCCAACAAGACTAGTTTCACACAAAATAGACAAAAATAGCATTCACAAGGTGTAGCTAGGTGGACAAAAAGGGTCAAAAATCCCATTTTCTTTGCTATTCTACAATGATTCTACAAGAAATTTGATAATTTTTATGGAAAATCCAATCGCTGAAAGCAATCAAGAATTGGCCTTTAATGTAGCATGATTTTTTTAAAATAAAATGATAGTACCATTTCAATGGATTTTCAAATACTAAAATTGTACTACTACCATATAGATAAACAATACAAGCGTGTTCCTTAAGCAATTTGAAAATTTTAAGATTGCACAATTGAAATGTGGCATTCTTCTTGGATGTTTGATGTATTGTGTTGTTGCTTTGATCCATCTTTGACCAAATATGGATACGTATTTTGAGGCCATGATGTATAAACACCATTATTTATCAACTCACATATCTAATGCATTGTTGTTTCATGGGTTGGATGCAAAATTCTTTTGATTACAAGCGTTCTTCAAGATCAATTTCCAAATTGTTGAGCAATTTTATTGTACAGGCCAAAAGCTACTCTCCCAAACCAAAATATGGTTTGGTGGTCTCTAAAGGGTTAACATTTGGTGACTTTTCACCTTTCCTCTCCCTCCCTCTCAAATTTTTGGTAAATTTTCACCCTCTTTTTCCCTACCTTTTCCTTTCCATCCTCTCCTTTTTAAATTTCAAATTCTTATTGACAGCTTGACACCCAAAGCTTTATTATAAAGAATTTAATTTTTTTGGTGTTAATAGAAATTTTTGAGTTTATCATGACAAACATACACCTATTGCTTTATAATAGATATTAGACATTTTTCTTGCATAGTTGGGTAGTACAGATTTTTCATTCATTTATAGAAACTCCATTTGTTTATTCTTGTGGTTGTTTATGTTTAAATAATACTAAGCTCATTGAGCATCACAAGAAATAAATGGCTTCCATGTTGGGCTTTGTCCTTAGCATTCACCTTTTTTTTCTTCTTCTAGTGATGCTCTCTTCATCAAGTTAGACCTCTACACGACATAGAATTTAGTAATTCTTAAAGATCCTCAATAAAATATCTCAATTCTATTAGGAAAAAACATCCCCTTAACAAGATACTAAATCATACTTGACTTTGAAAGTGTGACAAATTTTCAAAATTTCTAGTTCATTAACAAAAAAAGAAAAAGAAAAAGAAATAAAAGAAGGGTATGGTATAAATAAAAGAAGGGTATGGTATAAATAAAAGAAGGGTATGGTGTAAACAAAAGTGTAAAATAAGGGCATCACGCAAGGGACCTATCACGTTTAAGTCACTAGGACAAGGTTGGAGTTTGAGTAATTAATGATGCATATGTGAAATTGTTTGTGCGTGAGGCCCTTAACCCCTCTTCACCTAAGGTTCAAAGAGGATTTAGGGCATCCTTACTTTTCAAGTATTGTAAGTCTCAATGCTAGTGGAGTATGAAAATATCAACCATACAATCTTGTAGTGTGGATGTTGTAGATGATGTGGTTCAAATTTAAGGTCATTTGACCACATAGATCAAAAGATTATAATGTTTCAGTGTTGATAAAAGATGCTAAAATTTTCTAAAAAATACATTTGGAGGTGAAATTTAATTTCTAAACCTATTCAAATGAAAAAAATTTAAAATGCAAAGTGATTCAAACCAATATTCAAACGCACTGGTGAAAGAAAATTTCAATCAATATACTCATTTTGTTTGCAAAATTGTTTTGAAATGTCAAAAAATAGTGAAAAAGTAGCAAAAAATCACATCTATGGCTAAACCTCCCTCTACTAAAATGCTTCTCATTCACTCATAACTTCTTGGATTGATATGAAATTTTAACCACAATAACTAAACTAGTATGTGCAACTTTTTCAATAAAAAAATATTGAAGAAAAACTTTCTATGAAGAAATTATAAGCCACCAAAGTTCACTATAATGCAAAAATGTGTGAATTTTGAACTTTGAGTTGCTCCTAAACATTCAAGTAAATTTGGATTGACATGAATATTTTACCACAATTACTAGACTTTAAAGGGAACAAAACCCAACTTTTTTTTTATTGAAAAAAAACATTTGATGAAAAAGATACAAGCCCCCAAAGTTGCAAGCATCACAATGTAATGTGGTGAACTCAAATTGACCTTGTGAACTTTGAATGGCTTTCACAAACTCAATATAAATTAGATTGATTTAAAAATTCTATCATAGAAACTAGACTAATATGTGCAACTTTACCAACAACTTTTACTGAATTTGGACAATAAGTGCAAAAGTTACAACACTTCAAGTTGGAATGACCGACTATTAGAGGACAAAAACTATCCCCTTAAGGGATGAGAGATTAACTTGCGTAAACGTTGCTTGAGTGACAAGATTGACATTTGTAGCATGACACCACTCCACATTGTCTATTGTTATGTTCACAAGTATAAGGCCAACCAAAAATGCAAAGGATTTTGTTCAAGCAACATTTATGTTATGATAATCAACAATAGTTCAAAAACAAACCTGGCCTCTAAGAGTGACCGCAGTTTCTGTGCCAATATGCAACGTGTTCTCCACAACCTGCGACACGTTAAGACATAAAACATTCTTCATCAATCTCAAGGACATGCTACCGTTGCAACGACCATATATACATGAAACACCATATGGGACAATACCCACGTTTTGGGATCATTTAGCAATTAAGTTCAAACTAAATGCAAATCATAGTATAAATTTCAAAAGTAGTGTTATGCATGGTTTCCTTTGAGTATGTGAAAATATAGGCTGAATTTATAACCAAAAACTAATGAGTGGGGAGATCCAAAGAAGAATAGAAATACAATCAAATGGAAAGGGAAAAAGAGCGGTTGATATTTATATCAGCCAGATAAAATTGGGCTAAATTTCTGGAAAATGTCTAGTTGGAACATAAGTATACGGGCAATATCCAGTGCTTGCATTAAAAACAATGATTGAAACTGAGAAATGTAAGATTTTTACAAAAGAACCTCAAAATCTCCCCAAACACTCCCACAAACATTAATGATAACGGAATTTGACATCAAGTAATAGCGGAGCTGAATACTTCATACTTAAGATTTAGAATTTTCTCACTTTATTGAAAATTGTGAAATTAATACTCTTTATCAAAGGAATGGAAACAATGCATGCAAAATCCAAATTTTCGTGCAAAGATGTTGCTTGGTTTGTACTGTACATACTCGCTTCGAACGTTCAATGCTTTTGTCCGTTTCATCCATTTGTTTTTTTCCAACCTGTAAGAGCTCTTGATTAGAAAAAGCTGGCAAATGACAAGGTATAATTTGTGGAAAATAATGAGGATGACTCAATCTTTGTTCATACAAGATTGAAGTTGTATATTAGTGTGTATAACTCAATAGCCTTATTCAAAACAAATTGCTACAACTTTGATTTTCCATTACACGTGCACTCCTAACCAAAAAAAACAATGCATTTTTAATGCTAAACCATTTGTAGTGCACAAAACAAAGGTTACCAAGATAAAGTGGTGATGGCCCTTACTGGATGCCACACGTGGCCCTTCATTGATAGCAGTCTCAGCTTGGGAGCCACCTACAAGTAAATCATCTTTCTTTCCAATAGAGCTTGTGAAAGTTTTCCTCAAAGCAATGTAAGTATTCAGTTCCCTTACCTTCAAACATTAGCATGAACCATGAATCATGCTGGAATGTCAACATTAACATGGACCATAAATCAAGTTGGAATGTTACCTCAAAGGTGAACAATATGAGCAAAATTTTCTATTTTCACTTAATCCTCTTGCACATTTTCAAATACATTCAAGGATTGGACCTTGGCTTTCAAAACTTAGCAAAGGGTTTTTCCTTTGATTTTGCTTGTGTGAACGTCAAAAATTTCTTGTTATACTAAAAAGCATTGGTTTCCAAGACTTTTCACAATTTAGCAAAGGATAAACCTTACAAGGGGAAATTTTGTTTGTACATCTTGACAAAGCAATCTCATGTTCAATACACTCATGCAAAGTGCACCTATTTCTACTTCAAAGCAATGCAACAAGAGAAGGTTGATTATTCAACAAATTCAGTTTAAAGGGTTTTAATAGGCCTATCTAAGACAAGTCCTCATTTTTAAGACTTTATAGCATTTCTGAAGGGCCTCACTTCTAGCTTGATGAAGCACAACATTAGCATAGCAACAAGTATGGTCATTAATTTTTGAGAATTTCTTAAATAAGGGCACAAAATCACAAAATACTTATATATATGGGTTTAATCACAAACACCAATAGTGCCCTATTATTTGGCAAGCCAATGGATCAAAAAAGGTTTGTCTCTGGAGTTGCAAAGAAATGTAGTGAACACCCCAAGCATTTTGTGGAACGTGCAAGGAGAAAGTATACTATGGCCACGCATGTAAAAGATACCATTGTGCAAAGAGAAAGTTTACTATGCCCACGCATATGAAAGACACTTTTGGCAAGGGGTTTTTGAGAGTAGTAAAAGTCCAATAGTGAGTGACAATTGATTAGTGATCAATGATGAATGAAAGACATTGACAATCAATCAACAAGTGAGCAAAGAGCATTGCAAGTATTGTGAACAAGAATAAATAGTATTGTTTGTTTGTATGCCCCTATTTGTAATTATTTTGCAACTTTGCACCTCCATTTGTGAATTCTCTTTTCATATTCTTTAGATTATCGGATCCAAAGTGTAAAAATATTACCATGGATTTCTTCTTTTCTGCAACAAGTTTGACAACCTCCGAACTACTTTTAGCCTCTCCATCTTTGACTCCTCGATCAAAATCTTTAAGGACTCTATAAGTAAAACCATTACAAAGAGATGCTCGTAACGAAGAAAAACAGGACCACTTTGTCATAAACCCTAATATACCACATGGGAAAGCAAAATTGCATGGGTGGTACTCCCTCTGTCCCTCTGAAAAGCTCCAAATCAGACACATTTCTTATACCACTAAAAAGCTCCGTTTTGTTGATTTCAATAATTGAGAAATCGTTTGCCATGTTCAATGATCTCATGGGGGCAAGTTAAGCACTTATAAAGCATTCCTCTCTTAGCAAGCTTGGCCTTGCCCATATAAGGTATAATTGTTGCTACTAATCTTTAAATGATCAATAATGAGGAGCTTGCAGCATGCACATATATGGTACTTTTTTGCATGGAATTTGGGTGCCCAAACGGCGACATCAAAGCTAGAGATTTTTCAAATATCTGGTAGATGGTATATTGATTCTAGGAAGCACGTGTCACTAGCCCAAAGACTAAAAACAGAGTAAATCATTCGCAAGGAAGCTTTTTAGACGTTTTTAAAGGGACAGAGGGAGTATTTAGGTCTAGAAGAAGAAACACGGAAACGGGGGCCAAGCGAACCGTTTGACATCGCGCATCTTGCCCGTGAGCTCTTCCAATTTCTTCCGTTGTTTTTCGCCATCCTTAATCTTGTCCAACTTTTGAAATCCCTCACTGATGAACAGCGATCAGCAACCAAAAAAACACTCAAATCAATTTTCCATGGATCGTGTATGACAACATTTGTTGAAAGGGACGTTTGCAAAGAAAAGTGTAAAAAATAAACACGCTTTCAAACTCAAGGATAGATATTAGGGGTAGTCACGGCTTCTCGGAGAATGAAAAGAAAATGGAAATTGAGAAGTTGTGGAGAAAAAAGAGGAGTTAATAGGAGTTCATTCTAAGTGAAGATGGTGTGACACCCCGTTTGTTTGTTTGTTTTGGAGAATGAGAATAAGAATGGGGAATAATTACTTGCTTTCATTCAGAAATACTGCACTCTTCACCAATGGGAGTAGTCAATCAACAATAAAATTAATACAAAAAAAACAAGCAAGACAAGATGAAACATGGGTTGTGAGAGATGAAACTTCTCCTGCTAAACTTCTCACTGCCCCATTCTTTCACCTGGAGCGGTGAGAAATTTAGCATGCTCACCAAAACTCCGACAGCCAACAGCAAAGCAACACGTTTGCATTCTCGTTCTCATTCACTACGTTCTCATTCACTACAGCCGGCTAAGAAAGTGCTGTGACTACCCTATTAAGAAAGTGCTGTGACTACCCTATTCTCTCTAGCAGTGGAAAATCCACGACAATCCGAAGCAATATTCAGGCAATGTGAGCAATCGGCACTAATTGCTTTCAATTTGTGGAGATGAAAAAAGGAAGAAAAAGAAGCACTAATTTCTTTCATTTTGTGGAAATGAAAAAAAAGGAAGAAAAAGAAGCAGAAATCGTGTGCTTACTTAAGCTCTTTGAAGATTTGTTGAACTTGACCTTCAAGTGCGGCGATATCGGATGGCAACTCGTCAGCCGCTATAGCCATCTCCAAACCCTAACCCTCTCTCTCGTTTTATTCCACGAATTGGAGTTTTAGGTGTCGTTGAATGCTACGTCCACTGTAACTGCAACCATTGTTCATCTTTGTTGTTGTTCTTAACAAAAGAAAAGAAAATCCACGTTAGGATTCGAGAAACACGAAGTGTGGTTGAGTGTGTTGAATTTAGCTACTCTACAGTTCACCAAATCCATCAACAATGTGCTATATATAACACTTGATTAGGGTTTGAAGCCTGGTTATCTCACACAACCAAGCAATAGCAATGGAGCTGCGATTTGCGAGCAAGCGTGGAGCGCGTTTGGTTTGCAATTGCAAATTTGCAAGGCGTCTGCAGGAGGTTTTCCATAACAAAAGCCTCTCCTGCTAATTTTGCTCTGCGAATCAAGGTCACCACTAGACTAACCAGGAGACCTAACCATGAGACCAAGTGATGAGACCAATTCTTGAGACCAAGTGATGAGACCAATTCATGAGACCAAGTGATGTGACCAAACCATAAGTCAAATGTATGGTTCTCTAATATAGTGGTGCTTGGTTAATATCAACTTTTGTAACAAAAATAATTGGATACTATCACATTCTCACTTCTTTTTTGTTTGAAATGTGTATTATGAGCCCGATTAAGGTCAAGTGCTTGCGTACAATCAATGATTGTTTTTTGTCAAAGCCCATTTTCACTCATTGACTAGAAAGGTATCTATTTAGTATACTTGAAACACAAGTGGGAAAGCACCTCTAGAAATGTCATTACCAAAACTAGAAAAATTAATGTAAAGTCCTTGTTTATGATCAATGTTTGGATATGATTAACACTTTTTCCTAGCCCAAAGTGCATACCCTATGCAAGCACCTAGTACTAGGCTAGATTATTTTTTTAGTGCTTGTAAGTTGGATGCTGAGGTTTCATTATTATTCACACATTTACAAGTTTCTTCTAATCTTAGATGTAATTGAAGAATGACATTCTAAAAATTGTGGGAAAAGAAAACTTTCTTGCGGTACTTTTGCAAGAGAAAATGTTTAAGTAAATAGCGTATTCTCAAAGAATATAAAAAGTTTGCACACCTTGCAAGGTGCAAATTAATGCAAACATGAACTTTCTTACATAAGAAAACAAGGAAATGACAAGAAACTAGTATTCAAACCATTGAGCAAAAAAATAAAAATCTTCTACAAAAAATGAACTTAAAGAAATAAAAATTTTGTTGAGAAATCCATTGAGTTTTGCAACTTGTGTAGCAAAAGTTATTGGAGGTCAAAGTCAACCTAATAGGCTTTTATAGGTTGTACTCTAACTGAAATGTTGTTTTGCTGAACATTTTGAAATGAATGGTGAATGGTTTGCAACAAGTTTGAAGATTCCTTAACAAGAATTTATTATTAATTTGAATTTTGAATTTTTGTTGAAGATTATTTTTGGTACAAGGTTGCTTACGGAGCATTCTACCTAAATTCAACTTTGTAGTTTCAGGTTTTTTGATGAAATTATGAAAGCAAGGTTTGTTTGATTAGTCATAGTTGTAGTTTCAAATCTTTTGTGCCATTATGAGGCTAGGAGCCATTTCATCATGTATTATTGTAACTTGGTTGTGACAACCAATGGTACTATCTTGTTCTAGTACTATGTCTAGAGGTGTCCTTTGTTGCTTCAACATACACCAAAAAATTCTAGAAGATTCTAGAAGAGGCCATGGAGTGAGAGAGGACATCCTCTTGCTTAGTAGTAGTATAGGCAGATAATCATGTTTGTTAACTTGTGCTTGCATGTACCCACTAATAGGAAGTAAAACACATTCTAATTTAAGCCATCAAATAAATGTGAAAGAATCAATGTGTGAAACATTGATGTAGCATTATTGTAGTTAATATTGTCAAACATAGCTTAAAAGTGATGAGTGATGACCTAACTTGTCACCATAAAACCCAACATACACATAAGTAGAATTTTGTAAACAAAGTGTTTACAATCATCACCAAAAGTCATACTTTTCATAAGCAAATCTTAAAGGAAAAAATTTACATGCAACAAACAATGCATTTACTTTTCATCTCCATAAACATCTTACACTTTTGCTACAAAAAGTGTGTAATTTGAGGTGTAATTCTTGTGAATGGCATCCAACATTCTTCTTTGTCAAAATATTTATGTAAAACGGACCTAAGTGGTTGTGAAGAAGGTGTTGTGAAGAATGCCCTATGCGCTAACAATAAATGCAAGGAACGTTTAAAAACACAAAATTGCTTTCATAATTTACTGTCAATCTCCTCTAAGATTGTTTGGTAGGGAGGTGGGGACAGTTGAACATATAACATAACAAGCAATCCAATCCTTATGTTTAAATTTAACTTATATTAGTTATATATTGATGCAATCATTCTTCTCATGTTACCTCTCATCTTACCCCCATGGAAAAATGCATTGTTTAGATTGGTATCATAGAGTTAAACCTGTGACAATCGTGTTCATACAGCTCATAAAAATTGGGCATGGTATAAAGACAAAGCTGAGCAAAACGCCAATGTTCTTGACATTTTGCCATTATTGCATAATATAAAAAGTATATATATTTGTATTGAGTGTAAATTTTTGGACTTGTTCAAAAATTGGAGAGAGGGAGAGAAAGATGCAAGAGCAGAGACATAGAAATACTCACGAGTATTAATACCTCAGTTCTTAAGACGGAACAGTCAATCCCATCGACGTTTCTCTTCCTCGACATTCACTGGATGGTACCATGAAGGCTGTTGAATATAACTACTCAGTCTATAATTCAAGAACAATTCCTCATCACAGACCTCCCGGGTGGCAACCAGCACCAGTGTACACACATCGCTGACTCCATCAGCAGGCTTCTCCGCCATTTCCACAGTAGACAGTCTTCTAGCATCCTCCTCATCATCAGGCCTCTGTTTCCTGCCCTCGTTGATCCAGAGCGGGCCTCGTCTCTGCATGTCCAGCTCCTCATCATTTCCAAACATAACATTCGGAATGTACGGCCTCATGGACTGTTCACTTGCAATGGAGAATGTGTAGGGACAGATCATGACATTTGGTTGAACTCCTTCTGGTGGATGATTTGCAAAGTGGCCCAACGCAATAGGACTCCTCCGTTCAAGCTCTGCGCCTTCTAAAACACCTTGTATCACCTTCCCACCGCCCACGAATTGCCAAAAACTCGGGGGAGGCCGTGGTTCAAAGTTTGGCTCCTCCTGGACAGCGGAACTGCTTCGACCGTCCCACCATTGTCGCTTATCATCACCCTTGCCCCACGGTTTGCCATCAACAACGAGCCCATCGTAGCGTGAAATCAAAAAACCGTTGTTCACGTCAACTTTGGGATAGCCAGGCATGTAGCGGTACTGAGAAGGAGAGTAAATGACTCCTGGATACATGGATACCACCGACCCTGGTCCAGCTCTTCCTTTGATGAACAGACCCGTGCCAGCTTCTTCGTGAGCTATGCCTGATGGTTTCAAATGCAATGTGAACCCCGTGCGTTCTCCGAATGCTGTTGCCACTTGGCTCCTGTTGAGTTGCTTTGTCTCAACCACATCTGCGCTGCACAACATGGACACGTTACAATTCCCCCTGCCTTTGCTCCCTGACCTCCTCTTGTGCAAACAACAACCACAGGTTTTAGGGTATGGTAGTTGTGTTGTTCTTTTGACGTCTGATGTTGCGTATGATAAATGACAAATGTGAAGTATGTGTGACATTTTTATCTAATTAGGCCATACTTAACAGCTGAGATAATTTGAAAATCTACTTTAAATATGACTCAGAATTTAGAATCTGAGAAGTGTTTATTAAATTGAGATACTTCAATACAATGAAATGTTAATATGTCAAGATTAGAAATAGAGAGTGCTTTATTTAAAAGTCAACCTTAAAATTAAAATTGACTTTATTAGATAAATTTGACTTTATTAGACAGACGGAGGGGCTCTTGTTCGTCTGTGACGTTGTGTTTGTTGAGTTGCTTCCATGTTGGAGAATACAACCCTAACAAAAATCTCCATGGATTTTGGCCAAAACGTAAACAAAAATATTGGACAAAAGAAAGTCCTCAGAGTTACAGTGTAAATCATGAAAATTTCATCAATATAGATTTGGAAGAGAAAGTTGTTGTAAGATATAGCCGATGATACTATTTACTCACCGAGAAGGAGTTTCAGGTTCTGGTTGTCTCCCAAGAGCAAAGAGTAAACCACTAGGTCGCTTCTTTTCTGGAGGTGGACTTTGTTTCTCCATAACAGGAGCTTTTAGAAGAATGCTATCCAATGTGTTTGCCATCTGCTTGACCTGACCATGAACCAAGTCTTGGACTTGACGCTGCTGTTCTTCAAAAGGTGTGGACTCAGCAAATTTTGCAAGTTCCTCGGCGGCCTCCCTGTTCCCAGAGGCGCACTCATGCTGGAAGCTGCGAACAACGAGATCAATCAAATGAACACACATACCTGCACGTTTCTTCAATACAGGATTCCTTATCTACTTAGCACAGCAGGAACCAAGCATCTACATTTGAAAACTCAACAGCAGAAGCCCCAAAGCCATGATTAAACCATTCAGACTAGCTCAAGGGCAGATAAAACGTACAAATGTCAACAGCAGCCAAAAACTCAGAGAAACAAGACGTATATATGATACCTGCAGAAGGTCACACAGCCTAACCCTAAAAAGACCGAGCATTCATGGTTTTAAAGTGATCAACTCAATCGATCGATCGTGTTGTGGAAAACAGAACCCAATTATGCTACTGCGTGAGATCACAAACTATTACTCCCTCTGCCCCTCTAAAAACGTCCAAAATGTTTCCTTGCAAAGGATTAACAGTGTTTTCAGTCTTTGTGCTAGTGACACATGCATTCTAGAATCAATATACCATCTACCAAATGTGTGCAAAATTTCCAATTTTTATGTTGCCGTTTAGACACCCAAATTCCATGCAAAAAGTACCATATTTGTGCATAGTTTGTGAATGCTGCCGGCTCCTCATTATTTTAGTCTTTGTACTAATGACACATGCGTTCTAGAATCAATATATCATCTACCAAATGTGTGCAAAATCTCTAGCTTTGATGTTAACGTTTAGGCAACCAAATTCCATGCAAAAATTACCATATTTGTACATGTTGCTAGGTCCTCATTATTGATGATTTAAAGATTAGTAGCAACAATGGTACCTCATATGGGCAAGGCCAAGCTTGTTGGGAGAGGAATGCTCTCTCCCATGAGATCATTGAACATGATAAACACTTTCTCAATGTTTGAAAACAGCAAAAGGGAGCTTTTTAGTGGTACAGTTGGGCACTGAAGACTTACGAATTGCTAATATAAGCCAGTCAGCTTTTTTGTTTGAACATGGTGTACAGTTGATCCATTTTGGTAGGAAAATTTATCATTGCATCCTTATGCAATATAAAGCAAGTGTACCAAATTTCAGTTCTTGAAAATTAAAACTCCATTTGTGGTGAATTGTTTTGTAAGAAATTCATGGTTTTACATGATGGTTTGTTGAAAATATTGGTGATGAATTTTTGAGATTTGATTCCATGGATATGTAGGAAACATCAATATGCAGATCTTCCATGCTAAAAAATACCCCCTTAAGTAACAAAAATTTTACCGGCAAAAGATTCAATGAAACTTGTGATAAGCCCAAATTTTGTAAAATACATATTTTTGTTATTTAAGTAGCTTTTCATCAAGTAAACAAAACATGATGTTTAGAGATACAAACTTAGTTACAATGTTTGAGTCAAACAAAAAAGTTTGATTTTCATAGAAAAATATGTATTTTACAAAATTTGGGCTTGTCACAAGTTTCATTGAATCTTTTGCCGGTAAAATTTTTGTTACTTAAGGGGGTGTTTTTTAGCATGGAAGATCTGCATATGGATGTTTCCTACATATCCATGGAATCAAATCTCAAAAATTCATCACCAATATTTTCAACAAACCATCATGTAAAACCATGAATTTCTTACAAAACAATTCACCACAAATGGAGTTTTAATTTTCAAGAACTGAAATTTGGTACACTTGCTTTATATTGCATAAGGATGCAATGATAAATTTTCCTACCAAAATGGATCAATTGTACACCATGTTCAAACAAAAAAGCTGACTGGCTTATATTAGCAATTCGTAAATCTTCAGTACCCGACTGTACAAGAAATGTGTCTGATTTGGACGTTTTTAGAGGGACAAAGGGAGTACCTTGTAAGAAGAAAAAGCTTGTGAGTGTCAACCTCATGTTGAAGGCGTCGCTTATCCACGGTAGCGAATAAGGATCCGGTCCGTGACCAAGAATCCCAGAGCTGCAAAATTGCACAACATGCATGTTACATCGCTTCCACTCCCAGCGTTGTAATTTTTGCACGCACGTCTCAACGACTTCCACCAAGGAATTTCTAGTTCTTAGCTCTGACCAGCCAATGGTTTCAAAAAAGTGAACGACAACTCCAAGAAGGCACAGACCAAAATCACAAATGTCGGATTGAGATTGATATCAACACCACCCCGATGAACAGAAATGCTGCAAAGTGATTGCAGCTCAACAATAGAACAGATTGTCTATTAAATCCGACGAAAAGATTTGGAGCATCATGTAATGCGACAATAAACTAATTGCTTCGCATGATCATAAGTCGCATTGGATTGACTAGGCCCAGAGCACATCAGCGTAAGATGATCAGCAAACATGAGAACAAGATAACAATGCAATCGCCGTGTCTGATAACAGATTTGCAAAACCATTATTCCATGAACACGAGCTCTTCTTTAGTTAAAAGCGCCGAACTCAAGTCGCAGAACGGGCATTAATGAAAGCATCAGAGGCATATACCTTCCGAAGAGCGGCTGCCATGACGGAAGAGCGCTACTGTCCCAGGTGCGACATCGCCAGAGGCTCGATTCTGCAAGGATAGCTTCGGGTTGAGCGGATTCCTACCCTGCCTCAAACCCTCATTGCCATAGACCTAAACCCTAATGGCCATGGCCCTAAACCCTAAACGCCATGGCCTCATTACAAGCAATGCAAGTCGCAGAATGCTCCGGTAAGGTAGCCGCACTCATAAGCGTGGAAATAAGGATTTTGGAGTAGGTAGAACAATTGACTGACTTTGAAAAAAATACTGTAAGTTAGTAAGAGGAAATTAAAAATATTGACATCAATTTCAGGATCCAATTGCAAGCATTTGTTCACAAAGATTTTTCAAAGTCCAAAGGTATTGAAAATGTAAAGCCACGTGTAAGAGATGCTAAAAACAAAACTTATTGGTTCTAAAATAGTGAGATGGCATACTCAAAACCGTTATGTTAATCACCCACAACCATCACTTAATCACCCACAACCATCACTTAGTCACCCACAACCATCACTTAGTCACCCACAGCCATCACTTAGTCACTCACAACCATCACTTAGTCACCCACAACCATCACTTCGTTACCCATAACTAGTTTTTTAGTATTTGTTAATTCTGACATGGTTAGATCACGCTTATGGAGACACCCTCGCCTATGGTTGCGGCTACCTTAGGAAAATTGAAAATAGGGCACTAGGCATGGTTTTCAAAAATCTATTAATTTGAGCCCTTAACCCTTAAAGGTCTCTGCATCCAAAAAGTGGATGTGCCTTGGTCAACCTTGATTGTAACTTTCAAAATATCAATTTTGGTATGTGGTTCAAACTAAGTAAATGAAGCTTGACAAGTTTCCTTTCTATTCCATTTAATTTTTTTGAAAAATGTCAAAAATGATACTCCCTCTGTCCCATTATAAAGCTCCAAAAAACTTCTCCATGAGGGATTAACTATATTTTTAGTAATTTTGCTAGTGACAAATGCATTCTAGAACCAACATACTACTTACCAAATATTTGCAAAATGTCAAGTTTTTATGTTGCCATTTAGACACCCAAATTCCATGCAAAAAGTACCATATTTGTGCATAGTTTGTGAATGCTGCCGGCTCCTCATTATTTTAGTCTTTGTACTAATGACTCATGCATTCTAGAATCAATATACCATCTACCAAATGTGTGCAAAATCTTGAGCTTTGATGTTGCCGTTTGGGCAACCAAATTCCATGCAAAAAGTACCATATTTGTACATGTTGCTAGGTCCTCATTATTGATGATTTAAAGAATAGTAGCAACAATGGTACCTCATATGGGCAAGACCAAGTTTGTTAGGAAAGGAATGCTCTTTAATTGCTTAACTTGCTCCCATCAGATCATTGGAAATGACAAACACTTTCTCAACAATTGAAATTAGCAAAAGGGAACTTTTTACACAGGTAAAAAAATGGGTCCACAATGACTAAGTGACAATGACTAAACAACAACTACAAAATGACTGTAAAATGACTGTACAGTCATGGTTTAGTCATTGTCACTTAGTCATTGTGGACCTATTTTTTTACCTGTGTTAAAGGGACAAGAACTATGCCTAGTTTGGAGTTTTATATTGGGACAGAGGGAGTAAGAATTATTGCCATTGAAAGCTCCAAGTGTTAGAATCCAAAAAACACAACATGGTGTGTTTTTAATTCATAATTTCTACTCTTTAAATGCATTTTAAATTTAACTTGCAAAACTATGTTTCTCATTCTAGCATTCGTTTATGGTAGAAATTACAGATTTTTTTAATACTTGTTCAAATTGATATGACTTTATTTCCACATTTAGCTTTAAAAAGTCACAATAATTCTAAATTTCCATTAAGTTTATTGAAAAAATTGCTTAAAAAGAAAATGAATGTGTCCTCCAACCAAAAATATCAAAATTCCATAAATTAATTAAATGTGAGGATAAACTTGGTTTAATAGTCAAAATTGACTTTAAAGTCTTTGTTGTGGCTGTTTTGAGTGTAAAACATAAAATAACCAGTTGAAACTTTTTCAAACAAAATTTTAATGATGTTTGTACCTCTTGACAAAAATTCAAGTAATTTGAATTTTTTTTGCTATTTTAACTTATTTAATGATAATAATAACAATTTTTCATGAAACAAATTGAAATTTTGTGCAGTGGAATATCATTCATAGTTTCAAGCAATAAAAATATAAAATTGTTGTTTGAACACACTTTAACCCTTGAAGGGCCC
Organism: Ulota crispa; assembly: GCA_963920765.1. Taxonomy (NCBI): domain Eukaryota; kingdom Viridiplantae; phylum Streptophyta; class Bryopsida; order Orthotrichales; family Orthotrichaceae; genus Ulota; species Ulota crispa. The sequence continues at coordinate 12,997,240 of OY987249.1, read as the reverse complement.
TTGGGCTCTAGAGCTACGGTACCAAATACAATTGCAACCAATATTTAGAAGTTTGAATCAGCTAGAAATTAAGTGTACAACCATACATATTGAAGGGTTGTATGATGGTGGGTGCATTAAATTTTTTGAAAAGCATCAAAATAGCTCAAAGATGTATGTACACCGTACATATGGTCACAAAGGGCTTTCAAGCTGTTGAGGAGTTAAAAGGCAAAATTGAGCTTATGCATGAAGTTTGACCATTTCAAAATGGATCAATTCCTTGAGGGGTTAACCCTTAACTGTCCAAGAGGACAAAAATTGTCCTTTCCATGCCGAAAACACACCCCGAGGGTGGAAAAATATTTTTTTTCAATTTTTTTTTCTTGAAAGTAGGCAGAGAGATGTGCCACATCATTAAATGCCAAAAATAGCCTCTTTCAATGCCTCCATATTTTTTAAAACACCAATTTGTAAAAAGATGTACAAGGTCCTTGCTGCCCTTTTTGTGAGGGCAAGATACACTATTGACTTTTCCTTCTTTTGAGGAGAATATTATCTCTCTTGGAGACATGCCACAGGCTGTTCACTGCCCATGAACAGTGCACACTCTCCTGCTCTAAGACACAGGTTCAAGGTCAGTCCTTTAAGGGTTAAGAGAGATGATTTAAACACCAATTGAGAGTCTCAAAGCTTAATAGATTTTTCAAATATATATGTTTTTAGCCCCTTTCACAAGAGAAAAAAAATCGTAATTTCATATAGCTTCCAAGCTAGTTTTTTATGTTTTATTCTTCAATTTCTCTCGCAAGAGAGCCCAAACTTGCAATATTTTTTTGCATCTAGCTAAGTGCACAAACATTTCCAACTTTCTTCGTAAGAAAAACAAACAAATTCCGTTGTGTAATCTTATGAAGATGCCAAAAGGAATTCTTGATTTCTCTGAGGTTTGAATTCCCCCCTCCCCACCCACCCTACTATATTCTATTCCTTGTCCTCATCTATGTGACTTGAAACAGAAAAAACAAATAAAGTAATATAAAAAATCCATAAAAAGAAAACAGAGGCCTCACACAAATCACCATTTTTCAGTCAATTCAATCACTTGCCCCACGCTAATTCTCAACATTTCACATTATTTAAATATTTATTGAAACTATAATTATTTTTGTCAATAATTATTGTGATGAATAATGGAGGAAGCAAGCAAAGGTTGGGTGCAACAACAAGCACCAAAGTCACAAAGTATGGAAGCTGTAACTTTAAACAAAACTAGGAATTATTGTAGCATAAAGAGAGTTGCATGCCCCTCTAAATGAATAGGGGTGAACCACAAGGCAACTTTGCCAAGGTAAGGCAACCCAATTGTTAACCCCCAAAGGGCCCTTGAGCTCTAGAGCTACAGTACCAAATATGGTCGCAATCCATATTCAAAAGTTTGAATCAACTAGAAATTAAGTGTTACAATCATACATGTTATAGAGTTGTATGATGGTGGGTGCATAAATTTTTTTGGAAAACCTTCAGAACAGCTCAAATACATCTATACATACGGCCATACATACAGTCGCAAAGGGCTTTCATGACTTCAGGGGTTAAGGCAACCTAAATGTATTATTTGGTGTACACCTAGAGGGATGTAATAGAAAGACCACACTTTCTCATAAATTCATCCATACTTTACATTCGGCTACCAGTAGCAAAACTATTTCCGCACCACCACCACTGCAGACAGGTAAGCAAACAAAGAAACAGCAAAAGCCGGTGATTAAATAAAAAAAGATAGGAGCGAATCGTGGAGAAGGCCAGAATTATTTATGTGGTTTACATCATCTCTAATCACGTGAGTTCCCCTCTGTTTTGCTCCAATGGCAAAGGCATGTGGCTCTTTGGAGCCCTAAAAGGCTTTTCTCTCTTATCGCCTAGGTTTTCCAGACACAGTTTTCCGCACTGCTCCCACAGAAACCAGAAACTCGTCTAAGGAGGAAAGGGTTTTCATGTCAGCGGCCGGGAAGAAGGACGAGGCTTTGCTGAACATGGCTGCCACGGAGAAGGCCACGGCAAACGCCGGGGCTTTCTTCTGCGGGGGCTCTGGCAACAGCTCGTTGAGGAAATGGAAGGCGATTCTCAGGTCTCGCCCTTCCGCGGGAATAGGGGCTGCAAAGTGGCACGGAATAATGGCCTTGAACTTCCAGTCTTTCACTATGCGGTCTACCCAGTCCTTCACCTGCAAACATACAGACAAACAAACAGATATACAACCAAACACAACACCACGTGGGTGAGTGACAGAGAGAGAGAAAGAGATCCGATTTCTTTCTTATATTGGGCGGGGTGGACAAATTAGGGTTTTGAAGTCAAAAAATAACGAGGTTGAGGTTAATTGAAACACTTGAGTATCTTAGAATTAAGTTACTCAAATAGGGTTCGACAAAATGAGGACTTTGTGAACAAAAAATATGCTTAGAACCTGTGAATATGCCTAATGGTATGTTCGCACTTGGTGTTAAGGGTGGTAGTAGTAAAGGAAAATTAGATGCATTTGGACACACACATTTAGACTACATTCATATTGCTAATACCTCTCCTAACACCAGTGTGAACATACTTTAATCTCCTGGAATTTAAGCACAGAGCGTTGGACAAACTAGGGTTTTGAAGTCAAAAAAACGTGATTACTACAGTTTACGAAAACGCTGCATACTTTAGAATTTACTCAAACAGGGTTGGACAAAATGAGGACTTTGTGAACGAAGGATATGCTTAGGATCTATAAATATGCCTAATCTCGTGGAATCTGATCACAGAGGGTTGGACAAAGGTAGGGTTTTGAGTACAAAAGTGTGCCTCAATTCATCTTAGAAGTTACGTAAATACTCTTGAGTAATTTAATATACGCCGGGCAGCTGATCGGGCAGGCGTGTCGGTCGGACTGGACTGACGGCCTAGTGTCCAATATGATAACCATGGGTAGGATTACAAACACAGTATTTTTAATTATTGATTGGTCAGAACCGGTTTTGATTCAGTATTTCTAAGGTCCCAGCTGCACCAATCGAGTCGCAAACTCCCACTAACTAACATGCAATGAATTTACATTTCGACAAGTTAAAAATTAGCGACTCTGGACAAGGAAACTGAAGACAGTGCCTCTACCAATGGTTTAAAATGATGAAAAATTCTACCCGCACCAACAAAGTAGCACCAGTTAGAATCACTTGAAAATCGAAGTGTCTATTAGGTACCTTGCAAGTGCAAGAATATAATGGGTTACTTAAACTTTGAACTAGAATACGGACCTGCACCCCAAGTAGCTCATTTGGCGATACTTGGCTGGTGTAGGTAGAGCACCAGAAAGTCACATAATCAGTTTGTGCTTTTACATGTGAAAAAAAGTGTTTTAGACTGCAGAAAAAGGTACCACATGGAAAGGGAAAGAAATGCCATACCCGCTCAGGTTCTTTGCTGAATACAAGCGTTTTGACTATGGGAGAGACGATGAGTTTCTTAGACATGGTTGCAAAGCTCTGCTGCGGCTCCAGCAAGTCTGAGGGACCGAGAAACAAGATCTGCAACACCATTCGTTCCCAACCTGGACAGCAGAAAAAAAAGTGATTGAAGCACTTCAGCAAGCCAAGGCTTAGCAACCAATTGAAAAACAAACTAATCCTTAGTCTCAGCAATTGCTCAGTTGAAACAAAACAAAGCAAAAGTTCGATACAAAGCAAAGACAAACAACTCAAATGACTAGAACCTAGACAACCATTCTTTAACATCACCCACAATTACAACAGCAACTCTCTCTTTGTTCGTAACATACTTGAGTTGTAAATGGCATAGCACTTTTTGAGAACAATAACGACTAAGAGTTATATTGTCATGCCAAATCAAAGCAAATCAAGCAAAAATAAAGCTCTAACATACTCTCTCATGTAAAAGACAACAAATGCTAGCTCGCTGCCTCTTTTTTTTGCTCAATATGCAAAGAAGGTGTCAAGGATTTCTTTTCATGCCAATTAATTCCAAGGGAGCTCAACAAGGGTTGTGTCTAGAAGGATATGGTTACCTCTTTGTCTAGTGGCTTTGTCATCAACGATGGGGTCGTCAGGGATTTCTCGGCCAGCACTTAAGAGTCTCACTGCCAACCCATTTTTGGCAGCCTCCAAAAGGGATTCCTTATCGACCACTTCAGGAGGGTTCTCCGGAACATAGATGACCGCGTCTGTCACCAGCAATGTCTTGGACTTCTTATGAAAAAACGCCACCTCCACATATGGACCAACACCTGGAACAACCAATGATCCAAAACGGATAAGAAAATCTATGCACACTTTCAGTTTCTAGGGAACTCTCACAACATCCTTAAAAAGAAAGAGCTGCAAACACCTTGGGACCGACCGTCTGCATATTTAAGCAAAAAACAATGTATCCAACATGCTCCAATCATTTGAGTTGATCTTTCATTGACATGCACTCTCTTAGTTTAAGAATTTTGAAGAAGGATTGCCCTTAATATCAAGGGAAAATTTCATGGATACCCCTGAAGTTTGCAATTTTTTCATAGATACCCCTGCTTTTTCAGAAACATCACAAATACCCTTGGACCAATAAAAAATTGGGCGTTTGTTTTGTTATGCACGTCACTTCCCTTCTTCCTTTGTGTGCACGCATAACAAGAAAGAAGTAGCATGCGCACAAAGGGAGAAGGGAAGTGACATGCATAACAAAACAAACGCCTAAATTTTTTGGTCCAAGGGCATTTGCGATATTCCTGAAAAAGCAGGGGTATCTACAAAAACATTGCAAACTTCAGGGGTATCCATGAAATTTTCCCTAATATCAATTACTTCAACGACCCCCTAACCAGTAGCTCCCAGATTCATAATGCCTTTTGCGAGATATATGATTGGTTTTGACTTCCTCTTCTGACGAGGCTCACATACATCATCAAAAGGGATTTCTTCCAAACAAATGTGGTTCCTTTGATTATCAACAAGCAATAGTAAGCTGCTGCATACCGCTCTCAGTCTCAGCTAGATAGATTGTGACTAAATCATTTCCTGTTGTTTTAGATATGTTGTCAAAGGGAGGTGCACTCACACAACAACTTGAAAAGGCAGTCACACGTGCAGGATTGGACTACTTACCAACAGGGCAGCTCAGCACTTTCTGATCAATCTCGTCAGCCCAGGGAGCAGAGTAGTCGTCATCACGTAGGATTTTAGGCTTGAAGATGCCGAAAAGCTGCACAGGAAGGTTGATAGGCCAGCTCCACTGCCGAGGTGCCACCCACACCTGCGCTTTTGGAAACTTGCGAGAGAATGGTCCCACGAAGATCTTGTGCTCATACGCAAAAGTCGGCAGCACAATGAACTCCACTGGCGCTTCCAGCTCTTTCAGCAGCTGTCACCCCTCCAACACCATGAAACATCATTCCCACCAGCCTCAGCTTTTACGTAAAAAGGCTTCACATCAAGGACTGCAAGCATGCATACCTGGAAACCTAGGGTTTAGGGTTACAAAAAGGTTCACTATCAAATAGCCTCTCATGGAAAAGGTCAAAAAGAGAGAAACAGAAAATATAGAAAAGCTTGTTAAGCACATACTCCCTCTGTCCCTCCAAAAAGCTCCAAATCAGATACATTTCTTGTACCATTAAAAAGTTCCCTTTTGCTGATTTCAAACATTGAGAAAGCGTTTGCCATGTTCACTGATCTCATGGGGGCAAGTTAAGCGATTAGAAAGCATTCCTCTCCTAGCAAGCTTGACTTTGCCCATATGAAGTACCATTGTTGCTGCTAATCTTTAAATCATCAATAATGAGAAGCTGGCGGCATGCACAAATATGGTACTTTTTGCATTGGGTGCCAAAACGGATTTAGCATGCATTAGGTAGATGGTATATTGAATCTCGAATGCATGTGACACTAGCACAAAGACTAAAATAATGAGGAGCTAGCAGCACTCACAAACTATGCACAAATATGGTATTTTTGCATGGAATTTGGGTGCCCAAACGACGACATCAAAACTAGAGATTTTGCAAACGTTTGGTAAATGGTATATTGATTCTGGAATGCATGTGTCACTAGCACAAAGACTAAAAGCGAGCGCAGTTAATCCTTCACAAGGAAGCTTTTTGGACGTTTTCAGAGGGACAGAGGGAGTATTACATAACAAGTAGACAGTGAGAAATGGTAAAAAAAACACCGGTTGAGGTACACTGACCTGGATACATTCTTCGGTGGGGGCAATAGGGGCGTGCACCCACAGCCCTCCGGACTTGAGCTTGATCACTGTCATACGTGTGTTGGTCGCCACACTACTAAACCCTAGCGCTTGCTCCTGCTCAAATGTCCATATCTTCCCTCTCTCAACCTGCGTGGCAGCAATTAAGGTATGTACACCCATAAGCGCCAGTGTACCCGTGGGCGTCACTTGCCATGTCAGGATTAAAAAATACAAAATCAAATGCTTATGGGGGCGGAAGTGATGGTTGTGGGTGAGGGAGTGATGGTTATGGGTAACAAAGTGGTGGTTTTGGGTGACTAACATGATAATTTTGAGTGCCTCATCTCACTATTTCAGAACCAACAAGCATTGTTTTTAGCATCTCTTACACACAACTAAACAATTTTAGTGATTTTGGACTTTGAAATTTTTTTGTGAACAAATGCTTGGAATTGGAACTTTGAAATTGATGCCAGTATTTTTGGTTTCCTCTTCCTAACTTGACAATATTATTTTCAAAGTTCATCAATTAATTTTCCTACTCCAAAATCCTTAGTTTGACGCTTATGGGTGTACATACCGCTTACCATGAGAAAGAACCAAAATCACTTCCAGAATCCACGATTGCAACACATTGTTGTGAACCAAACCCTAATAACCTAATAATTTCTCACCTCTTTGCGGATAGTGCGTCTCCGAAGGAAAGGGCCCAACGGGAAGGGGAAGCCAGTGACGTTGAAGTAAAACCGCCCTGACGTGTTTGCACCTTTCTTCGCCACCACAGCCCTGGCTCGACCCACATCCCCGCCTCGTCTCCTCCTCCTCATCAAATCCCCTGTTTCCAATACAAAATCTCTCCAATTCCCACCCCGGTGTTCGGAATCCACGGAGGAATGAATCCCGGACACGACCTCGGGAGCGCGTCTGCGCTGGGATGCAAACCTCGAGGATTGCAATCCACAGGAAGTGCAGGAAACGTGAGCTTCGTGGAGGAGAGCGGCACTGGCCATGGCTGCAATTCCAATGCGTGCATTCCAGATGACGACGACGTCAGGGTTTTGGGATTGTCAGGAACGCCGCAAGGCGCTTGGTTGATCGCTCCTCCGAAGCTCCGTGAATTGGTCGGAGAGCTGTTGGCGTCGGTCGTTGCCAGCCACAACTTTGCCGCAGCCCATGGAATTGCACTCCAGCTCCTTGATTTGCCAGGTGCCTGAAAGACGAAGAGCTGAAAAGCGCTTCTGTAGTTCCTCATCTGTAAAGAAATTGTTCTTTTTTATGTGACTTTCTTTCGCGCTTGCTTCTCTTTTTGCGCTTCCTTTTATTTCTGCTGCGGCTTTTCTTTCTGCTACTGCTTTTCTTTCTGCTGCGGCTTTTCTTTCTGCTACTGCTTTTCTTTCTGCTGCTGCATTTCTTTCAGCTATCTATTATATTTCTGCTGTTGCTTTCCTTTGTTCACATCTTCGTCTTTTTGTGTTAGATTCTCTTTCTGCGCTTCCTCGCCTTTCTGAGATTCCTATTCGACACTGCACTTCCTTTTCTTTCTCATCTCGCCTCCAATGGATTCCAAAGAAAAAATAGTCCATATATCGCCAGCCCAGGTCTCTTTAACCCCTAAATGCCCAAGGCACCACATTTTGGTGCCGACGATATTTTGAAATTCAATAATTTAGCATCAAAAACCTGATTTTGAAAATGATTGATTGTGAATTTTCTATTCAAGATTTTGTACAAGGGTGTCCATTGCATTCTTGACTTTTTTAGTGTTGAGAGCTCTTGGAAATGAGACTCAAATACACTAGATCTTGGAGAAAAATTCACACTAGAAATTCATTTTAAACTTTTGTAAAAGAGATTTTGAAAAGCCGTAAATGGATTGGAGTTATGTATGTTATGTCCTTTAACCTCATACTTTTTTGGTGATCAACATTTTAGATTTGACTTGTGAAAAAAGGATTGAAAGACTTGAAGTCATTTTTGTAGTTTTAACACCCATTTGATCAAACATTATAATCTTTCAATCCACAAATGATATTGCTATGCTTTCTTTTCCTATGCGATCTCTAACATATGCAGTTTGATTTTGTATGGTTACAATTTTTAAAAAATTGATACAAGTTATCAAAATATTGGCTTTTTGTTTGGTTTAGAGCAAATTCCTAGAAGCTCAAAAAAACCCTTGGGCATTTAGGGGTTAATTTACGTTTTTTCATAAATTAACAAATTATCCTAATTTATGCACATCATGAAATTTAATTTGTGTTTTTCCATAAATTAAAAAACTCATTTTTTATATGCACATATTTGATATCATATTAATTGTGACAAAGCATTAAATTATTTGCAGTGCAACACCTCCTCAAGTAAGAGGTTAGTCAACAATTTACAATGCTCATTTTTTGGAAGTTGAAGAATAGAGAAGTTGGATTCAACTATGGCCATGTTAAGAAACACAATGGCCTTGTTGCCATAGAATTTGAATAGTGACTGCCATGTGGCATATGCCAAGTGCAATTTTTTTATAGGGAACTTTTGGGCTTAATGTGTGCACATTGTTAAGGGTTAATTTGTTAATTTGTTAATTTGAGCATTTACTTTTAGAAAACATAAATTAAAGAGGCCAAATATATCCTCCTTAGAGCATTGCCACCGCAAACGCAAGAAGAGATGCAAATGCGGCTATCGCGCAAAAGGAGAACTTTTGAGCTCCACCACATCCACACCAAAGCCTTTCTCAAATTTTTGGGCAACGCTACAAGCTCTTGTTCATGCTACTCTCCAAGTCTTTGGCGTTCATGGAACATCTCACAAGAGCACTCAAATTTGTTGAAGGCTTGTTTCTGGTCGTTTCCTTTCTAAGCGCTAGAGAGAAGAAGAGACAAAGTAGCTTGAGTGCGCGGTGGAGGTGCTCCCGGAAAGACGGAGCCGGTACGTGCGTGGTCACTCGTTAATTTTGTGGTCGCGTTCGGTGTTGTGGGAGAGCAATGGCAATGCTCTTAGAGAATGTGAGCATGTTGAATTGAGCTTGTTGACACTTGGCCCACTTTATATTTGAGGCCAGATTTAGGGTCAGCCCAAAGTTTTTAAATTTTAACCAATAGGATTGCTCAATTTTTCCAAATCCAACTCAAAGGTTGTATATTAGGGCCGGGCCAAAATCACAACTAATCCTAGGTGGCATCCTAAGTGACATTATTTTAGCGCCAATACTACGGCCCATGAGATAAAATGAGGACGAGATTTTCAAAAGCTTGAACTACAAACCTATATCAAATTGAGCATGTTCATTAGATCAAAATCATTGTCAATGTTCACCAATGAATGTTTGTTATGAAAAGGTCATCCGTGCATAATGATATGATTTGATTATTTCAACAAGAAGTTCATTTTTCTAGAAAAACATCTAGAAGGAAAATGAGCAATTCTGTCATAAGTCATGTCCAAAACACAATAAGGAAATTATCACATAGACTTAATCTGTATATAAAGTTTCAATATTCACAATTTATAAAATTTGGAAGCTCCTATTCTTAATGAGTCGAGCAAGATTAGTCTACGCTTCTTTTTACTATGTAGACTTCATTATTTTTGAATAAACTACTATTAATGATGAAATGAGAGTTATATAATTGTAATGCACATTTTTTTTAATTATTCTAATCTCCTCTCCAAACATTGTTGTTTCATGAATTTTATCACAATTTTTTTTAATATGTCTATGGCCTAATGCTTCATATTTAGATATTTATTCAAAAGTGTAGATTTTGGTTTTACAACAAGGTAACAACAATGTATTGTTATTTTTTGGAATATCAGAATTAAAATTATTAGTCATAAGCATCCCTCCATGCTTAGAACTAATCAAAAAAATTTAAACAAAATAAAGAAATGATGGACACTCTTCACTTCCAAAAAAGAAAACAATGATCATTTCATATAAAAGAATGTGAAAATGTTGTACAATAAGTAGATAGCAAATAAGGATTTGTCTTACTCATTATGCTTATTAGTCAAGTAAACAATACATATTCTTTTTTGGGTTAAATAAGATTGTTCATGCCAAACTTACTATCAAGTTTGCAACATTGTGTTAAAGACAAAAAAGTTGGATTCCTTCTTTAACCCTTACAGGACAGATGGATCACCATGGCTTGTCTTGCTTGTAGCAATCTACAATGTTTTGCACATGGGCACCAATAGTATTGCTTCAAAAAGTTGGAAAAGTCAACAGTGCATGGTGCCCTCATGAAAATTGCAAGAAGAGTAGCTTGGGAGCTAACACCATGTTTCTAAATCTAATCACAATTTGGGTTACAAAAAAAATGAATGCATCTCAAGAGGTAATTTTTTGTCTTCCATGATGGACCATGTGTTTATGGTCACTTCTAAAAAAGATCAGATGAAAAACAACTTTTTCCTAAATCACAAAATCTTTTTTCAAAGCCAGAGGACATTTTTGTCCTCCTCGACATTTAGGGGTTAAACCTTTTCAATCTAATTAATTCCTCACCAAATTAAGAACTAAGTTAACTTCAAATTCTTTGAAACAAAATAGTAGACAAAAAGATACCAATATTTGAGGTTTATTAAACAAGGAGAAGTAGTAAGAGACTTTTTATTTTAAATAACAACTTGCAATCATTACAATTACACAATCCAATATACAAGATGCTCACTTGATTTGAGACACTTTCAACTCCTAGAGTGCAATCAAAGTTAAAGAGGTCTTAGTGGACACTCATGAACACGACATGATTATAGGTGCAAAATTGCACTTGATAGGGCTTCAAGGCATGGTGAAGCAGTAACCTACCCATCAAAACTTTAATACTTTTTGCCCCCTTCATTAGCTTTAAAATATGTAATTAGTTCATAATTTGGTGAGGAATTAATATTTTTAGCTAAATTTCTACATTCAGTAACATGCACCCTACAAATATACATAAAAAGGAATAGCATCCATTCACAAATACTAACTAAATATCTCTTTAAATCCCAAAAATAAATACTAACCCATTTCTAGAGCTAGCATGAATCCAACATCATACCTGTTACACCCCAGCTCCAAGGCCCACATGAGACATACGATCTTAGTAGATTATCACAGATTGACAAGCAAGTCCTTACCTTCTCCTTCCAAATACTTCCAAGTTCCAATCTCCACACTGCCTCATACAGGTTTTGCATTCAAACCAAGCCATTTCCTTGTACTTCTTCCTCGTATGAACCACAACAAACTACAGAAACAATGAACCACACTTTGGCAAAACAAAATTAAATTTCCAACAGTGGTGAGAGTGAGATATTGAGCTGATCCAGGACGTGGTCAGCAGCAGCCACGACGCTGAGCACAGCAGAGCAAGCTTTACTTAAAAGTAGCCACCATTTACACATAAAAAATTTCCACCTTAAGAATCAAGCTACCTGCTAATGCACACCTTATTCAGCCACAGAACAAGAGCGTCAGTGACCATAAATATTACAATCGTCTCCAAAAGTGGCTAAGAAAGAAGGTTTACAAAGTCATCAGTTGGCTTCGCAAAGGGCTTCCTCTCTATGTCTCGAATACCGAAAGAGGCAAAATCAGGAGCAATTGCATCAAAAACATCAGGAGCACCCTCCTTACCCCCAGTATTGCTCCGTTCGCTTAGAAAACTCTGGTCCTCAAGGTCTGCGCCATTAACGGACAAATTAGGAGCTTCACCAGGGAAGGCACTCATTGGCGATACTGCAGGGTTAGCAGCCTGAACACCAGTACCAAAGAAATCGAGTTCGGATGGGGTAGAAGACTCATTGTTAACGTTCAGAAAATCTGAGAGTCCTCCCTCGGGGGCTTTGTCCTTCACAAAATCTGTCGCGTTGTCAGGTACTTGATGTCCAAAAGACCCCAATTCAACCGAATTGTTTTGAGTAGAACTGCTGCTGAGATCGAAAAGATCTGGCACTAATTGAGCCAAACCTGGGCTTCTTGTTTCAGAACCCTTGTCTTCGGACACGTCGTTGTTTAGAAAGTCGAACTCAGACTTCGGAAGACTTGTTGTTGAGCTTGTCATACCTAGAAGGTCCAGAACTGCTTGATCGGATCCGGTCACCTTCGAAGGAGACTCAAAATCGAGAACTGACTCTTCTCTGTGGGAGTCTGACGCGGGGTCCGGAGCATCAAAGCTCATGTCTAGCAAATCAGGGTGTGCCGTGTGTGATTTCGCTAATTTTGTGACGGTCACCTTGGAGCCACCTGGAGGGGGAGGAGGAGGAGGCAGCTTGAAACCAACCGAAGCAGAAGTTGACAACGAGTAGCTCCTCACCTTTAACCTATTCTTACCCCTCGTTTTGGGATCCTCCTTGACTGTCTTGACAGGCACCTTGGATGTAGCAAGTGGACTCTGTGCACTGGATTTGTCGACACTAGTGGGAAGTGCTTGAGGAGAAAGTGTTGAAAATGATTCTCCTTCGTTTATCTCAAAACTTCTGGCAAAAGAAGAGGAGCCACCAAATTTGGGACTCCTCTCTGGGCTCACGTTCTGCAATCACAGCCACGAGGCTACCCCTTCAGATGAAAAAGGCCTTTTTTCTACAAAAAACCAGGCTTGTATAAAGTTACTCCAGTCAAACTTGCAACCGTAGTCTTTGAGAAGGTCAAGTCAAAAGTAAAAAACCCTTTCCTGCGGAATTGCTCTACAAAACCCAGCTGCATTAAACCTACCAACCCTAACGTCAATTATGACAGTTTCTAACGTAAATCCAGAGAACTATAACGCGGATAGTTTTCTAGAAAAGCTCGGAGGGCATGTTCTCTGCTTGTCAGTGATCCTAGTCTAACACGAAGTACCAGAAAAGCAGGCCATAAATCCTTCATAACGAGGTAACACCTACTTATACTTCATCCAGAAACTAATTCAATGCAGAAAGAGGCTAGAACCAATAATCATCTACGCCACCAGTATTTGCTCGGTTTGCTAAGACCATACATGCAACCATGTCCATGTATTTAGCACAGGTGAAAGTTGATTTGATTCTTTTGATGGTCTCATCAGAAAGTGGGGAAGCATGAGCTCTCTTGTCCATGAACACACCTAAGTATGTAACTCAAAAAATTTAAAAGCACCTGAAACTTGAGCTCCACTCCCCAAGTCCATGAAAACTTGCACTTCAAGAGGTGAGCTGACTTACCGAGAAATCTGCCCAGTTGGAATCAGTTGCATTATGTTTGGGAGAAGAGGCCCCAGTATCATCGTCAAACGCTCTCCATTCACTGGTTGTACTTTCCCCATTCCCATCCTTAGATTTCTCTTGCCTGGTCCCTCGCTTCTCAGACAGGATCCGCTCCTCAAATGCCGTGAACTTCTTGTCCGTGTGATACTCATCTGGATCGTCATCAGACATAAGACCAGTTGACGCTGAGGACGTGGAGGTATTCCCAAACCCCCCATAACGAGAAGCGCCAGATCCACTGCTACTGGACTGATAGCTCCCTTGTCCAAAAATGCTCTTAGTTAATTTCTGAGCACGGGCACGTTCCTCCTTCAAATAGTCGTCCTCCATTAATAACTTGAGAACTTGCTTGGCTTTTTTCCGGACAACCAGTCCATGGTCAACCCTACAGTGCAGGTGCAGAGATTTCAAAATAAGGTGTAAAGAATGGATAGACAGACTGACATACTACGTCCTAGAAGACTAAACACTAACCTTCAAACCAGTTGAAACTACCAAATACAACAATCAGTTCTTATAACCAATCAGATACATTAATATAAAAAGAAACAAAGTCAAGTTTGAGCAATGTAGAAAGCTAATTAGGAGGACCTACCCTCGCTCACTAACAAAATTAAAGCGCGTAAGATCCTCAACGAGATCTCTGTCCGAGCTGAACTCCATAACCACTTGTTCCGGGCCATGAAACAGTAGGAACTCTACAACAGTGAGTGTTTTGAGGAATTGTCTCCAGTACTTCTTTCCTATCAATGCCAACCTGCATGACCAAAGCCACAACGGCATCTCATTATAGAAAAACTGCAGCCCTGCTAGCATGCCAGAATATATTGCAAGAAGGCAACAACAGGGCTGATCGACAGGATATTCTTTTTAACACCCAAAGATATCCAAACGATACGATGTAACAGTCTCTCAAGAAATTGCAGCAGCATTATGATGCAACTACAATCAACGTTAGCGATGCCAACCTTGAATGAAGAACCTGCATGATACGAGGGGATTCATCCGATCGCCTGCAAGCGTCTGAAATAGCAGCCATGGTTTTTGTTGCAGGGCCCCACTCATCATCATTAGTAGCCTCTTCAGTCAATCTGTTAGCAAAATCACAGAGGCTCTAGTTAATCGCAGATGCTCCAAGCATAAGTATGCATCATCTAAAAAAACAAGCTACCACAAAAGGAATGAAGTCCATGCTTACAATTGCGAGGATGTAGCATCTGTCAGGAGAAGCCGAGCAGAGTTGAACTTGTCTCTCAGATAAAATGAAGCCTGCCTTTTGATGTTGTCCAAGTCAACATTTCCCAAGCCCACCTTCTCTCCGATGTTATCAAGGTACTCCATAGTGTGTTACACACAACAGTCAGGAGCATGTATATCGTCCCGCTGGCAATGCAGATCCGCAAGAACATTAGTACACCAGTGCTAGAATACCGACTTCTCAATACACACTCAATTCCCACGCAAAATCCTGTTAGAGCACTTCATTCATACCGTCCATGATGTCAACATATTGTACAAAAAGCACCTGATACGGTGAGATAAATGCTAAACTAAATGCACTACATATTATAGATCACAGTGATCACAAGAGAGCACAGGGATAAATTCATTTCTAACTAAATAAGGCGCACTTGTTCGGCTTGCACGGTAGCTTACAACCTCCTGGGACGTAATTTTTACAAGCCACATCAAATCATTTCACTCACATTAACTAAACAACCACACTACATGGTGTATATAATGAACTTGAGCTTGCAGCTGCTTAACCATCCAGAACGTTTAAACCCTTCACAACATTTACTAACAAAGAATCAAAATTCGAAACAAGCATAGCCATTAGCATTCTTCTACACTGAATATTGCATTTAGGTTGCCTTCACAATTAGGTTGCTTTACCCTCGCAAGTTACCTCATGACTTATCACTTGACCACTCGAGAGTTATCTCATGACTTAACACTTGACCACTTGGAGGCACATGCAACTCTCTATGGTTTACGACTTGGACACCACTATTTTGTTTTTCCGCAGCTTCGTTATTGTCGTCTAGCCTTTAAAAATAGATTACTGCAGCAATTATTGCTGAAATTTACTGTAGCAGCAGTAAATATTTACATAGAGTAAAATGTCGAGAAATTAGTGTGAGGCAACCCAAACGCAATATTCAGCGTAGTGCTCAGGAAAGCTGCGGCAGAATTAGGGTTTCCGAGATTGCATGACTCGCTTAACCCTAGTCTACAACAACATGCACTCAATCTTAGCAATATGAAAGACCAAGCGATGTGAAGATACTACCAATACAATAGCACGAATAATTAATCGGATATAGAACCTCAAATTCTAACTCCGCAATAAAAACTATTGTAACTCCCCGTTCCAATCCGATCGAACTAGGTCACCTATCCCGTAACCTAATAAGCGTAAACCCTAACCAGCTCCTTCAAAAACGTTTTACGATTCAAATGACCATCGCCAATACTGAAAATTCACAACGCGATCGATGCGAGCAACTCAAATACAGCCTCGTCCAATCAACCAAACCCTTGCAAGTCAGAAAACCTCCTGCTTCAGTTCCCCCCTTTTTATCGATCTCGTAGCAGTCCATTGAAAACATGGATTTCAGCAAGAGTCTTACCTGTTTCCAATTCAAGCCGTTGATACGTGTGACATCCTCAGCTCATGCGCATCCAGCAACACAGATCGCACTTGAGAACTCTGCTGACTCAATGCTCGCATTCTCAGCACCAAAAAAAGCGAAACAAAAACAAGCGATTCAGATTACGGAGCGGGATGTTGCAGTAGCTGCGACAGTGCTAAGCTTAGTCGAGAGGCCGGAAATCCAGTGGCGAGATCGGCACACATCGTCGCGATGAAGAATTTACGTGTCCAAGCGAGGATGTACAAAGCGGGCGACCAAAGCAACGCGGTCAGCAACACCGCAACACAAGGCATTCGTCCCTTCGATACCTTTTTCATCCGTTTAGTTCCTTGGCGTTCATCCATACAGTTCCTTGACATTCATCCATACAGTTCCTTGATGTTCATCCATCCATACAGTTCCTTGACGTTCATCCATACAGTTCCTTGACATTCATCCATACAGTTCCTTGATGTTCATCCATACAGTTTTTTGATGTTCATTCATACAGTTCCTTGATGTTCATCCATACAGTTCCTTGATGTTCATCCATACAGTTTTTTGATGTTCATTCATACAGTTCCTTGATGTTCATCCATACAGTTCCTTGACGTTCATCCATATAGTTCCTTGACGTTCATCCATACAGTTCCTTGACGTTCATCCATATAGTTCCTTGACGTTCATCCATACAGTTCCTTGACGTTCATCCATATAGTTCCTTGACATTCATCCATATAGTTCCTTGACGTTCATCCATATAGTTCCTTGATGTTCATCCATATAGTTCCTTGACGTTCATCCATATAGTTCCTTGACATTCATCCATATAGTTCCTTGACGTTCATTCATACAGTTCTTTGACGTTCATCCATACAGTTCCTTGACGTTCATCCATACAGTTCCTTGACGTTCATCCATACAGTTCCTTGACGTTCATCCATACAGTTCCTTGACGTTCATCCATACAGTTCCTTGACGTTCATCCATATAGTTCCTTGACGTTCATCCATATAGTTCCTTGACGTTCATCCATATAGTTCCTTGACGTTCATCCACATAGTTCCTTGACGTTCATCCATATAGTTCCTTGACATTCATCCATATAGTTCCTTGACGTTCATTCATACAGTTCCTTGACGTTCATCCATATAGTTCCTTGACGTTCATCCATACAGTTCCTTGATGTTCATCCATACAGTTCCTTGACGTTCATCTATACAGTTCTTTGACATTCATCCATATAGTTCCTTGACGTTCATCCTAGTCATGAATATCGGTCATTCACATCCAGGGCTCTTAACCCTTAAAGGGCCATTCGCACTTGGCTTTTACAAATGTTGCACAACGTTTTTTGAGAGGCGTTTAAAGTTGGGTGTTCACACCAAACAGGGTTGTAGTATCTGAGCTTGGCTTGTAGCTCTAGTGGAGTCAATGTAAGAGCTGTTATTAACCGCGTGAAGCAATAAGGGTCCTTAAACTTTGGGATTTTTAGCTAAAATTTTGTAGAACCACATTCTCCCCATAACAAAGATTTGAGAGATTATCGGGAGTAGAATTTTGTTGTTTAGTATTGCCAATTTTGATGGCAGTTTAGGAAAGAGCGGTTGATTTAAAATTCCGAACTACACGGCTTTTCACTCTTTGAGCGGGAGATTATCGCACCGTCAGCGCCAGGAAGTCCAGGCACTCGCTTCCATAAAAGGCAGCGTTTGTTCTTCTAGACAATCACATTCCACTCCCTCTTCAGCCTTCAAAGGTATGTTTTCTTGAACTCTATTGACTGAAGTGCATGTTCAATTACAATGTATTTCAATGATTTGCTGAGTGTCATGGTCTATGCATGTGTGCATCTGAAAGACATTGTATTTGCATGACCTTGTAGTTTAAATTGTAGGATTGGTTTTGTGCAATTCCTCTACTGCCTTTCTCATTTTGCTGTGACTGTATCTAGGATTGTGAATGTAGGGCAAGATGGAGAACCATCTAAACTCAAGGTCCTATAATGCACCAATTCGTCCCGCTACAATTCTAGTGATTCCTGTGGGGATCCCACTTAACGGTTAGTCCGTCCTCTTCCATCTATGAGATTTGAAGATCCTGTTCCATCAAAAATTATTTGTATATGCCAAAACTTCTTCTAAGAATACTAGTATTTTCTCCCGTACCTTTTTGAGAGGGGGGGATACACCAGGATATGACATTGTTGTTGTTTACGTATCCTTTCTTGGAAGCAAAAGTTGTTATTGGAATGTTCTTGTCTCATATGTCACTCCCTCACCTTCTCTCTAGTAACATAGATTTTGGTAGACTTTTCTAGTTCAACGCTCCTTGTTTGTGAAAAATTGAACTTGCACATCCCACAAACACCCCTTCGATGCTCCAATGAGTATTTGTCAAAATAAAAAGTATTTGTCTAGATGAAATTCAGGTTCTCACCGTAGGAATTTGCGATTCTAGTATATGACAATCTAAATTGGATAATTGTTTGCTGCTGCTGAACTCTCAGCCTATGTGGTATCTGATTCACTACATGCTTTGCATTGTGCATCAAATATACTACTGGTAAGTTTTCATTTCCAATGATCAACACCTGCACCGTATGGAAGGAGCACGTCGGCTGGTGTTCGATCTAGACTTATAGCACCAATGCGTCCCCATGTCTTGCCAGTCAGCTCCCTTGGATCCTTCCATCCATCACCAACCTATAGCATTGGCTCGCCCGGTTTGTTCCGCACATTAGCCTCTACCGGCGTCGTCTCCCGTGGATTGTTGTAATCATTGCCTTCTAGCAACGACGGCTCTTCTGGCTCATTGCGGCCATTGGCCTCAAGCATCGTCCGACTTGAGCAAGCACCCAACACAAGCACAATCGGAACTGCTGGTACAATGAACGAGGAAAGCATTAGCAACATTAACAAGAGATTAAGGAAGGATAGGGGGCTCAATTGGGTGCAACCGGAGGTTTTGGTTCTCATAGTGGCAAAAAGGGACCAGTTTTGATAAAGATGGAGACATTGGACGGCCGTGATTTGATGACCATGGACTCTACAAAATGGGTTTGCATTTCAGAAGAAGTCATGCGCGCAAACGTATTCCCTTGCATGCTTGATGCCATAGCTTGCAAGGCAAAGTGGAATTCCATGTTGCCTAAGTACAAGCAAATCATGGACTACCTACATTGAACAGGTAGAAATTATATGGACTACTAGGAATTAGATACAAATCAACGCAAGGAGGAAGGGCTACCAAAACAGTATCCACTTGATGTTTTTTAGGCTATTGATGTATGGTTTGGAAACCGTCCACAAATTAGGCCACCCCACATTTGGAACTTGCTCTCCCCTACTAATACAAATTACAGAGTACAAGAGCAGGTAGAAGAAGGTGGGGAAGACAAGAGGAGTTACCAGGACTCTAAAGATGTTGTGGATCTCCCCAAGGTTGAAGTTGAGGACCATCCAAGAGAAGGTCCTCTTCTATGGTCCCCACCAGCATCCACTTTGCGTCCAAGGAACTTTGACTATATCCCTCCTCTTGTGTTGCGGCCGTCCAACTCCTTTGGCAATGCGTCGCTAAGGCTCGGATCTTGTATTCCACATGGGATGAGTCCACATGTCATTAGTTCGTTTGGGACGTCCTCTTACTCAATTGGAAGATGCGCCAAAAACACAAGTGTGAAGAGGAAAAACATCTCTAGGCATACCTTGATCACGGATGTTGCAAGAGAAATAGAAGAGACAAAGGCGCAAAAAATGCAAGAAGTTGCTAATTCTCATAGAGAAATGGAGAGGAAAAAAATCAAAGTACAACTGAATCTATTCAAAAAGCAAATGGCTTTCCTTCACAAAGACCAAAGACTTCATGCAAATGTAGTGCAGGTGAATGCAATCGCATTGGCAGCCATCAAAAAGCAAAGCAAAATTGTGGGGTGCCTTTCAGACCTCTCTTTTGTTATTAGTGGCCTCTTAGAGAAGAATGGAAGGCCAGATCATTGGCATTCACTGAGTACAGATAGAGGGGCACCTACTGCCAAAGTGACTCATGCGGGTCTATACAAACGTACCTTAGATAAAGGTAGTTAGCAGTTCAACCAGCACCCACATGACCGTGCTAGTGACCTGCAGTACTAGTGCAAAGGCCACAATGACGTGCTTGGTATGGATGTTGCCTTCATAGAGGTTTTCCACGTGGTACCCGCAGCCAAAAGGGCCAACCCTGAGCCAAGGGCTCCTAATGTGACAACATCAAATACTCCAAAGCCTCTGGGAACGATAGCAGAGAGGAGTGGTTTAGAGATGGTTGCACCTACAATGCACATCTGAATTGGAATGACTTGTCCATGATGCCAACATCTCTGTCCACCAAAGACTAACGGCATCATGGCCAAGATAGATCGGCTCCCACTCCGTTCCTGCAGTTCACTCCGGGTTTAAAAAGTTTGTGTTAGTCCTTTTCTAAATAGAATATGTGGGTTCAAAGTGAGAACTTCAACCCGGCATCACTATGGACTGGTGATGTTGTACACATATTTCTAATTAATGCAGTTCAGGCTTTCTTTTAACTACAATGATTGTAGTGTGTCTCACATGTCATTATAGAGTAGAATTTACTAATGTCAGATGAACAAGGAATGAAGTACCTTCAATCTACAAGAACAAATGAAACTGTGAATATAAAACCCATCGCCAAACTAAAATGAAATAACCACTTCAGATTTGAATGTTCACAGCACTTGACCCTAAAAAAAAGAAATAGAGAAAAAAAAAAAAAAAAGATTTTGGGACTAGTATAACCTGTGAAGCCGACCAAACTACAGGCGTTGTGCACTCAAATAAAAGCCCAGCATTTGTCTCTTCTCAATGGCAAAAGCACTTTCAATTCCATCTTGTATTGGCTCTCCATCGTAGTCTACGCCCAAAACATCAACCTCAGCAACGTTGTCCTCTAACCCGTTGTCTTCAAATCCCTCTGTACACAACACTCCAAATAAGTTCTTAACGTCCTCATTGGACTGCCCAAGCAACATGCTATGGAGGATTGCACAATAAATAATAACATCAGGGAGGAAAACAACGTTTAAAACTAACTTCGTTAATAACTCCCTGAATGTTTGCTTGAGAATCCCAAAAGCGTTTTCTACAACGCAACGACCTCTCCAAAGCTGTCTGTTGAAAAGAGCATTTGCCATTGACAGTAGAACAATGCTTTGATGTGGCACCATCAACCATGGAAGGAGAGGGTAACCTTGATCTCCAAATAAGAAAGTAGAGAAATCCTCGGAGTTCACATTTGTGTTGAATAGATTGTTGTGTGTACCCAATTCATAAAGGGAAAATTGCCTGAGAACTCTAGAGTTGTTTATGGACCTTGACATGCTAAGATACAAGTCCAAGAATTGCTTCTCCGAGTCCACCAGTGCTTGACAATTCAAGGTATATCCTCTCGACTTGAAGTAATAATAATTGGCAGGGACTTGTCAGGGTTTTTCAATGGAAACATGTGTCCCATTGATTGCACCTACTACACCAGGTAAACCACACAAGTCAGCAAAGTTTTTTTGTCTGCGTAGCAGACGGTTGCCAGTTGGCCAAGTAATGTGATGTTGCATAGTATTGTTAATTGCATGCACAACATCTTGCAAAACACCAGTTACGGTGCTTTTGCCAATGGCAAAAAACTTAGAGCACACGTGCAAGGACACTCTCTGTGTTAACTTAATCAAAGTGCAGGCGACTCATACAACCTCCGGGATGGCCAACCTATACTTTGTGACTTTTTTGCCAATATGCGGTTTGAGTAGGTCAGCCAAAGCAAAGATAGTACTTCTAGACATACGGAACGATTCCACCCAATGTTTGTTGTCATATTTAGTCATCACAAATATGGAAAACCAAGTTGTCAACTGGGGCTTCATCCAAAAACCCAAGTCATCGCTGCATGCAAATGCGGTATTACACAACTGAAAGAAATGCAGGCCTGCGTGGATGTCCGCAAGGGGATTCTTTGATGGTTGTCCTACACTTTGAATAATCACTACAAGGCGTTCGGTGATTGAGCGTACAAATATCTGACAAATTTTCAGAGACTCTGAATTGGTCACTCTCCTGACAGGAAATAGTTGTTTTTGCTGTCAGAATTTCTGTCAAGTTATACTCTACACTTTCTGTTCATCACAGTGCAATAAGTGCCATGTCATTCCATTTTCACGTAATCCGAGTTACTTGTGTCACTTTTAGGCTTAGCCAGTGAAAGCTAATTTTGGTAAAAGTTACCTATTTCTGTTTCAATTAGAAACGCATCAATGGAATGGTCTAGTATTGTTTTATACTTTTGTCCAATTAAAACGTGCCATTCAAAAGTATATTTCTTTGTAAAGTATGAAATCTTGGAATCTAGGATTCCACTAAAATTTAAGGATGAGTCATCCCTTAGGAACCTTGGAAATTGCCATTTCATTAGTGAGCACGTGTACAACCTACAAATTCAATTGTTTTTTTTTTTCCTACATACATGTACATACCACTTGCAGTGGGTTTCTAATCACAGAAAGCAAATGCATTCCACTTGATGTATGTCCACATGCATTGTATTGAAATAACCAAATGAAGTCTTTATAATATATAAATTTATACATGAACAACATTTAAACAAAAAGGCCACTTGTATTGTTAAACACTGGCTAAGCACACCACAACTAAAATTTAACACAATGCCATACTACATAGTAATGTGTACCTGCAGGTGACACATGCATCACCGTTGCTATAACTGGCCCACATCTAAGTATAGCATTTAAAAGCATATAATTTGACGACACATTTCTACTTCCAGCCATGATGAGTATGCAGCTAAAGTAGCTCACAAATCAATTTGCCGTAATACACACTCATCCACAAAGTACTGCAATTTTAAGTACGCATCCCTCGCTTCCTCAGCTCTCTACCTTCTCGATCCTGTTCAGTAGACTCACACTGTAACTCTGCTTCTCCATACTGCATGCATTACAAACTGACTTCACTTCATGATTCAGACTACGGTTTATCAGACTATACCAAAATTACTTCTACATGCAAGGCCACAATTCCTTGAAATGTACTCAATTTTCAAAAAAACAATAACAAAACCATCGATAAGGGCTACTTTGGTTTACAAGAGTTACATCATTTTGTGCTCATTCTAGTAACATTGCTTCTGATTTCTTTAGACACTGCAATGGCAACATGTGATACGTTATACACCTCAAGTTACAAAGAACTGCATACATAATTCTGAACCATCTCTATTTCAGCAGACTATAGCATAATAACTATTAGACGTAGGGCGTCAGGCTTGCAACAAATATATCTCAGACTTCATGCTGGGTTCCTTTTTCTCTGGGTTGCACACTCTACAACACCAATATTCCTAACGTCATTTCATCATTTCAATGGAAACAAATTTCTACTAAAATAACAAGCTCCATACAAATTTTGCCATATACCATTCAATTTTTCTAGAAACAAAGACTTTCAAGCAATAAGGTCTTTGAGGTAGGTAGCCTGTATAGATACTGCAATTGTTCAGCTCCAAACCTAATTTGATTCAATTTGTACATCGTCTGTTGACGTGTTCTCTCTTGCGATTGTGGCAGCATGACCTTCATCCATTACTCCACCCTTCTCCACCGATGCTTGTCCTCCACCTGCAATGATGTTTTTCGAATTTTGTCAAGTGTTCTTTGCAATTCCAAGCACAATTGCAAAATCTATTAGTATTGCTAGTAACAGATTAATTACTCCAAAGCATGATGGAAAAATAATTACTTCACATCCTATTTTTTTTTAACTCATTCTCTAGTGAGGTTATCTTCTGCAAGAGTTTAATGACAATTGGGTCCTTCATAGCTTCTTTTTTTGCAACAGTATAAACGTGTGGTGCCTTCATCTTTGCTGAGGCACCCTCCACTGCTGTTGAAGCAGTGCCATGATCTTCAAAGCCAAAATCAGGAACATTTTTGTAATCATCCGTTCTCTCTTCCTCTCTTGTGTCTTCATCCACAGCTCCATGAGGAATAGGGTCTTCGGAAAAAATGAAATTGCCTCCACGTCCGTGCATGATACTATTGGATGGGTTTTTGCCCCGTGATCTGCCAATATATCAATTGTCTCTCGTCATTTCTTCCTGCATTTTTAGAGGGTCCAAAGAACGGCCCAACTCAGACCTCAATTTCTCCCGAACCCCGATTTCCCTGAAAAGTCCGGTCTGTCTAAAATTCTGTCTCATTGCATTGGCTTTGCTGCAGTTTTGGGATTTCATGATTGCCATAGGGTTTAGCAATTCCCTCAATATTGACCGCCAGGCTTAGTCGGTGATATCATTGGATTTTGGCAGATTTACCTTGATCTTATCTCGTAGGTCAACTTGCCTTAGGATAATCCCTCGTCTAATAATCTCTCTAACAAGCTTAAATTTCACCAGGTTGCTATACTCCTAAGATTCCTGGATCCAGTCTGCAATCTTTTTTATCTCATTTAATGGCTGGTGCTTCACATACCCAATCAATAGATCTAGTTTCTTTGATAGAAACATCAGCTCCCTCTTCTATTTTAGAATGTTATTTCCAATTGGCATTTGTATGTAGGGATCCACATCTAATGTATGTGGCGGTAGACCTTTAACAAATCGACACTTTTTGTCTCTTTCTCTTGCAGCTTAGGCATGCCTTTGATGTCTGCAACAAACGGATTTGAGCAAAAAAATGTTGTCCTCCTCCTTCATAAGTTCCATGTTCCTTTGTATGCGGACCACTGCTACATTCAACTGAAACTCATTCTCCTTCAGAATATTGCTTATAGGATTTCAAAATGCCATTCTCCAAGGTCAATTACAATATTACCTTCCATTGGGCTGTATAAATTGTTCTTGCAGAGGTATCCTTTGTTGTAATTCCGACCTTTGTTGCACATATTGTACTTGTTAGAAGACATACTTGCTACCAAAACAAAGACAATGTCACTTTACAATTGCATGATTGATTCAATATTGCATAGTTCATGCCAAACTACTGCAAGACATTAAGAAATATATCTAATTTGTTCTATACACTTTGATTAAGTATGCAGTACAGTATATTCAACATTTAAAGAGTGGTATTACAGAATCAAAATATTTATGCTGTTGAGTTGACAAAAACACACTTTGGAAACACGCATGGTGTTTCGCTGTAATTGTGCATCGCTGACTAAGAATCGTTATCAGTCTCGATCTTCACTCTTCAAATCTTCAGTTTTTAGTCTTCCGTTGGCCTATCCTATGGCTGGCTCTAGGGGTAGAAGGGTCAAGGTAGGGATAAGAACCCAGTGAATACGGGACAGGTAGATCGGGACAACAGACACGAACTGCTATCCGTATGACGGGATCCTAAAATCAAATTCACGATTTGATGCCCAAAGTTCTAGATTGTAAGAACAAAAGAAGTTTTGACCATGTAGATGATCAATCTCACTTTGTCACCATGGCAATAAATAGAGTTAAGTTTAGTTTAACCAAAACTGCCTGCAATAAGGTTTACAAAATAGAATGAAAATGAATTAACAAACAAGCCTCCAAAATTGACTCGGAATAACAAAATCACATTCCACACATATATAAAAAATAAATCCAAAAAATGCTTGTGAAAGTCTTCATATCTTCAAATTTTCAAGTTTTCATGTCTTCAAGTCTTCATGTTTTAATAAAAACAATGGAAAAAATTACAAATAATAAATCCTAGAAAGGCTACGACTTTCTATCTAGTGCTTCAAATGGCTCAAAGATCTAAATGCTAAGTGTATTAGCAATTTGAAAAGCTCTTTTAACTTTTTAACATCCCTCTAAATTTCAATTCAATCTAAGCTATTGTCCAAAAGTTATGCGGATTCAAAGTAGAATCTCTTCTTCCGTTTTGCAAACTAAACACTGCCTTTATAAACTTCTATAATTTTTGTTCTACACATCACCTATAGAAATGTAATATCAATTTAGAAAATAAATATCACTGGTTACAGTTTCTAAAATTTTCATTTCAAAATAAAACTCTATCCAAAAGTTTTAATCAATTAAAGTGTGGGTCTCAATTTTTTAGAAAGCACCCAAACATCCAACTTCTACCCACTATAACTTTTTCAAGAAGACTTTAAATGGAATGATTAAAAATAATTTAGAAAGCTATGACAACAAAATATCACTTCTAAAAATTTGAAAAGAAAATTTCATACCGTCCAAAAATTGTAGCTCTTCAAAATTTTGGCCTTCTCATAATAAAAAGGCAGCTACCTCTAGTCTTTCACAATTCCATAACTTTCTCTTCTAAGCTTCAAATTTCAAATTTAAAGATTTTTTAAAAATTTAAGACTAAAATAAACACCTCTTTAAAATCTTATTATAAAATGATATACAGATCATAAGATATGGCTTGTCAAAGTCTCAAATTTTTTTTATAATTTAGCTTTTTGACTCCAAAATTCAAACACTCATAACTTTTGCATCACAACTCTAAATCAAACTTGCAAATTCATTTTGAAAAAGTAATTAAACAAAAAATGAATCTTTCAAATTTCAATTCAAAATCATGTATATATAGAAAGTTCTTTCACATTAAAATTTCAAGATTTCAAACTTCTTCTCACCAACACTCATATACTAACTTCCAACATAATAAGGAATCTCTCCTCCTTAATTTCAATCTTATTTAAGATAGGGAGGTGAGGTACATTAGTTCATGCCTTTCTTCATCCTAATTCCACCATAGATGCCAAAGTTCTTTTCATTTCACATCTTTTCCATTCATTTTTAAATTTTTAATATTTATATCCAAACAAAGGCAAAATATATAAGCTTTCCATAACATCTAGATCAACATATAAAAAAGATTTAATTACAAAATAAACACCACCGTAAAATGGCCATGTGCCCTTGCAAGCATATAATAGCATCAAACGCTTGTCTTCAGCCGCCAAGTCGTGAACTTGGTTGGCTAGAGAAGCAATTGTTTTTGGCCACCTGTTAGTCCAAGTTCAAACTCCATTGGACTTATCGAGTGATGATGGCGGCCCATGGCTTGGCAGCTAATGAGGTAGGAAATTGGCTCAGCTAACCCGCTACCTATCCCTTTAAATTATGCATGTGACAAAACAGCGCAGCACATTGAAATCTATGGCCGCTGCGCTGACACCAAACTGTGGTTCTCACTACAACCACCTTTTTTGCCTCAATTATTGATTTATTAAAATCAACATAAATATAAATAAATAACGAGTATCTACATGATGGAGAGATCTTTATCATAAAA
The DNA here is from genome assembly GCA_963920765.1 of Ulota crispa. Lineage (NCBI taxonomy): Eukaryota > Viridiplantae > Streptophyta > Bryopsida > Orthotrichales > Orthotrichaceae > Ulota > Ulota crispa. The sequence goes on along the minus strand of OY987249.1, from coordinate 12,969,874 downwards.
ACGTTATTTTCACAAAACCTCTATTAATAATTACTCTTATTTATTATTTATTTCTTTAAAAAAATAAGAGTTTATTGTTGAAGTTACTCTCTTTTATAGTAACTCAAGTTGAAACTGTAAAATGTTGATTTTGTAGTATAATCAATTGAATCATTGGCAATGCATTATAAAATTCAAGGGCTTAACTAGAGTGTCAATTAAAACAAGTGAGTAAATAGATATAAGTATAAACTTTCAATAAATGCTCACAGCCTTAATTTATTCAAATGCACACTATTTATAAGCTAGCAAACAAGTATTCAAATGGTTATAGATACCGATAAGTTTTAATGACTGAATTCATAATTATGTTATGTCTTGATGTTTAGAACACCTCTCACTTCATATATGACTGTATTGGTAAATCCTAAACCATATATAAGTAAAGGTGTGAGTTAGAGATGACATTTAACTATATGGAGAAATATGGCACAAGGTATCAAAAACCTAAATTAAAATGTAGAATAGTGAAGTCTTCCATATCTTATTATGTCGATATTTCTGTAGCCTCTGAAAGTTGTTCATGAATTTCATAATAGCTTAATTTGGATTTCAAAAGGTATGAGCTGTCAGCTGGTCACTCTTCAGAAATGGACTTTAACCCTTGTATCCTCTTTAATGGAATATGTTGAGGTTATTGATTTTGTAAAGTCATGTATGTTAAGAAAACATTATATTTGTCAAAACAACAAACACAAGAGACACTATTTCATTATTCTTACGAGTATGATGTAGTTTTTGATTGTCCAGTAATGTTGTACATGTAATGCAGATGTTTACAAGGTATGATGATGGCGTTGACCAAACCAAGCCACCTGATACTACTGATTGGACAGCGGATGAAGACTTAATTGATGGACCTGCACACGAAGAATTCTTTGAAGCACCTTCTGATGGAGAAAATATAAATTTGGACAAGTACAAAGATTGTGAAGAATAAACTCTAAACACAAACACAAATTTAGAGGAAATGGCCCAAAACTATTTTGAAAGAGCAGATAAAATACATAATGACAATGACGCTGGAGATGAAGCTGCTGTCGACTTCAATGATGTGTCTTCAGCAAAAGATGAGGTTGACAACACGGAGCTTTTGGAGACGTTGCTTTGGGAGGCAAGCCAGCCACTATACCTTGGTTCTACTACTAACTGCTTTCAATTCAATATTATCCTAATGTCATTATGCACATTGTTTGTTGTTAGTCATCACTGCCTTGATGAGTTGCTTACTTTTTTGAGGCATGATGTTTTACCCCCTGAAAACAAGTGCCCAAAGAACTCATACAAGATGAAGGCTAAGTTAGCAAAATTGGGGCTATCTCATGAAACAATTCACTGCTGCGACTGTGGTAAAGTTTTGTGTTGGAAGGAAAACGCTAGTTTGCAATAGTGCCCACATTACCAAAAGTCTAGATTCATTGAAGGCTATGACAAAATACCCATCAGAGTTTTAAGATTTTTTTCTATTATCAAATGATTACAAAGACTCTTTTGTTCCCTTGCTATTGCAAAGCACCTTCAATGGCATGCAACAAATTCATCTTTAGACAGGAAGATGAGATTAGCAGTGGATAATGAGCAGTAGAAGTACATCAACAATAGCTACCCTAGCTTCAATAGGGAGGAAAGGAATATGAGGATGGAGCTGTCATTAGATGGGGAGAATCCGTATAGCCTTCAATCCTCCAAACATTTTGTGTGGCCAATTCTAATGATCTTCTACAATCTACCTCCATACCTGATTACGAAGAAGTTCTTCATCTCCCTCATAATGATCATACCTGGCTCTAGATCACCTTCTGATGAAAATATTGATGTTTATCTCTAGCCTCTTGTCCACAAACAGAAGAAGCTTTGGGTAGGAGTATCAGCGGTGGACATGTCTTTACAGGATCCAATAGAAATTTCAAGTAGAGGGGAATGTTAATTTGGACCATTAACGACTTCCCAACATATACTTTGATTTTAGGTCAATTAGAAAAAGGATATGCTGAATGTTCAATTTGTAGTGAAGGTATATTTGCGCAGCATTCAAGGGAGGCCGACAAAATTGTGTATTTGGGGAACTGGAGATGGTTGAAAGCAAACCACAACTAGAAATGCGTGTGCAGCTTTTGATGGTCATGTCAACCATGATCAAGCGCCACCTCGCCAAACGGGCCAAACAATAATACAAAGCGGAGAACAGAGACAGTCATTCTTAGAAGGCGGAGGGCGAGCTAATTTGGAGAATGACCCACTTAGAAGAACAGGCATGAAACGAGTAAGCTCACTATTTCAACTACCGTATTGGGCAGTAAGTATTACATACCAAAAAACTTAATCATGTCTTTTGAGGCCTATTGTACTAGTCATGTTTGTTGACTATGGTTGTTTTTAATGAAAGCAGCATGTCATGATGTGTATCCCATTCATTTATTGAAAATGAACTACTTATTAGAGTATTCATGTTATAGTCATTAGAAGTCTGTCAATGTAATGTTTAGTTTGTTGATGTGTTAAACAAAATAGAAGTCATTGATTCTTTAAAGAAAAGAAAAAGGTTTGGTCTCATAATGTAGTGCTTTTTTGAACAAGGTTTAAATTTATCACTAAATTCATCATGTGTATGAAAATCCTATTGTGACACATTAGGCTTGTCATATTACTATTGTCAAATTTTAATTTGCCTTACTAATGGAAATCATTTTCTAGAGGTACAATATTAATGTATTTTGTGTAAAATAGGCCTAGTAATTTAAATACACGGACATTGGGCATATACATTAGAACTCTGAAAGAATATCTTATAAATTGTCTAACAAACACTCCCTTCAAGAGGATCTCAACATGTCAACATTCATGTCCAAGGAGTGGTTGCTTAGGATTTTTTTTAAACTTTGAGTAACTGAGAATACATATGAGTATAAGAGAAACATAAACAATTTTTGGTATGAAGGAATTACAAAGCTGGGCTATAATCTTGAGTGTTATGGACTCGTAACTTCTTGAAATTTTCTAAGATTGTTGAGTCAAACATTCATAATGTGCAATGCAATACGTCTTATTTGTGTAGGCGTTATGTGCTTTAGAGTACAACAGTTTTGGACTTATAAATTCTGAGAATTACAAACCAACTTGTTGGTGTACTATTGAGTGAAGATTTAATTTTGTAAGATTGAGTTTTAAGTCTTGGTACCATTGTTTAAGAATTGTATTGGCTTCATCATAAGCCAAACTTTATTTATATATAATGTTATTGAGGTTAGTCAACATTGAAGTCAATGACATGAGATTTCAAATCAGATTGTCATGTCAAGGTAAAGGGTGTAATGAGTTCTACAAAAGTCAGAATTGCATAGTTCAAAAGAAAGTGTTTAGCATTTATATGTGTGTTGTATTTGTTAGATAGTAACTACAAGAATTTAAAGCAACTCACATATCATTGTAAATGAGCATTTTTTGATACTGAATCAATATTAAAATTTTCATTGTTTTTTTTATAACCTCTGATGCGTGATTTTGATGTGGTTTACATAGTTATTTCCTGGCTTAAGGGTAGGGCAACTATTGACATCATTACTATACTTGTCATATGGGATTTTCTTGTCAATGTATCTTTGATATTCAAATTTGTGTCATTTTGTATGTTAGAAGACTTTGTTGTTGCATCATTTGGAGTAAGGGATTAAGCAAAGTGAAGAGATTGAATTGTTTCACCTTAAATGCAATTTCACAATTTTGTTTTCAAGTATGTTATCACTTGTTATGTCTTGTTTTTGAGTGAATGATATTCCTATGGTAAGGATTGTGTACCTCTTGAACATGAGGTGTTCTTCATTAAAGCACCATCAGCAGATGCCTAAGTATTTGATTTAATGAATGATGAACCAAGGTAGATGTGATGCTTCTTTAAAGAGTGGTTGAAAGTTCTCATCGCCAAAGGACTGGCTGACTGTGCCTAGTTTAGTGAACTTTTCTCTAGCATGTACCATTGCTGGTGTAATAATTACAATATGTCATAATTAATTTGCATCATTACATTTCTAATACATTTGTGTTGTTGTAGGAACTTCTTGTGCAACACACGCTCGACACAATGCATTGTGAGAAAAACATGTGCGATAATCTACTTTGAACTTTGTTTGGAAAAATTGATAGTGTTCAATCACAACAAGACATGTGTGCTCACAATATCCGACATCACCTATATCTCAAACCAAATGTAGGGGCAGATTCATTTTTTATGCCTAACGCTCCATATATCCTAAGTAAGGAGGACCTAGACAAGTTTTTGAGGACCTTGAAGAACATCAAGTTCCCATCTAACTATGGTGCCTCTTTTAGTGGAAAGATTCAAGACGGAAAACTATGCGGATTGAAGACACACAACTATCACATGCTCATGCAAATGATACTACCTCTTTGTTTGAGGTATGTTGGGAATGCTAAAGTTGTAGGGGCCGTGATGCGGGTGAGTAGGTTGTTTTGAAAACTATGTTCTAAGTTGGTTGATGTCAATAGGAAGGAGATGTTAATTGATGAAGTTGTTGAAACCATTTCTTGTTTAGAAAAAGAACTCCCACCTTCCATTTTTGTGATGATGTTGCACCTTCCTCTACACCTAGTTGAGGAATTATTTTTGTGTGGTCCCATTTAAACCCGATGAATGTACCCCTTTGAGAGGTACATGAAGGTGTTGAAAGGGTATGTCAAAAATAAAGCAAAGCCAAAGGGGAGCATGGCTTTTGGTTACCTAAGAGATGAGGCCATAGGTTTCTTAAATGAATACCTACATCAATACACTCCTACTACCAAACAAGCATGGGACAATGAGGAAGAACCATTGATGAAGGACAAGGAGTTGGACAAATCAAAGAGAGATTGTCCAATGACACCTGATTTTCTGAAGATGATACATAATTTTGTTCTCGACAATATTGTGCACATGGAGCTGTACAAGAGGTATGGATCTGGACTTCTTTGTACATATTGATAATTGAAGAATTTGTAACATCTTTTAGCTGAATTTCTAGTGAAATAGTATGGTCACAAGAGAGGACAACATATGTCAGTGTATGTCCCTATGTCAGATGTAACGAGATAGGGAGTAAAATAAATTACTACCATATAGAATATAATAACGAGTTTGGTAATGTCAAATAGAAATTTGTATTATTTGATATGTGCCAAAAAGCAAAGTCTAGCAAGGGAGTTAGTAGCAGGACGAGGGATATGAAAAAAGTTAGCATGAAAGTACTGAGGATTAAGGTAAGCAATTAATATGTACTTTGAACCAAAAGGAAGGGGGGGTGAAGGTCCATAAACTGAATAATGCAGTATTCATTATTTATAATGTTATTTAGAAGTAACAATAGTTTGGGTTGAAACCAATGGTACTCAACAGTGGTGACGGTTGTATGTTTTTACAGTGAAGCATATATAGATTTTTGATCATATGGAAGAATGTAACCTTTAATGAAACATGATGTAAAATAAATTAATGTAGAGTTTGTTATGGTTGGTAAGGAAATGAAATATTTAAAAAAAAAGTGTATATTTTTGGTAGGTGTCACTTGAACTGCCGTGGTCTAATTGGACATGTCATTGCCTGTCATGAGTTGGTAGTATGTATGTGAGAAATGATAAAAAAATGTGTTTGACATTATTTGAAGATGATTTTTTATCAACAAGTTCCCCTGCAATTATGGCTAAACTATTAAAAAATATTGTTTCCATGTGGCAGGTCTTTGTCTTTATGCTCAATTCTTTTGAAGATGATTTTAAATACATTTTGTTAACAATCTATTACTATTGTCAATTGGAAAATCAGGGTATGATTGAGGGCATACGTGTTCCACAAGGTAATTCAAAATTACAGCGTCATATGTGTTGTATTCATTTAACTACGTTAAAAAGAATGGTGAGTAGCATTCACATAATAATTGATACTAAATTAGTATATTCTGTATGAGGCCTTAAAGGCTTAAACTATGTGATTAACGCAATATGTGTAGCACATTCTATTGTTCTTGGTTAAAGTAGCTGAAGCAACTATTTTACTGGCTTATCCTTTGACACACTAATTCCCAGAGTCTCAAAGTGGTAGCAGAACAGGTAGTACAAAATAGAAGACTTCTACTTACACTGATTTTTTGATACATTACATTCAGAGGATGCAGGAGGTACGAGAAGGCAGTATCATAGCAAGACTAAGCAAGACAAGAGTATCGTGTTCAACTAAATAGACGGGCTAGAAGTGGTCAGTTTGCATTCCCTGAGGACCTCCATGTGCTTCTCGATTTTTGTGAGTGGGCTCAAGAGGAAGTTTGGCAAGACCTGCAAAGAGGTATAGCGGTGGAAAATGATGTTGAAGGCCTAGTAAGAGGGCCTCTACCACTAGCTACCTCCTATAAAGCAATGAAAGCTTATGGAAATCACTACCAAGTGATAAGTTCTGAGCAAAATTTGAGAACAACAGATAGTAGAGTGGCCGTTACCTTCAAGCAGGTCTGTTGAAACAAGAGGCGTGACACTAACCTAGTGAATGCTAATGTCAAGTACATTGGCCACTTAGAAGAAATAATAGAACTAAATAATAGACGGCATTGCATTGTAGTGCTAGTGTGTGATTTTGTGAGAGCAAATTACATGGGAGAGAATGCAACTATTAAGATAGACAAATGGGGATTTGCCTTAGCAAACTACAGTCAAAGACCTGGTTATCAGTGTCCAAACATTTTTGCATTCCCTAAACACGTAGAGAAAGTTTTCTATTTTGACGCAGAAGAATTACCTAGTTAGAAAGTTGTTCTCAGAAAAGAGGTTTGTGCAAGACAAGTGCTACCGGAAATGGGAGATGATGAAGATCCGGCTTTGTTTCAAATGGGAAACAATGACGACTTTGATGGTTTGTAGCTTCAAGACAATGTCAAAGAGGGCCCTATGCCAATGGTATTGACTAGGTGTAACATTGTATTACATCAGGTTCTGGTACTTGAATGAGGCCGTTCCAGAGGAAGATTGCAGCAACAAGGCCGAGGCAAAGGCGGAAATGTTGTCCGAGGAGGTCGTGGACAAAGAAGTGAAGTACAACAGGCCCAAAGATCTATTGGTGCAGGTAAGCAACGGTTGCAGTCTAAAAAATATGGTTGTGTGATTCTACAAATTTGTCACGGTAGCTTTGTACTATGCGAAAATTTATGTCCTCTATGTCTATGATTTTCTCCTAATCCTATGTAACCTTTAGTCCACATGGAATATAATACAATATACTAGTTTGTTGTAAAGGAGTTGTTGTGGGTGCCAAACGTGTAGGCCAAGGTCAACGTTGTGCTGCAATACGAGATAGTATTGGGAGTGAAGACGGCAATTGCGAAGATGGAGAGGACAACACGGCTTTCAGGCACCAAAATTTTGGTGATGGTAGGAGATGTCATCAAAGACAGCATATGGAAACTGTTGTTGATCAGTGCATAGATGGTCATGGTAATACCATTTTGGCTAAAACAAACAATGACTCTGACAACGATTTTCTAGAGTGAGGAAACAGTCTTGACGATTTTGTGTAGAACCGCTATCATTTTGAAGAGTGATAGTAAGTCTTGCAGAGAGGATCATGAACGATAGTACAACAATCTCATTTGCATAGAGAAGTGTTAATGTATGTCCTTGGTGTTTATCAAATTCTGCAATGGCAGTTACCATAGGATTTTCACGCATTCTCAAGGTTGATGAAGGAGGAGATCTGTATATTTTGATGTGAGTAGGCTATGCATCACCATTGAACCACCTTAGTAATCACCATTTGCCCAGTTGAATGTAGGACAAATTTTTGCTTTTCACGTAATACATTTGTTTGGAAGCCTGTGCCTTGTCGTTTTATTTGCAAATGACAGCAGGTAGAGTGTTCAATTGTTCAATTTTTCAAATTTTCAAATTTTAGTATACTTTCTATTATTTTTTGCTATGTTGGTCCATTACTATGTATAGAATGTCAAAGCAAATGAAAAGAAGAGAAACCAATGACCAGCATGGTACGTTCATTGACTATGCTGATAAATTTACAAGTACCTTAAAAATGGCTTTTGCATTAAATTGAACAACACTCCAAAAGATCTACCCAAAAGAATAGATTAAAGTGGCATATTTTTCCCCATGGTAAAAAGACCATGTCACAGGCAGAGGAAAAAAATGGCTATGGAAAAGTTGGATGGCAGTATATTCAAGCTTGGTCCTGGGTGTGATAAAAATATAGGTATAGAGCCCTACATGCTAGAAAATTTATAGCTCTAATAAAAGAGGTACATGATGGTGTCCTACATGGCAAAGGCGACGCCCTAGAATATCAGCAATTGAACCAGAAATCTATAGAATACATCCATGTATTACGATAGGCAGACAAAATGAACGTACATGGCTACCATACTTTCTAGCAAAAAAAAGGAGCACTGGACTTTCTCTAAAAAAAACTCCGGGCTTCAAAATGAACAGTGGCCTTCTCAATTAGGACAATTTTTTGTCAAATTTTTGTCATATGTACCACATGTTTCTTGTAGTGGGAGAAGCAATTGTAATGTACAACAAAACAAACACTTGAAAAGTACGGTCCAATTGTATTTGTGACATTTCTAAATAACAGGGCTACCTATGAAGACATGGCAAACTTAAAGAGTATCCATGAAATTATTTCCTTTCAAAAATGTGAAATGAACAGCACTACAAGAAACTAACATATGATATATATTAATTGCAGTCTGCCCACAAACACTTCAAATACTTTACAGTCTCCTCCTCAACTATATAATACAACATTGACCTACAAATTGCACTTTACATTCCACTTGGTTAAAAGAAAAATACGTGTTCCATGTGCAGACACTTACATTACGCTAATTACACATACGTTCCATTCAGTCCTCATATGTTAAGACCAATGAGTTTGCCTTTTCATATAACAAAAACATGCAGTCACTGCAATTACAAGGTTGCTTTATCTGACAATAGCCAAGACATGTAATGAAGATTGCAAATTCTTCTCCAATTCACAATAATTAATGCATGTCAAGAATATAAGTACTTACCTTGTATTGCAGCAATGAACATGTCCTCCCTTGTTAAAGGCTTGTGCATGAATGCATGATCATGTTCAACACCGTCATCAATATTGATGTTGTCTAATTGTAGGATCCCCTTGAACCTGGGCGGCTGTAACACTATTGGGGTTTTTGTGAGATTAGCAGATCTTGGAACATGTTATGTGTGAACGGCAGATGCGATGCCAAATTTGATGTGTCGGGGTTGTTTCCTGCACTATGTTCTTTGCCATATTCTTCAACATCCGTGCTCTCCCCTGCCTCCACTCTAACGAGGATTTTGGAACCGTGAATCAGAATCTGAGAATGACTTTGTTGCATTGTCAGCACGGCTTGTTGAGCTGCAGCTCGTTCTTTGCCAAGTGACCTTCCAAAATTGTTCCACTGTACAAACCTCTCATGCTTGCTCGCTATATTCACTGGCATAGCCATTGCCTGAGGATACACGCGTACATGCAATTACAATTGACATCCATCATTGTCATTGCCCAAATGTCCAATTCCACGTATGTTATTTAGAGCAAAATACTAAAATTCATACAATGCAACACATGTTAACAAAAAAAACAAAAATCTGTACTCATTAGGAACATGAAGCACTACATGTATATTGGATGCACTAATCTCCTCCCGAGTAGGGCACGCCTCAAGAGCCACTACTTTACACCATTTAGTACCATGGCAGCCTTCCTAGCAAATTTTATAGTTAAATTTAATGTACGCTAGTGTTTTACCAATCTTCAGTACCTCAAAAATAATGCCACCATTCCATTACACAATGACTATGTCATACTGTTGTCTTTTATTATGTTGAATACATTATTTTTTAGTCACCTTCAAATTGTCTTCTTTTGAATGATATGTACAAAACTGTAGCTGTATACCTGTATTTCTTTTTCTTTCTTTCACTTTGCCGTTGACGTGTTCTTCCCTAAAGATATACACCTGTGTTGCAACATGGCAGATGCTTACACGTGTATTTACGTTTGTATCACATATCACAATTTACTCTACAAAAATGGTCTACATTTACAACACTTCATCTTGCAAACTCCCAAGTTCCATGTATTACAAAGCATGTATGACCACTATTGACTCTTATTTCCTTGAATAAAAGTATACACTTGAACAGCCTCCGAAGACGTCATCCACTGTACACAAGAATTGCTGAACCAATGTGCAATACCATTCGTGAGGTCACAGAATATTTCAATGCAAATACAGATGTAACTGCTCATAATTTACGACAAGTTATTACATACGTTGCAGTATCCTCTCATGCTCCGCTACATTTGGTATGTCTGGTTTTATGTCCTTGTGGTTCTTAATTGATATGCAAGACACTTTGAACATTATTGTTTATATTGCATGTTCATTTTGTGTTAAAGCATTTCCAAATGACAATTCCATAGTGCGCTGTTAGAAATTTACCTTTGGAAACTGCTATTTTGTCACAATATGGTCCGCCCCTTGACAGAATATTTAATACTGAAGATTAACTTGTGCTTGCCACGTACTCACAATAATATTAGATGAACACTACGTACAATAATATTAGATGAACACTACGTACAATAATATTAGATGAACACTACGTACAATAATATTAGATGAACACTACGTACAATAATATTAGATGAACACTATGTACAAGCTACACAATGTCCTGTAGTAAGACTTAAAGAAAAAGTAAGAACTATTTTTCCCCTACTTGCTGTACCACATTGCACGTGTCGTCAGTATCGTTGCTTGCTGAGACAAAGATGTCTGCATTTTATTACAAATGATGGTTACGCTTCCTTTAAGCACTATGTCTTTCTCCTATCTCAGATGCCATACTTCATCAATAGTTCATCTGCAATTTTTTGGGTTAAGAACTACTTAACAATGCAAACAAAGCACATACATGCATGACTACATAGAATCTTTAACAAAATTGAGCGCTTATTGTGTTTAACAAAATTATAGTCTCCTCCGTTCCCATACTTCTTTGAAAGTTTTTACATGTCCTACTTTAATCCTGTCAGTTGAACAACACTAAGTTTGATAACCTTGAGTAATTTCACATCAGAATACCCTTATCTTCACTCATTTCAACAAAAAAAATCAGCATATTTGGTATGAAAAACAATGAAGGATGAAACAATAATAACTATAATTGATGCAACAAAGATCAAACAACAGTCTTGAATATTGAAAATTACGCAGTCTTATGTAGTAGCGCTCACCTCCAAATGTAGTTCACACAAAATCACAGGTGATAGCCATGTATTCCCACAGTTGAAGAAGATGAGAATTGAGAGAAGTGCATTTACAGTTGCCCCATCTTCTAAGGGACTCTCCATAGTGAGTCATTGCAGTAGTTCCTAATTTCAAAATCATAGGTTTCTAGATCATTCTTTCCCCACTACAAAATGCAATTCATCATCAATGCCCTACTTCAATTAGTGGTTGCCCCAATTACCACTCATGCCAATTACGGGGTAACTTTGAAAAAGCCCATACTGATGGCGGCATGCACCTAACATCTACTTTCCAAAATACTTGCCAAGTAGTTTATCGTGGGGATAAAAGTTGAATGACAGAGCGGAAACGAGTTCTTTGTGGAGTGCAGAGGACAACTAAAATGAAAATTAGGTTCTACTCAATTACGAGACGATGTTTTCATTAAGCTTAGTATGTCCTATTGACGTTTGTCAATGATGATAAACGCTAAAATAATGTTTTCCACAACAGGTGTCAACTCAACCGTAAGAGAACCTGGTAGTTCATTACATTTTGTATAACATAGGGTAGATGTAAATATAAACCATATCTTGACTACTTTTTTCACTGTTTATTAAATTCTAAAACTCGCAATTTAAAATGTTATAGCGCTGCCTCAAATCTCAACATTCATCCACATGTTGAACAAAGAACGTCACAATATTACATATCACATGTCTGTAATTTGATTTTCATCCATAATTTGACAATTTCATCCATTTAAAAAAAAAAGTCTTGTCACGATGTCATCCACAGTTTGACAATTTCATCCTGGAAAAAAAAACCAAGCCTTGTCACAATGTCATCCAAGTTTTTTGGCATTTTACTTGATGTATTTTAGTCATTTTTTTTGGGTGCAACATGGCAAAATTAAGGCAGAAAAAAAAACCTTGAACTAGACATCAACAATATTTCAATTTGTGGTCACTATTCGATTTGGGTTTAGCTTTAGGTCATCTCTTCTAGAGCACGATATTTCAAGCGGCTTCTTTGTTCAAGCACCATTGATACAAAAGTGAAACCCTGTACTTGTACATGTACTTCTTCTATAGTTGTTGTTGAATCGCAAATAGTTTCTTCGCTCCTGCACTAAATCATTGTCTCAAAGTCCAACTATGAATTCAAATTTATGAAATTTATATTTTTGATGGTAGAAACTAGTTATTTCCTCCACACATGGTGAAAAAAATAAACCGCCACGTGTTCACCGATGAATTCCCTTTAAAAATAGTGAACGATAAAAAAATTCAAACTATGCAACCATTCATCCACAGTTGCCATTAGTTGTGCAGGTACACTTCAATTCATCATCATTACCGCAAATGATAGTTCACAGCTTACATTGTAATTCTATACAAAGCTACGATTTGTAGTCGGTGAATAGATAAATTGGCTTCACTGGATGGTAGGAAGTGGAAGACTGTAATTAGGGTTTCCTTGTTACTATCCACCACTACTTCCTCTAGAATCACTTACAGAATTGCCAATTCCGCCTTACTATACGTCCTCCGACTTGAACCTGTGAGTACACAACATCTTCATTTTTCATAACCGGGTTTGAGATCTTCAGCACCGTATTTCATTAGGTCAAAATGTATTGCTTGCAAGCATTGTATAGGTTAGGCATCACGGTACAATTATTGGTTCAACATTCTGTAAACCTTGTGCAAATCAGAGTTGAGGCTGTTGAAAGTGAATTCTGTTTGGAATTATATCTTCACCTTTGTTTCACATGGTGGCAGACCAATTTTTGAAGTATAGATCTTTAACCCCGACCTTAGTGCAGTTCAACACGGATTGGCGGCAAAGAAGAAATTCTTCCATGTAAGCAATTGTCACATGATTTTGAAAAATTATTGTTTCGTATTACAAATTGATGCTACTTTGTGAAGTTTGACATATTGAAAATTCCAATATTGTGGCCCCGTTTGGAGTATTGTCTGCCTACTTTATTTCATTTATCATTATCGTTGCATTATTTTATAGTGATGTTAGCTAAAACTTACTTTTTCATTTATTACACTAAGATCCCTCATATTACAAGCAATGACATTTGAATCTTAAGACATGGAATTCCCGTCTGACCCTGAAAGTACTATAGTACTGTATCACATAATCTGTGTAGTCAATTTTTTGTGTAATCCATTATTGCAAAGACTTTTAGTGTATGTTAAAGCATAGGTAACCTTCCCAATGTTACTATGTGGAAACGTCTACTTCCAGATGAACAATTGTAATGTTTAATAGTTGAAATACTTGGGATATTGAAAATGTCATTGCTTTTCCTACATCTCATCTTTCGTTCAATTACCTCAGTATGCAAATCCTATGTAATGAACATGTTTTGGAAAAATATGGTATTGCTGTCACAGTGACCATCATGAAGCAGTAGTTTTTTTTTTTTTTTTTTTTTTTTTTTTTTTTTTTTTCATTCACTATAATGTAGTGCGTAATTCCCTATCATGCCATACTTGTCTGCTATCACAAAAATGGCGGACCAACTTAACGCGGCCTACCATATTGAGCATGCTATAGCTGCAAGACAAGGAATTCAAAGATATCCTTGTGCATGCAAAAAGTGTCATGGTTTTAAAAGACAAAGCATTCTCATTGTCAAGAGGCACCATTGCCGGTTTGGCCAAGACAAGACCTTAGACAAGCCCCTACTAGTAAGCTTCTTCTTCTGCATTTCAAGAACTGATCTCTGATATTGTGAGATGTGAATTTCATGAATGCACAAAAGATTTTAACATTGTTCTTAGAACAGCCCATTACATTTTTGTTTGTTATGAAAATACACCTTGGTCATGCAATGTACAAATGCGTTGGACGTGGTCAACATGACTGTCACTTCTGTCAAGTGACCACATTACTTATTTTATTTTTTAATTCCAAACATTGCTAGAATTCAATAGTTGATAGTAGAGGGAATAATGATATTAGTAACCCCAATTGCCCTAAAGAATTGCAGAGATTGCCAGGCTTTTCAAATATATTATACAAGTGGTCCACAAATAGTTGAACTAGCATCTGACTGATAAAGTGCAAACATGAATTGGATGAGTACCTAGAAATGTATGTTCTCATTCAATCAATAAAATATGAACATTCCGTTTGCCCAATTTTTTATGTGACGAGAGCGTATGACTATCATTATAAGCGGATTGCTAATTTCATTCTCATTACAACTAGTAACAAACGTGTGCAAGAGTTGTTGTTGAAGCATATTTGTAGAAGCAAGTAATGCTGGATTGAGTACAAGAGGTCGATTGCACTTTTGGTTCAGGGTTTAATCTTACGACACTATCATTCATTCTTCAGTTCATTCTATTTCTATTATTGTAAAGCATAATGCTCCACTTTAGTCTAGAGATCATTACATTATGAAATATTCAATTTGCCAAATTCTCCCAAATTTTGTGAAATTAATTAAATCTCGTTATTATCTATGTAATTTTATACAATGATTAGTATTGCAATGTAGGGAAATAGACCTGGTTCCTTGTCTATAGCAAATGCTGTCCACAGCCACAATCAAGTCTTTGAAGGAGAGGATTCCATGCTAGAGGAGGAGGAATACAAGAATTTGGCGGACATGAACCACAACACATTTGTGAACCTCAAGGAAATGGCCAAAAACTACTTCTGCAAGGCAGACAAAATTCATAGTAACTCCACTGAAGATGATGATGCTGTATTGGATTTCAACAACGTTTTTGATGCTGACAAGGAGGCCGACCAATTGGAGTTTCTGGAAGATCTTCTTTGTCAATCATCAAAGCCATTATTTCTAGGTTCCACAATAAGTTCCTTATAGTTCTCCATCATACTCATGTCTTTATGTACACTATTCTCTTTGAGTCACCATTACCTTGACGAGCTACTGAATTTTCTTAAAATTGACGTCTTGCCCAAACCTAATCTATGTCCAAAAAGCTCAAATGAGCTGAATTCCCTTTTGGTGAAACTGGGTTTATCCCATGAGACCATTCATACTTGCAAATGTGGGAAAACATTGTATTGGAAGGCTAATGTACATCTTCAACAATGTCCACAATGCCAAAAATCTAGGTACATCCAAGGCTCCACCTTTGTTCTTGTCCAAGTGCTACATTATTTTTCCATTATTAAAAGACTAAGGCGACTCTACCGTTGCCCAGAGATTGCTAAGCTACTACAGTGGCACCAAGGGAACCACTTGCAGAACGGGAAGATGCGTTTTGTTGTGGACACTCCGCATTGGAGTTATGTGGATATGAAGTATCCAAGTTTCAGCAACGACTCTAGAAATGTGAGATTGGGTCTCTCACTGGATGGTGTAAACCCTCATAGCATGTAGTCAAGTAAATAATCTGTGTGGCCTGTCCTTATGGTGATGTATAATTTGCCACCGTACTTGGTCACTAAAAAAATTCTTCATGTCTTTAGTTTTGATAATACTAGGTCCTACCTCACCATCTGATGATACAATTGACATATTCATGCAACTAGTTGTCCATGACCTGAAGAAGCTATGGGTAGGTGTACAAGCAATGGATATGTCAAGGAAGAAGGAGCGCAAAGAGTATTCAATATGAGGGGGATTTTGATGTGGACGGTGAACAACTTCCCAGCCTATACGCTGATTTTGGGGCAAACAAGGAAAGGATTTGCAAGTTGTCCAGTTTGTAGGGAAGGAACTTACGCTGAACACTCGAGAGAAGCTAACAAAGTGGTATACCTAGGCAGTTGTAAGTGGCTAAGACATAACCATTGTTGGAGGGGAGCACAAACTACATTCAATGGTTCCTCGAATCACGACATTGCACTTCCACGACAGTCGGGGCAGATGATATGTTTTCAAGCTGCTTGGAGGGAGTCATATCTATCCCTAGGTGGACGCCGTAACGGAAGGCACAATTCAGTGAAGATAACAGGCTTGAAACGGCTCAACTTGTTATACAAACTTCCTTATTGATTGGTAAGTGTCATGTACTGCTACGTAGATGACTTACATGTTGCACAAGTACATATGAAATTCTGCATTGTTTAAGAAATTGCTATATATCTGATTTTATTACAAAATGAAGGAATTTGGATGTCAATTTTTATAAAGTTATAATGGCAGCACTAGTGCTGTTGCAAGTCTTTGTTACTAGAAAAGCAAAGTACTTTCAACAGAAGAAGCGATGCCTAAAAAGTATGTTCTATATATTACAAAGAAGGGGGGACATGTAATAATAATAATGTTCTCTTGCATTTATAAAATATTCTGATGTTGTGCCCTCTAACAAGTGTTTAGTGTAGGAAAATTTAGTGACTACTGAATTATCCGGAGCAGAGTGCAAGCACATGACAACATAGCTATTTGTACATATAAGTTCAAGATTACTTGAAGTGCTTGTCACTAACAGTCCTTGGTTTTCTTTGTATTTCTGAAACTCACAGTCATATTCTTTTGAAATCAATCTGTAACAATACCTTTAACATGGACAATTACATGATGTTGCCTCTGAGTACTAAGATCACCGTCAATGACAAAGAGGCTTGTAGTAACAATGGCAGAGGGACATGAATGAATTACAAATGCTCATAATATGGTGTCATTTTTGTATTCAGTGATAATGTAATACCAATACATGAAACACTGTTGTAAAGCCTTTATGGCCCAAAATGTCCCCCATATTTTGAGGATGCACATCAGCGTACATTCAATTCTTGTTTTGGATGAACTATCACCTTCACATATATAGAATTGCAAAAAAAATTATCAGGTCTTACATTCAATTAATTATTCATATGTAGGAAGCACTATTAAGTTACGTTTAGTTATTGTTAAGTCAGTAGTAGATTGTAAAAAATAGTACTCTGAAATTTCTTTTGTGTCATTCACAGATATGCTGTGTACAAGTGTAGTTCATGAAATAAGCAATGAAATACTTCATAATTTCATCAAAATGACAATTTGCTCTACTTATGTCAATGAAGCTAATTCTTTACACATAACTTACTAGTGTCAAATGGTCATATGAACATGAAGGACGCTATTGAATTGCTATGTTACCGTAGTTACTAGCCAATTTGACAATAAACTGAGGGTTGTGCATCGTCTAAACTATCTTAGGTAGAGCATGCCTTCATCTCCTAAAGTGATGTCTAGTGGTGTTTAAAAATATGTTAATTACGAACATGAACACAAAACTGTCAGAATGTAATTCAGGAATGGGTAGTGTTCATGTGACCTCCCTTTGTCAGTATGACAGAGAGGAGCGAATGGGATTGTAATTTTATATGTACTATAAGACACAAGCAACCGTCTCGGATGTCTGTTGCTATATTACTAAATAGTTTTCTATATATTTAAAAAGACTATTGTGGTAGAATTATCCAAAACGTACATAATTGATGGATGACAATGACTGGGTTTATACTGAATGCAGTGTTAACTCTGAATCTAAAAAACTTAGGAATGTTGCAGTGAATCTCCCCTATAGCGTTAGGAAAATGTTTACGTCACAGTTAAAATAATTTTTTGCATAATGTATATGCCTTTGGTATTGGAAGATTTACTTTACCCTTTCATGGGAATTGACAATTAGCAAAAAACCATGTAGTGCAATGACCAACTATTATTAATACACATGACACTCTTATGGAATGTATATCAATGTATAGAGAAGTTGTCATTGAATTTTTATCTCTCTGTAAGCATACTTGAAGTTGGTAGAACTTGCCGGAAGTGTTGTTGATATTCTATACAAACTATATAATTCCAATCACAACTTGCAATGTTGAATTACTTTTTACACAAATGGCTCAAATCCATGAATGTATGGATGACGGCACGTCAACAAAGGTAATCACAAATATGAAGAAGATTTCTGTGTTTCAATAATCTTATTATAAACGTTATACTGTACAATGGAGGTCATTGTCCATGGCATAAAGGTAATCGTATATGAATGGAATTTGGGTAAGAATAACTGGCATGAATAATAGTTTGTGCATTGTTTGGTTACTATGTCCTGATAGAAAATGTTGCTTTTAAATTATCAACAATATGACTTTTACAACTTCAATGTTGGGTGTTGTGGTTGACATGTAGGAATTACATTGCCAGGAGAATAATTGAAGTATAATTGTTAGTCCGGAGTTAAGCAATGATTATGTCATCATAATGCCTTACTTTGACTTTCTAGAAAATTGTCTATCTATGACAAACTTTAAAGAATGAGAAAACCATTGTAGTGCAAAGATATACTTTTGACATTGACCTATTCCGACTCTAAAATGTCTCATTCTAATTGTTAGTAAATGCTAATTTTTTTGTTGACTTAAGAGGTTTTGTCTTATAGAGCCATGTCAAGCAGTCGTAAGGTAGGAGGCTCATAAATGGAGCATATAAGGGTTGAAACTGAAATTTTGGGTAGGTGAAACTCTTGAAAATGCTTTTTAGTGAACTTTCCTTAAAAGACAAGAAGAATTGGCATCTAACCCAAGTTGTTTGATATTTTTTGGAACTTTGTGGAATTAGTTATTAATATTTGAAGTGAAAAGGCCATAGGGCTCTAAAATGAATCACCTCCTCAAATGTACATTAGCTGTATAATTGTGAAGGGTTATGAAAATCAAGATGTATTGAAACAGTACATTTGAGGAGATGCTTCATTTTAGAGCATGCTCCAAATTTGAGTCTCCTACCTTAGTTGTTGTGGGCATAGTGGGTGAGGAATTCATAACTGTCGCACACAGGCCACACAGAAAAAGCGCTTGTGTTCCGTTTTAGACATATGTGGTTAGCATGCCTGATATGAACTATAGAGATTGTTAAATGGCGAAACCCTGTCCTCGCAAGTATTGTTGTTCCAATAGTGTGGAATATTGGGAATTCCTCAATATGTACAGTAATATGCCGCGTGACAATGATGTTTTTGTTGTGAAAAGCTTACAATGATGAGGAAGTCTATTCTAATGAAGATTTAATATTGTTGTAATGTCAATGTAACGTGTTTCATATAGGCACTAGAAATGTAATGTTTTGAGAGTTCTAGTGCAATATTGGTTAGAATTAAAGAAAGTGACAAGGTTCAGGAACATTAGGTTTCCCTTTTTTCCATATCTTTCACTATGCAGGTCTGAATGATGCATACCACATGTAGTCTTGTCATTGTGAGCGTTACAATAATCAGTGTAGGGTATTCAATGAATTTGACTATTTTGTGGTATTGTTTATGCTTCTATGAAGGGCAACAATATTTGAGATTTTTTCAAATATGACAATTCTGGAATACATGTTGTGTGCAGGGTCTTCCTATTCGTCACACACTCGGATTGTGAAAAGAATTTGTGCGACAATTTAGTGTGGACATTATTTGGCAAGACAAATGGTATTAAATGCAAGGAGGACATGCGAGCATGGAATATTTGACCGCATCTGCACTTGCAAGCAAATGTGGATGGAAGAACTTTCTTCATGCCCGACTCACCTTTTGTATTATCTAGGCAACATCAAGAGCAATTCCTGTCTACATTGAGGGGAATAAGATTCCCATCAAACTATGTGAGCCCATTTGATGACAAGATACATGATGGAAAATTGCGTGGCTTGAAAATGCACAACTACCACGTTTTGTTGGAGCGGGTATTGCCACTTTGTTTAAGAAATATAGGAGATCATTTTGTTGTTGGTGCTATGATGAAAATCAACAGAATATTTTGTAAGCTCTTAGCAAAGGTGGTGGATGTTTTGCAAAAAGAGGTATTGCTAGAGGAAGTAGCCAAAACCATATGCAGCTTGGAGAAGGAGCTACCACCTTCTACATTTGTGATTATGTTGCATCTACCCATACATTTGGTGGAAGAGTTGTTTCTGTGCGGGCCTGTTCAAACCCGTTGGATGTTCTCATTTGAGAGGTTCATGAAAGTTTTGAAAGGCTACATCAAGAACAAGGCTAAACCTGAAGGTAGCATGGCATATGGGTACTTGCATGAAGAATCTATTGGATTCTTGACCGAGTACTTATCCTAGTACACATTGACAACGAAGAAGGCATGGGATGAAGATGAAGAGCCCAACATGACTGATGAAAAACTGGAAGAAAAAGGAAAGAGAGACCGCCTTATGACTCTAAACTTTCAAAATATGATTCATGCCTTTGTTCAAAAGAACACAATGCACATGGAAGATTATAGAAGGTAAGGTTTTTTATTTTAAAGATGTTTTCTTTTTCCCATATTGTAGTTTCCATAAAAAGCGAGGGCGTTGAGGGTGAGGTAATGTTATAAGATTGCGTTCTCAGGATTTGCA
The DNA here is from genome assembly GCA_963920765.1 of Ulota crispa. Taxonomy (NCBI): domain Eukaryota; kingdom Viridiplantae; phylum Streptophyta; class Bryopsida; order Orthotrichales; family Orthotrichaceae; genus Ulota; species Ulota crispa. The sequence goes on along the minus strand of OY987249.1, from coordinate 12,949,210 downwards.
TTCAGTGTCTAGTTTTTATAAAAGAACAATATAAAGGTGGAGTTCTAGAACACTTATTTGTTTTCTATGTCAATTACTATGGCTATGAAAGAAATTCAGAAAGGGAATGATAGCATCTATGCAAAACTATTTATGTTATGAGGGAAGGGAGGTAGAGCATACATGTCAGTCTGATGAGGGTAACATATAACTATGAGGACGTTGAGAGAATAAGTGAATATTTTATTTATGAACAACAAGAATAAAGTGAAGCAAACCTGATGGTGGTGATGCCGTCACTGAAGTGTGTGAAGCAAGGTCCTGGAAGAACGGACCGGTAGTTCAAAAATAGCCAATTAAATTGAGGAAAAATTGTTTGCACTTTACAAACTTAGTCTTAAATTCGGTCAAACATATTTAAAATTTCAACTTATAGTATGAAATAGAGAAAATAACCAAAAGAGCTCCATGAGAAACTGGTGCAATACAGTAATTGATGGAAATCTACCAAAGAATCTCAAGTATTTCCCAGATCTTGTTCTCAGGCTATTGTTGTAACAATTGAGTACTAGGTGCAATTTAGGATGTGTGGGATTGCCAAAACCATAATATGCTGTCAAACAAAGAGAATATTGAAGTCAAAGTTACGGTGAATGTGAATTTTTGGGGCGTGTTCTTTGGTTGCAAAATTTCATGTGTCACATATATCTTCAAGCGAAGACAAAAACTGTAGTGTTTATTGGTTGAAAGCACTGTCATTGAACAATTATTGGATTTCGGGATTGAGACAAGCCAGGTTTGCAGGTTTTGTAATTTCCGGAGTTAGTGACTATTCGGTTTTCTGGTTTTCAAGACATGTAATTGAGTTATTCATGTTTAAGTACCCGTGTACAAGATTTTTTGAATATTTTAATGTTTTTATCTTATTGGTCAATGTTTGTGGGTTTGCTTTTGTTCGAGCATGTGTTAAGTATGTGTTTCACATGTAATGTGGATAATAAGTGGTTCAATTTGGGCCGTAGGAGTTGAATTTTTTCCGCAGATTTGCAATTCAGTGGTATTAAGGGATAGATATTGTACAATTTTGGTTGGTGAGAACATACTGCCAGTTTTTATTTGTCATGGGAAAAATCATAGTAAAATTTTATGTGGGAAGGTATGATCATTATTTTAATGCAGCAAACATGAGGACTTAAGCAATAGGAAATGCCGATGTGTTGTAGCATTGCTGAGATAACGAACGTGCGCATTGCCGGAGCCTAACTGTATCAGAATGTCTTGGAAGTCTTCATACTAATATTTGTACGGTATATTAAAATCAGATGGTATTTGTTGTTGGATGAGAGGGATTTCATTTTGACTGGGTACCGCATGTTAATAAAGTGCAAAGGGAAATCACGGAAAACATTGAGGTCAAGAAATCCTATTGTTATTTCTTAGAACATTCTCTGACTGTAGGAGGTACCAAGAAGAAATACGGCATTGAGAGGAGGGGAGGCTGCAATTTCAAATTCAACATTGGCGAGAAGGAAGAAGGGCAGTATATGCGTACCCTCTGAATCTTCAATTGTTGCCAGACTTTGCATAGTGGGTGGTTGATGAGATAAGGGAAGATGAAGAAGCAAGAAATGTTGTTGCTGCAGATGTGAAGGACACATCGAGAGGTCTGTTACTCATAGCCACTGCATACAAATCCATGGTTGCTTACGGTAACCATCTGCAAATCATTAATGTTGAGCAGTTGCTACGAATAGTAAATAGTGGTGTTGTTGCAACATTTGAACAAGTCTGTCTAAATGGAATGAAGGATTCAAACCCGGTATGTGCAAATGTAAAGTATGTAGGTCACATTGAGGAGATACTTGAGTTTCATTATAGGAGGCTTTCTCTTGTGGTCCTTGTTTGCGATTTTGTTAAAACAAATAATGTAGGGGAAAATGCAGTAGTGAAGAAGGACAAGTGGGATTTTACACTAGTCAATTATGATAGAAGATTTGGAAGTGCTTCCTATGATAGTTTTTGTTTCCCTAGTCAGTGCAAGCAGGTGTTATATTTGCAAGCGAGTGTGGGATCAAGCTAGAGAGTTATATTAAGGAAAGAGGTGTGTGGCAAACAGGTGACCCCAGACACCGAGGACATCTTAGGCAAAAACTTGTTTCATATGGGAGCAGATGCCAATTTTGCAGGATTACGTCCTAACACTGATGTGGAAGAGGAGCCTATAGTTCCGCCTTTGATAGGGCAAACTCTCATGGCACATGAAGAATTTGTCGATGGACGGACTAGGTTGGTTAGATCTAGTAGAGGGAGAGGCTGACCGTCGAGTCGAGGCAATTGGCAAGGAAAACCAGATGGAACAGGAACCCAGGGTGGCAGACAATGTTAGAGACAAGGAGGAGGTCAACAAGGCCGTGGGGGACGGAGAGCATCACAGAATGACGATGACATTTAGTGCAGGACTGTTGAAGAAGAAGATAGCGATGTCAACATTCAAGAAAATGAAAGTTTCGGCTAGTCTAAAAGAGAAAGTAGAGGCGGTGACAATGCCACAACAGGACCTGCAAGCGGCGGTCATGTACGCATCCTCGAAGAATGGACACAGTTTCATAACAGCACTAGGCACATAGTAGAAGGTCGTACAAGTGAGGACAATTCATTTGAATCTATTGAAAACAGCTACAATAGCGGCGACTATGGAGAGGGGAGGTTGATGCCTCTATGAAGTCAGAAGTTCACAATGAAATGCTTGGTTGTAGGGTCCGAGAACTATTTGAGATATTCCATAGATTTTCTTCAATTCCTGTATTGTACCGGTTTACAAAGAAGCTCTTTTGATTATTATCTCTACATCATATCGTAAGTAAACTTTTTAAAGATGTTTGACTAGATTTTAGATGAAGTTTGTAAATTGCAAATGGTTTTTTTTCATTTCATTTGGCTATTCATCAACTAGCGGTTGGTTCTTATTGGACATTGCTTTGTTGTAGGAATCATTATTGCAATATAGCAGTGGCCAGCAAGAATCCAAGACCAGGTCTTTTAGTGTACCATAAATTATACTGAAGGCACAATTAATTTTAGTTATAGATCAGAGGGATGTGAATGCCCATCTCCTTGGGAACATGTGAAGACCCTTTTCACACTTGTCTCTAATGCCTGGGTGTCTTGGTAAAGTGAATCCTATGTACTACAATGAAAAAAACCATTGACCCTCTCATAAGTAATTAATGCCTGTGGATCCCACTGCCTTTTATAGGCTCATTTGTCACGCCGTTCTACTAAATCCTCATTGACAGAGAATAAAGTGAAATTGAAGACCCATTGACCAAAACTTTTTTGAAATATGCACTTTTGTCAAAGTGGGCACACTTTTGTCAATTTTGTGTTGCTAAACACCATGTTCCCTTGTAGTGAATCTGATCCAAACAATCACCAAAGTTGTCGTCGGCAGTCCTAGGAGCAGGAACAAGATCCCCATATCAAATGGTCAAGATTTGCAGCAAAAGCCACAAACACATTGCCACTGCCGGTTTGGTACTGGCATTAGTATCCATATCTGAAAGACTAAAACGTGGGAACCCTATCCATAAACCACAACCCAATCACACCCATAATGAAACCAAAAATCAATTGCTGGATCAAAGAAGACGTTGTTCACAAAAATTTCACATAGTCAAACCCATCGAATTCCAATTTCCTTGCCGCATTCAACCTAGCAAATCCCAATTTTCCTATGAGGACAAACTCTACCTTCTCACTCTCTACAAATGAGACCGCAGACACCCCAAAACTTGGAATTGTAAACGACAAAGGCAAAAAATTGGAAATTTGTAGGAGGACAGACACCCAAATTCAAAGGACAAACACAAGAAGTAGGAAAAATGATTGGACATGCCGCTGGGAACCGCACCTGTATAGGCAAAGCAGAACGCGCGCCAGCACAAACATAGAACAATCAAATGTAAACCAATTGCACTCAAATGTGCTCAGCGCAATATGGATTTCTCTTAAAAAAAACGCAGCGATAGTCTTCTGAAAACGCGGAAGGAGGTGTGCCACAAACTCAACAAATTTGGACCTCACACCTCAGCAGCAATTACCGCAAGAGCGACACAATGCAACACCTAAAGAACGCAACAACGACACAACAAAAGCGCAACAAGTAGAAAGATGCGGGGCTCTTTGAAGTGTGCGTGCAAGTTAAAGGAGAAGATGACAATGCCAATGATAGGCCGTCACCACAACGGCAAGTTTTACAAAAGGTACAATGTTATGTGTGAACCCCCCCCCCCCTTAATTTTATGATTACATGCCACCTGACAGCACTGACGTAGCAGGTCACGTCACTTCACACACCATGTATGAACAGCCAGCCCTTAACTAAAACTTTGGTTTTTAAAACCTGGCTTTCCTGACTCTCAGGCAATACACCTCTATTGAAAAAAAGGAGAGCCACTCTTGTGATTTAACAGCGCTATTTGTAAAGGCTGAGTGCGAATGGCCCTTAAGCGTTGGGTGGGTCACCGTGGCCTGCCCTGACTCTGGCTTCTACAATATTTTGCAGCTATGCACCAATAATATTGCCTCAAATAGTTGCAAAAGGCAACAGTGCATATTGATTCCACAAAAATTGCAATAAGGGCAGCTTGAGACTTAACCGAGTGATTCTGAACTTGGGGTACCTAAAATTATGAGCGTATTTGATGAATTTTATTTTTGCCTTCCATGGTGCACTACGCATTTGTGATCACTTCTGAAAAAAATCAGATCAAAATTAGTTTTTTTCTAGGCTATAGGGCTTTTTTTGGGGGCAACAAATGTTTTTCGTTCGCGCCAATGTTTAGGGGTTAAATTCATTTTTTGTTTTTAGCTCCCCTTGCTAAAATCGTGGATTGTAGGTCAAACAAATTGCTACCTACCTTGTATTTGTATTTTGTAGAGGGCAAGTTGCAATAGTTTGGCTTTTTATTTAGTATTTTGGCTAATTTTTTTCCTTGCCCATAAACTTTCAGCTACATGTCTTGTAACTTATTGAGATATAAATGGCAACGACCAAGATTTTTTTAATACATTCTCCAACTATGTGAATTGGTGATGTATAAAATCAATCTTCCATAGTTGTTTTATTTTTTTAGTTATCATGTTGAACTTGGACATTTGCAAAGTGTAAACTAACAATGTATATTGAAAATACATAGCTCAACAATGGCAATACAACAAAAATGGAAGTAAGTGTAAATTTATCATGCAAATGATAGCTTCTAACACTAGTAATTCTCCAAGGGTTGATTTCATCTCACATCCCCAATGTTTGTGTGTACAAATGATATGATGCCAAATTTGCAATTACCTTGCTTTTGCAAAACAAATAGGGCAGAAACTCATCAAGCAACAAGGTCCAATAAAGTTGCAATTTTGATGAAGTTGACAATTGCAATTGCTATCAAGTGTTTACCAAAATGGATACCCACATTTTACCCTTTTGATCCTACCAAGGGTGAAGTACTTCTAGCTTGAATGCAAAGTGGGGGAAATCAAATGTGATTCTTGGCTACTTAAGGTGTTTAGATCTAAGATCTCATTAGCTACTAGGACACTTTTCAAATTGCACCTCATCTCACAAGCAATTTTACATCTTGAAATTTTGGTTATTTTTTGATTTTTTTGATTTTTTTTTACAATACACTTTTAGCACAATCAAAATTGAGCTAAATTTTTTGCTAAATTTAGCCAAAAATATTTGCAATGATTCACACATTGCCATCAAGGGTACATTCCCATCGAAAGGGGAAATATGAAACTTTTGAAAACTTTGTCTCAATTACATTACTCGGACCTAAAATATTAGTGTCAAAATAATGCCACCTTAAATGCCACCTAAAATTCTTGTAATTTTGGCCCGGCCCAAGTATAAAGCCCTTGGATTGGATTTGAAAGAACCAAACAATTCTACTGGTTGGAATTTGAAAATTTTGGGCCCACCCTCAATCCGACCCCAAGTTCACAAAACATGACGTCGTGACTTGAGCAAGCCGGCAAAAGAGGCGCTTTTCATCAATTTTGGTGTATTTCAGAGGACGCTCGTAGTCGGATATGACCGACGGCTACGATCCCGTATGAACCCGCGACAGGGGGCCCCACCATAACCATCTGCGTAGTGAGAGAGAAGCCCTAAACCCTAAACCCCGATCGGCGAACGAAGCAGGAGCGCACCGAAGGCCTCCCTTCCCCTGCTGTACCACTTCGTCGTCCTCGCTGCTCGGAGCACCACCGCAACCCAGGCACCCAGCGGTCTCGCCTTGCTCGCATGCAGCAAGCGACATGGTGTTCTCTAACAACATGAAGCTCCAGAAGCGGAAGCCGAAGTCATCCAACTCCGTAATGGTACAGGATCGTGCATACTGCAAAATTCTCTTCTGATTGGAGTGCCATCAATTTTTAGAACAGGAATCAGGGTTTGATTTGGTCTTTCCAGAGGGCTCCGAGTTTCCTCTAACCGCTTTCGTGATCACCGCCAACTCTTTAAACGTAAAATTTCGTCGATTTTGAGCTGCACTCGTTTGTGTAATTTTAGGGTTTGCGCGCAATTTCGAAGTTTTTAGTCAATATTATCATCGCAATTTCAAACTGTTTTTATGGTGTAGACCTTAATTCGTTATCGATGTAGCAATTCTTAAACCCTAAACCCTGTTTTTTTGACAATGCTGTTCAGGGTAAAGCTAAGAAGGATGAGCAAAAAACGACGGTTAAGACTAAGGGCTTTACCGACGAGAATAAAAAGTGGTTGAAGGCGAAGTTGATTGAAAGCGATGAAGACGAGGAAGATGAGGAGGACGAGGAGGGAGACGGGGAAATCGAAATGGAAGAGGATGATGGCAGTGATGATGAAGAAGAAGAAGAGGATGAGAGTGATGAAGACATTGAAGATGAAATGGACGTGGAGAAAAAGTCTCGGTTTTTAGACGCTGCGAAAAAGCGCGAGGTTGAAGAAGCTAGAGAGGAGGAATTGCAGTTGAATATTCAGGGTGACACCGATGATTTTCGATTACCTACTGCTGAGGTATGTTAATCTACAGCTTGCAAGTGTGCTCTTGTCAATGCTTTTGGAGTTTTTGTCGGAAAGGAAGTGCAACCTAAATCTCTTGAATCCTCCTATTCTCGTGAGAGTTTCTCTGCCTTTGTTTGGGAGTATCTCGTTCTCAGGTTTGTTGCACATCGTTCACCTTCTCCAGGAGCTCGAGCATGAAGAGAAAGGCCCGCCAGACCTCCCGAATATTCTGCGTCGAATCAAAGATAGTGAGTACATGGTGCCATACTTGTATTGCTGTTGTTGTTGTTTTCAAGCCTTGATGCCTCTTTTTCCAGCAATCCGATATTGACTGCATTTTGCCTCTTCTCTGGCAGTTGTTCGTGTGCTGTCTAGCTTCAAGGCTCTGAGGCCCGAAGGAGCTGCACGGGCTGACTATGTGAAGCAGCTTTCGTCCGACCTGTCCTCGTATTATGGATACAATGACTTCCTGATTAGCACATTCTTACAAGTATATACTCTCTTCTTCTTATTTTGCATCAATCCAACTGTTGTCAGTTCTTTAGGAAATTTTGTTCTGCTTGAACGAGACGCAGGTCATTTACAATCTTGTGGGAGCACGTGCAGATGTTTCCTCCCGCCGAGGTGCTAGAATTTGTAGAAGCTAATGAAAAACCTCGTCCAATTTCTTTGCGAACAAATACCCTAAAGGTATGTTTATCACCAACTTGATGGACTATATATTGTTTCGACTCTCGTCTAGAATAGCTCTTTGATTCTGCCCATTCTTCTGCTTTACATCATTATTTTTCACGATTATCTTGGTTGTATGAGTTACCTGTTAAGGAAGAAAATTCATTGCAATTGATGCCTTTTTCCAGATTTTTTTTTTCTGATTCCTTATGTATTTTGATGCAGAGTCGTAGACGGGACCTGGCCCAAGTTCTGATCAACCGAGGTGTCAACTTGGATCCACTTGGAAAGTGGACCAAAGTAAGTTTCTATTGTGGTTTAGAGTTATGCAAATACGCTAATTTCTTCCATGTTCCAATCAAGTCTGTTTGCTTCACCTTTTTTGGCTTACAATTTGATATTGTTACTAATCTATGTCGTTGGGAATAACGGCCAAGTTTCTTGCGTTTGCTACGGTTTGGACGGATTTATCTTGCCTGTTGAGTCTTGGCATTTGGTGTATACTCATAGGTTCAACCATGTTGTCTGTACCGGCAGGTTGGCCTGATTGTGTATGATTCTCAAGTGCCTGTTGGTGCAACTCCAGAATATATGGCTGGCCATTACATGGTAGGACTTTCTGGCGAAGTTATACTTGCAACAAACTTTTTTGTTAATTGACATTTCGCACATCTGAACACAGCTTTACAGCGAATATGAGTTAGGAGGCAATATATCTCATGATTTAGATATTTGATGTAACCCTCTATCGTCTGTTATGGTTCTTTGTTACACTTGAGGTTGGATCTTTGCGTGTGCACATGATGTTGCATCGTTTAAATTGTATTGTTTTGGACATGCAGCTTCAAAGTGGATCATCTTTTCTGCCAGTGATGGCTTTGGCACCTCAAGAGAAGGAACGAATTGTTGATGTAGCGTAAGCATCTCAGAATGCTCTTCCCATTTGAATCTTGGTTCAATGTCCATCTTGGGTCAATATTGCCGTATTCTGTAACTAAACCGTATATCTCGCTGTGAACGTTGGCATTCCTGAACGTACTGCTATGACTTGATATCATTGATTCAGAGCTGCGCCAGGAGGTAAAACTACCTACATAGCTGCCCTCATGAAAAACACAGGTATGTATTCTTTAACCCGCCCTTCGACTACGCAATTCTATTGTTTTTGTAGGACCTGCGACCCTTTTTGTTTTGTTTTCAAAGGATCCCGTTTGTTGAATGCATACATAGCTTTATCCTGCCTTTGAGTCTCTTGTGAGTTGCTTTTAGTTTTGCGGAGTTTGGCAATTTAAATGGGAAATCTCCTGGGACATACGATGAAACAAACCTACTTGGTGCATGCTGACAGATCGGGTTCTCTGTTGATGAACCTTGCCATTGCATCTTTTTATGCTTAAATTGATTGAAATATTTTTTATTTTGTACTCTTTGGATTGTGGTCAATGTATTTCACTTTGCTGATTGTACATGAGGTTCCATATCATATCATGGTATTTAAATATTCATGCTCCAGAATGACTGCATCTTTGGGTGTATATTTTACTTGTGTGGTCAAACTATTTCAAGTTGCCTGGTTGTAAGAGGTCTCCTATGCTGATTTGGGATATTGCTTCTGACTTTCAGGAGTCATCTATGCAAACGAATTGAAAGAGCCACGTATAAAATCTCTCTCTGCTAACCTTCACCGAATGGGAGTCACTAATACTATCATTTGCAACTATGATGGTCGCCAGGTCAGTGGTGGTTGCTATGCAAGAACCTGAAATGCCACATAATATATCAGTAGCTTGTCACTTTTTGGAGAGAGATCATAATTTCTCTATGAACTGTAGAGTGGATTGTTTGTGTTATGTTTTTTGTATTTACTGTTGTTGATCTTGTCTTCAGCTTCCCAATAAGTTGGGGCTACGGTCTGTGGACCGAGTTTTGCTTGATGCGCCGTGCAGTGGAACTGGGGTGAGTTCAGTATAATTTCCGTTTATAGTACCAATGAATGAAAGTCAATGCTTTTGTTGATTGTCGAAAATTCCTTCACAATGTGTGGTTGTCTCGCATAACTTTGTGGTGTATGTTGGTGTTCTGTATTGCAAGAGTTGAGAGTATGGTGGTAGAATGTGTGTCATTATTGCAATTGACAAACGTTGTTATTGGAATGCAGGTTGTAGGAAAAGATGAGTCTGTGAAAGTTACGAAAAGCTTGGAAGATATCCAACGATGTGCATTTCTGCAAAAAGTATGTTCCCCTCCTCTACCCTTCTTTGCTTTTTGGAATGCTGGTAATTCTCGAGTAGATATTTTTGGCAAAGTTTGTGTACCAGCAAGCGGTTTTTGAAGGGCGGGGGGGGGGGGGCACTGGTCACATACTAATATTCGGGGAGAACCAGCACTACTGTATCGTTAGCTGGTGTAAATGCCAAAAAAACCGGTTGAACTTTATAGTTACCGGGTTAAAACTGGTCGAGTTTTCAAAGAAATGGCATTATGGTATAAACCCAGGCACTGGCGGGCATAGGCACATGAATAACCGGTTGAATATGGGAATTGACGGGTATTAGCCGGTAAAGCTCAAAACGCTCCTCGAACGGTGTCACTCACCCTAGAATGCCTGCAGACAAGGAAAGAAGGTGGATAGAATCATCCACGTGCGCGTTTGTCCGGAAAATGAGCTATTAATAGTAACTTTCATTCAAAAATTGGTTCATATTATGTTTTTCTGTGAGAGAAATTTGCTGATTTCATCCATTTTTTTACCCAATTTTTTTAGTGTCAAGGTAGCAGGTAGAAATGTGGTGAACATTTGCCCAAAAGAGTTCCCTGCCATCAAGTCTTGGGCATCATGCTGACGATTGTGGTCATGTTGTATACAGGAGCTTATATTAGCTGCTATAGATATGGTGGATGCTAATTCAAAGACAGGAGGGTACCTTGTTTATTCAACATGTTCGATCATGGTAGCAGAGGTATTTCACTACTCATGTCTGCTCTCAAACTTATAACTTTACATCGAACGTCCTACAGAGGTGCTTAACAGTCCGTATAGTATAGAAAATTGACATTTGGTGTTGCTCTGTAGAATGAAGCAGTTATCGATTACGCTTTGAGGAAGCGAGATATGAAGATTGTTCCTACAGGATTAGAGTTTGGACGGGAAGGGTAAGTACCTAATGTTTACTTTGCTGATGAGACCGTTTTTTCCTTTTTTGTGTTTCAGGAGGGTGCTTTTAAACCTGATGTCGCTGTGTAGATTATTCAAACTAAAATGGTACCCTTTAATGTAGTGTTGTTTTGGATCATACTTAGAACTGCGTCTGTCTGTCATCATATTGGATATAAGATAATGAGTAGATGCTCTGAAGAGTTATTTCTTGCAACCAACGTTCACACTTGTGGCTAAATTTAGCAAATTCCTACCAATTCTTTCTTCTTGCTATAAAGATCGTGAATAGTGCTGTAGTGTTAAGTTCAAGTTTCAGCACATTTAGCACAGTCCTTAGCCATTTGAGCTAATAATGAAAACCACATTTGGGATCTTTGCTACAGTCTTTATAATTTGTTATATTCTTTGCTTGTCAGATTTACAAAATTCCGAGAAAGTCGGTTTCATCATACCCTGAAAAATACTCGAAGATTTTATCCTCATGTGCATAACATGGATGGATTTTTTGTTGCCAAGGTTGGTTTCGTCTGGGTTATTTCTATGTACCATATTGTATTTCGCCTTATCTAATCTTTTGATGAATGGCCAATAGATTATGTTTCTTATACTGTGTTCTGAGATTGTAATGCCTTGCTCAAAGTTAAATATAGACCGTCTTGTAACCTAGAATCTGGCTTGCGTTGGTTTTTCTGTACTTGTCCTCACAAGCCTTAGACCTAGTGAATTGTGGTAATTTAGAAATCGCAATTCAACTCCAACCTGAATTGCCAGTACTCATAGATTCATGATGTATTTTTAGTTTGACTAGTACAAAAAATCACCATTTCATTAATGAGTTTGTTAACTCCAGTGCTTTAACACCTCATTCTGGTTCATTTTACAGCTGAAGAAGATGAGTAACAAGGTCAAGAAAGATGATGGTGAAAATTCCGATGCTGAGGCTGACGAAGAGGCAGAGAAAATCAACGGAGACGAAGGTAGTGTGTAATTATGTTATCTTCATTGCAGTTGATTTCTTGCGCCTCTTCTCAGATTTATTTCATCATTTCTTTACTTCAGCAAGATGTTGACGAGAAAGTCTGAACTTCACCAATTTCTGATGTTTTGCATCATTTAGGCTTTACTTGGCTTTAATAGCAAGCCAAGTTACATGTGATTTTCAAACTGTGTACATTTCGCAAAGAACTATCTATTCTGGCTTTCTAGAAATGTTTCTTCTGCAATGACCAAATGTTGTAATTTTATGCCTAATTATAGAATACCTGCATTCCTATATGTTGTTTTGATGTCTCAGGGGACGAAATGGACGTCGAGGATGTTGTTGCTTCAGACAGGACGGCCGATGGTGGCACGTCTGCTGGCAGTGATGCCAAGACAAAGGATGACACAGACATGGCAGAAGCGAACGGTAGAGCTAAGGTCGGTGAGATTACGAAAGTGAAGAAGAAATTTTTGAATAGGAGGGATCGAAAGAGTCTTCCGTCAAAACTGGAAATCGCTGAAAAGAGGTACTGATTTGAAAGCTTGGCTGTGAAATTAGTGGTTGCAGAGCTTTGCGGGGAGAAGGCTGTTTGCAGTCACAGCCATCATGTTTTCATTTTTTTGTCAGGTCTTTTCTTTTTTCTTTCGGTGGTATGTCCTTTGAATTCTTTCCTCTCTTTTACTGGCCTCTTTCATGCTGTTGCTAAGTGCCGTCACTCTGTGCAGGGAAGAGAAAAGGCAAGCCATGCGGGAGGGTAAAAGAAAAGCTACAGCAGTAGCTGCTCCTGCTGTTGCTGATGCTACACCAATGGATGTGGTTTCTCCTGGCAAGAAGTCTCCTGCTTTGAATGGAAAGGCGAAGAAGACAAAAGCCTCGCCGTTAGTCACTGAAGTGAAGAAATCGGCTTCTGTCATGAAGGAGAGCTCAAGCAGCAAGAAACGAAAAACAGCTAAGTGAGGAAATGCATCCAAATCTCCTGATTTTTCTCCATGTTCAGGTGTTCTGGTTTTCTGAGGAGAAGCAAATGCACTTGGTCCGTGTTCACCGCACATGTTAGAGAGTGCAAAGGCTTCCGAGTTTGGAAGTCCTGCAAATTGTGCAATTTTTCTGATATGCTCTAGCACATTGCCAAGGAGGTTTATAGGTTCTTAGTCGCATCTGGAGCCTGGATAGAGTGCACTTTTAAGTGTGTACTGCGTGGTGGTTATTACCTGCTGAGTGAATACAGTGGCGGAATTTTTTTTTTCTTTCCTGGTGGTTGACCGGACTAGGACTTTGCATACCACGGTTGTAAACCATTATTGCAAGTCTTATATTACAAACTTGATCCTATTTGCGGTTGGTTTGCAATGGTTGATGTAATGAATGTTTTTGAATCAGAATCAAGCGTCTCACTCATCGAAGTTGTAAATCCCATTGATGCAAGTCTTGAATTTGAAAACATATGATACTGTTTTGTAGAAATCAACGATTGTGAAATTATGATATATCACAAATGCAAAACCATGTGCAGAGTTGTAGGGTGGCTCTGTCTCTGGATATTAAATATTAGATGAGAAGTTTGTTTCTTGGCTATCCTATTAGTTGCTAAAAGTTTCTTCAGAGTTTTTGAAATTGATTATCGTTCTGAAGGTTTGTTAAGGATTATTATATGTAAGTTTCTCTCGCATATGTGACTATTCTTGTGTTACTTAGCATGAACGGCCCTGCCATTTGGCAACGAGAGGAGGTTGCACAACCTCAATCGTGTAATCAGGTAGATGTCCCCAATGCCGACCTGTCCCCAATTCCGACTGTTCATGTCCCTCATGTGTACATTTCAATTCTAAAATGTGTTCCCTGGGAACAGAAGGTCGGAATTGGGGACAGGTTCTTAAAGGGTCGGAAATGGGAGCAGTTACCTTCATTGCCACAAGTTTTTTGATGTGACAACACATAAGAGAGCCAAGTGAACGTCTATCGTGCAAATGATGAACCATTTTCTAAACAACTTCGTGTTCATTGCATTGCATAGATTGTATTTATTCAACTGATTTACAATGGTAATTCGAGGTATTTATTTTTCATTTGTGATGTTGATTTGTTGCCCTTGCTTTTTGCCATTTCTAAAATACGGATTTCTAAAGAACGTTTTGGTATTTAGATGAGTTAATGACGAAAAACTTACCGAAGACAAATCTTGAGAATCACCTCCGAATACGCAAATTAACCTGCTGAATGCTGCCACACAACGATTTATGTTGTTTTTTCTATGCTTTGAGTAAAATAGTGCTGTATTGAACAATTTAACATGATCACTTTGTCAAATTCAGCATATTGGGAAAATTTTAAGTAATATAAAATTAAAATCTACTACTACTTGTCAAGTTTCATAATCATCGTCTATAGTCCTATTTTTACTTTTCAATAGAATGAGGATTCAACCTGCAAATTCATATGTTCACATGAAACTATGCACAATGTTACTCTTAGAAATTATAAAATGAGTTGCATTCCACTTGATTAATGACAGTTCCAAAATTTGGATATTGTCCTAATTTTTCACTCTGTAAAGATTGTTGGCTATCCCCTAAAGACCATTATCCTTTTGGGGAACAAATGGGATTTTGGGCATGTACCTATGGCTAAATTACTTTTTGTGATTTTTTTAAACTTTTATGAAAGATTGGGAATTCAAAGATTTGTGTGGGCATCTAATTTTTTCTTTGTTCCCACATTTATTGAAGAAGTTATGCATGAATTTTTGAAAAACAGGGGAGGGTGGGCAGCCAAAAACTTTTTTAAAAATAACATTTCTTCAAAATAAAAATCTGAAATTGGTTCTTTAGATTTAGACATATGTGGGGAGTTTTGAATCATTCAACTTCAATTTATGAGTGAAAAGTTTTAGTTTGCAAGCAAGTATGGGGCTCCCATACCTTCATTCTTTTTGCCTTCAGTGCTTTACTTTTTTGAGCTCTTTGTGAATTTTTTTTTTGACTTCTTTTTTTTCCAAGTTGTAGTAGACTAAGATTCCTTGGTTTTCACCATTTGAATCAAAGTAATTTAGATTTTTGAATTTTACATAAATCCTTCAATTTTGCGTAGTGTATATGCAAATTTCATGGCCATACGGCATTGCAAGATTTTCCAAAGTATGATTCACACATCCAATTCATTTGAAAATTCTCCCGCACTTACCTAACTTGATCTTCTACATGGAAAAAATAAACCTCAACTTTGCGTAGAGCAATTTTTCTGATTTAGGAGCAATCAAAGGCTTCTAAAGTTTTTGGGCAGCAAGGAAACAAACTTTTTTTTCACTTCAGCTCTCAACATCTCACTCCTCTACATTTAGAATGAGCTCATTATTTTCCCACAAGTACCTTCCATAGTCTAGGGCAAGATTCTATAGTTGAATTTCTGAAAAGAACTTTTTGTCTTACCTTTCTACTCATTTACTTATTCCCTGCAAAGTGGCAGTTTTCAATAACTTTCACAGAAAAAAAGGCTTGGTCCTTTAGGGGTTAATAATGAAGGAAACTGATATATGTACACTTGGGGTTTGTTATATGTACACCATGGTATCATCAACAAGTTGAATTTGGAAAACTTGAACTTACATATGGATTTAGATACCTTGATTTGATTTAGAACCACAAAGGAGGATATAATTGAACAATGCCAAGTGGAAAAGCTGAGCTAGGGGATAAATTATTACTTTTATCCTTACTTGTAAAAAAGCTAAGCTTTTCTAGTGGGTGTTGTTCAATTGTATCCTCCTTTATGGTTCTAAACTAAATCAAGGTCTCTAAATCCACATGTGAATTCATTTTTTTCAAATTCAACTTGTTGGTGGTAAATATCTAAAAGTTACCCCATATCAATTCCCATAATGAATGAAGAGGCTAAGAATTGTGTTGCTGTATGAACTCCCAGTCTCAATAAAACATTGGAAGGCATTAATTGAATTTTATAAAAAAAAGTACAAGATGATTTCTATCAAAACATATGCAAGTGGTTTCACCATGATATTTACTGGGTCCAGACATCAAGGAAGGAGGCATTGCGTCCAAAGAAGCTACCATAAAAAAGTTTGAATATATACCTTACTCAAAAAAGTCATCTATAGCTACAAGAGCATAGCCTCTCGAAGCACACCTAAAATAAGTATACCCAAATCTGACCATGTACTTAATGGCATCACTGTGTACATATGGTGGTCATTTTAAAACTCAAGTCTAGCTGTGTCATAAATAATTTATCTTTTGTGACAATCGGATTTGGGTATAACTATCTTAGTTGTTTTTGCCATTCTAGCACTCTTTGAAATAAGAAAAATAAAAAGGTTGATCCACATAAGCAGTGACACAGCACCTCCCAGGCAGGCGCTGGCACTAGTGTTTGGTGGCACTGGGCGTGTGACCTCCATGGAAGGCAACACAGGCAACTCATTTGCTTTCACTCGAATGAAAATGTGCAGTATAAAACCTAACCTTGGGCGTTCAGGGCATTTTAAAATATATATATGCTTCTCATAATGAAGAGCTCATTTACATGAAAAGTGGGAAAGATAACCTTCCAGGAGTGAGCACGGATTAAAAAACCCCTCTTTCCCTATGGAGTTCAAGTACTCTTACTATTCCCTCCCAACATTTAAATATTTTGAAGATTATAATCCCATAATCCCATGGGAACATTCTATCCTTCTCGAGCTCAAGATATAACCTACCTGCTATGTCATTTTCTACACTGGATCAAAATTGAAATTGGACCCTTTGTTATGAACATTCAATGAGAGTTTGAAATCTTAACCCTCTAAGTTCCATGTTGCCCCCTTTGATGTGGATGTACAGTCAAGTATAGCAAGCATACCAACACCATACGACATCATTCAAAGAACTTTGCACATAACATAGAATATAATTGGCATTTTGTTGCCTTCCATCATTGATACTAAATCCTTATGTAACCCCAATCAAGAATACCAAATTTTAGTTTCTAAAAACTAAAACTCCATTTTGGTGAATTCTTTTGTATAAAATTCATAATTTTACATGATGATTGATTGAAAAACATTGTTGATGAATTTTTGAGATTTGATTGCATGGATATGTAGGAAACATTCATACACACATCCTCCATGTTAAAAAGTACCCCCTTAATAACCAAATTTTGATCTACAAAGGATTTAGTAGAACTTGTGATATGCTCAAGTTTTGTAAATTTTTTATTTTTATTTTTTAACTTGCTTTTCACCAACTAAGCATAACATCATGTTCATAAGTACAAACTTAGTTGCAATGTATGAGTCAAAGAGCAGAATTTTATTGTTGTGCATGCCACTTGCCTTCTTCCTTTGTGCGCACGTTGCTTCTTCTTTGTTTCATTATATTCCCTTCTTCAACATTGGTCATGAAAAAAAGTATGAGCACAACAAATAAATGCCTAAATTATTTGGCCCAATGATATTTATATAATTTCTGAAAAAGCAGGAATAACGTGTAAATATTGCAAATTTTAGGAGTATCCATGAAATTTTCCCTTTGTTATTTCCCCTATAAAGAAATAAAGAAGACTTTTTTAATCGTGTAAAACCTCAATTTCCCCCTTGAAAGACGAAATTAAGTCATCTTGCAAGTCCCTTGTGGATTATGGGAGAAATTTTTGTATTAACATCACAACGGGATCGACTTGCAAATAATCTTCACGCACATCCGCAATCTTGCCTAAGAAGCACACACTAACTTAAGTTTCCTGCCAAGTCTGGAATTCCTCCCCAGGGTGGCAACTCTAGCATAATGTGCAGGGGGATCGATTTAAGAAAGGGTAAAATGAGCTGAATACTCCACTTCTAAGAAATTATTATAACTTCAAAAGGGCTAATAAAGTTTTTATAGGTGATAATGACGTTTTAATACTAGGATTCTTAGAATTTTTTAGAAGAATATAATTTAAGAAAGGGTAAAATGAGCTGAATACTCCACTTCTAAGAAATTATTATAACCTCAAAAGGGCTTATAATAAAGTTTTTATAGGTGATAATGACGTTTTAACACTAGGATTCTTAGAATTTTTTTTAGAAGAATGTAATTTAAGAAATAATAATTTTTAATACTTTCAAAAATGAGCTGGGGGGTTTGTGTGGTGCTACCTGTGTGAGAATTTTTTTTGTATTATAAATTCTTCAAATGATTTTTGAGAACCTAAAACTTTTATAATTGGTATAAAAATGATACCATTTGAATCCTCTCATTGTCTTCTTTCTTTCTATATTTCTATAACCTATTTAATAAATCAATTTGTTCCCTTCTTGTACACTAGAAGAGTTAAGAAAGCCCCTGTCTTTATATTGTGAGTTGCCACCACGGGGAATTCCTCAACTCTTGCAAGATCTCTTAAGCAAAAATTTACCCACACTTAACTTGATGTGGCCCTCCCTCCTTCAGTTTTTTCTGATTCTCACAAGTGGTGACGCACTGCGGACGCAGCCGCTACTCGAGTGACGAAGCCAGCCGCTGTGTCAATGGCGGCGATCGAGTCATTGCTCTCTGGATTCCAACTACGTCCAACATGGAGATCATGGTAATGAAGTACGCTCTACGTCAGTCTAGAACTGCCGGTGCGAGCAACCCGTTGATGTTCTTGCTGGATTGGCTGAGATTCGTACTCTGCAATTGAGTATACATTGCCATGACAAACGCCAAGGACAAGCGCCAGCTTGAGCTTTTCCAGTGCCTCGGAAGGAGGTTCACAATCAGAGCCGCTTGCCTGGAAGTCAATCTACTTAGAGCTGTCCACAGTGGCGAAGAATCGAAGTGACCAGTGCGTTACGGAGTTGTTGATACTGCATGCATGCATGGAGCTAATTTGATTCTTGGCTTCCATCTTCTCGGCAGGAGGTTTGTGAACAGAGCTGCTGGCCTGGAATTCGATCTGCTTGGAGCTGTATCCATTAGTAGCTCACTACGAGGGAACAGTGTCAGTTCAGACATTTGTCACTTTGGATAATTTTTGTCAGTTTGGAAGTGTCACTACGGACATTTTTTCTTGTTGTTTAGAGAACTGAAGGGAAGCAAAGTTATAGAGTTGTTGAATAGTTTGCTGTGAAATAGAAGTGCCTAGAGCTGGTTCGAGAGAGATGGAGTACTTTCCAGCGCCAGGGAGGAACCACTTGTGTGTGCCCGGTCCAACCAACATTCCGGAGAGCGTGCTGCAGGCCATGAATCGGAACAACGAGGATCACCGATCCCCTGCGTTTCCCACGCTCGCCAAGTCCGTCATCGAGGATGTCAAGCTGCTCTTTGGCACCGGCACCGCCGCTTCTTTCATCTTCCCTTGCACAGGTGCTCGACTACCTCCACCAACTTTACCGTGTCAAGTCCTCAGTATCCAGACCCAAAATGGAATTTGCAATGTTTGGTTAAAACGGCTAACTTCTGTTCTAAACTTGAAACGGTACGAGCAGACTTGCCAATTAGTTGCAATCTCCTTTGAAAACATGCTTTGCCTGAGTGTGAGTGTGGTTTAATGTAGACACACCTATTCACTAGCAGGCTCCCAATTTTGCATCATAGATTTGGGGTTTCACCATACACTATTGAACAAATCCTATCACATGTTAGCTACGTCAATTACTAAGCTGATTTGGGAGGAAAACATACAAGCAGTTTTAAGATTACTCTAGAGTTACTTTTAGGGACTAGTTGTAACTTTGCCCTTTAATATAAAATATTTTACAATACATTTTTCCACAAAAATTATGTTCCAGGATACCTTGTTGAAAAACTAACCCTACAGATTGCGGTACCCTAAATCCTTAAACGCTCGGGAGTGGGTACTTCTACCTTACCTGCAGGAACGGGAGCGTGGGAGAGCGCATTGACGAACACTTTGTCACCCGGCGACAAAATCATCGCGCCGAGGTTCGGACAATTTGGGGTCCTCTGGATTGACCTCATGAGGCGTTTGCATTACCAAGTGGATATCATCGACTCCCAGTGGGGCGAGGGCGTCGATTTAGCCATCCTTAAGCGAAAGCTTTACGCCGATCACGGCCACGAGGTTAAAGCCGTGTGCGTGGTACATAATGAAACCGCCACCGGCGTCACCACCAACCTCGCTGCCATCCGTCAACTCCTCGGTGCTTAACCCCTGATCTGGTTCCCTCTTTTTTTCGCAGCTTTGTGAAAGTCATTTCTGATTGTAGCAAGCGTTCGGAACCCCTTTATTAATAAAAATCGTGTTTTGTTTTCGGGTAGATTATAGCAGAGAAGTGGAATTCCAATGCCTACTCTGGGGTGCACAGAACACTGGTGACCACTCTCTTTGAAAACTAGTTTCTAAAGCAATGATCGTGTCTTTATTCCTAGAGTTTAAGTGAATTGTCCTCCATATTGCAGCTCCCGTTTGTAATGTTGCTAGCCAAGCTGCTCCACTCACACGTTCGATGCTGTGTATTTGATCTCCATATCTTTTGCCGCATCTTTCAGCCTACGTGAACTACACGAGAAATAATCGCAGGAGGTCTCATGGTTGCTTGATATAAGACATGCTTTTCGAGTTTCCCTTGTACCTTGACTCCTGATTCACATAGAAGCGCTGTTCGAATGTCATTGACCTCAAATCCCTCATCTCGTAGTTGTGCTAGAGTATTCATTTGAATTTCTGCCATGGGGTCTTGATGTACGGGCAGTAGTGGAAGAGGTGTGTACTGGTTTCGAGGGTGCGGGGGCATAGAGATGGTCCAGCTTCCGCTCCTGGCGTTTCGCAGCTTTGACAAGATCATGCCTCGCTGGATTTTCTCTTTTCTCAAAATTCTGGGTGTGTTTAATCGGGACCAAATTATGCTAATTCTGATTCTTAGGACTTCACAGATGAGGTGCGTCACCCGGCATTGTTCGTCGTGGACGGCGTCTCCTCGGTGGGCGCCACGGAGTTTCTTATGGACGACTGGGGGGTGGACGTTGCACTCACTGGCTCCCAGAAAGCGTTGTCGCTGCCGACCGGGCTTGGGATTGTGTGCGCAAGCGCGAAAGCGCTGGACGCGTACAAGCTTGCGAAGTCTCCACGCGGGTACTTCGATTGGGGGCAGTATCTGAAAAGCTACAAGGCGGGGCTTTACTGCCCTTACACGCCCTCCGTGCAAATGATTTACGGGTTGCGAGCTTCACTCGACTTGATTCTCAAAGTCGAAGGCTTGGAGAACGTCATCGCCCGGCACCATCGCCTTGCGGAAGCAACAAGGTAACCCATGTGCAATTGTCTCTCCAGAACTAAAATTAGTGTAGTCACCCATTCTCAATCTTTAGAGAATGAGGTCGTGGCAGCTGGTCCAAATCCGCTACAATCCCATTCTGTGAAGATTGAGAAGTTTCTCTCTTCACCTATGCAGGTGAAGAAAGGGATGGAGAAATCATCTTCACACACTAAGTTTTACCCATTTGTGTCTTATTTTCACTTTAGTTAGTTTTTGTTTACAGTTACTTTTTCACTTTTAACAATAGTTTTTTCTTTTTTTAGAAGTTACTCCTCTTACTTTCACTTTGGCTTTTCTTACTTTCATCATTCTCCATACTTCATCATTCACAAAAGGAGTGTCACACCTTCTTCCTTGGAGAAGTGCTCTCACTGGTTCCTATTTTCATTCTACCACTTCTCATTCTTCACAGAAGTTTCATTCTTGGAGAAGGTGTGACTAGTGTCAAAAGGTGATGATCGTGGGTGAACTTTCTCGAATGCAAGTCTCTTTGTTGCCAAGTGCATCGTGGGAGTGTCCATGGAAATGGGGAATTTTTGCTCTAGGAGGCTTGCCTGCCTGACAATTTGTAGAAATTCCGGGAGCGATGACAGGGCAGCTGTGCGGGTGTGGGGACTGAAAGTGTGCGCGAAGAAACGGGAGTGGGAGAGCGCCATGGTGACAGGAGTGGTGATGCCCGAGGCTCTGGACAGCGGTGACGTGATCGAGCTGGCGTGGAAGAAATACAATCTCAGCTTGGGACTGGGTCTTGGAGAGGTTGCAGGGAAGCTCTTCCGCATTGGACATCTTGGAAGCATGAACGAGGTCCACGCTCACCACCTTGTTCAAACACAAATTAGAGGCACATGCAACTCTCCAAGTACTTGAATTTCACATGATTTACGACATGGATGTAGCTAATTTGTTTTTCCACAGCTTTGTTGTTGTTGGGCTTTAAAAAATTATTTGTTGCAACAATTTTTGATGAAAATTACTTTAGCAGTTGCAAATGTTTATTTAGTATAAATATTGAAAAACTAGTACGGGGGCAACCTAAACGCAATTCAGTGTACGTGTCTTCATGGGATGTACTCAAATGGAAGTACTGCAATAACCTCAGTCATACTTCCACAAAATTCCACAAAGTTATATTGTTGTGGCCTTACTACAATAGAGACGTCCTTGCATTATTTAAAAACTCTACGCAAAAGCTAGAGTTTAATATTATTTCGAATGTTGCCAGCTTGAGAGATAACAATCCTAGTTCCTATTATAACTCCACTCTATATTACTAATTTTCAATTATGTGCTTCCATTGTGTGCGCAGCTGCAACTACTTGGAGCTTTGGCAGGAGTGGAGCTTTGTCTGCAGGAGGTTGGATACCCTGTGATTTTAGGAAGCGGTGTTGCTGCGGCCCAAGCTTTCCTGGTCAAGCATACTCCGCTTATTGCTGGGCGAATTTCACCAGGAGACGAGTCCAAACTGAATGCTTTCAAATGAGTACTGAGGTGATTTGAAAAACAAGGTGTCTTTGCAGATGTTTGTCAGAGTATCATTTCCGATGAAGAGTGTACAAACTTTGTTGCTGTCAAGGGAATAAAAGGAGCTTTTGAATTTCTCAATACTACAGTGCTAGTAGGTGAATGTCGACATGCCTAGGTGAAAGAAAAAAGGTTTTGAAAAAAGATCGTTGATTTCATACACTCTCAACATTTGATACTGTGAATGTCTGTAATTAAGTCTCATGTTGGTGGTAAATTCGAACCTTCTGCTACGGAATCTGAGGATGGGATGCATACTCTTGCAGATGAGATTGCTTCTGCATAGGTTATCACAAAATGATGCTACATACGAGGGGGCTACTCTACCACAAAATGGAGTCCAATTCATGAGAAAGCCCTTTCGCATGCAGAAAATGCACTTGTAGAAACTACTGTTTTCTCTCTCTAGCAATTTGTGAATGTACAGATGTGAACATTACAAACTTAGCCTGGACCTCCCAAATAATCTTCTTAAGAACCAGTCGTGTTCAGTGTAAGTATAATCCCAAGAAAGGATTTCATTGGTACACACAACTGTAGACTACACAGAATTGAAATTGGGGCAGGAAGAATGTCCGCACGTCTGCACAAGATTATACATCTTCATTATATACTTGGATGAAAGGAAACTCAAATGATTCCAGTTTCTTTCACAAGGGGTCACCTCCCATTAAACAGCAGATCCTGCGGCACGGAGGGGTTTCAAATCCACAAATCCAACTCTCGACTCTTTCTCGTCGTCCCCATGCACAACTCATAGCGATAACTCAAACTTGAAACTAACAAGAAAAGAGAGGATAAGAGAAAAGAAGAACAGAGGAAATACGGCTTGAGGAACAGACTACTTCACACTCGATTTGGACCTCCTAGACAAAGAACATTCTTGCGTTCCACGTACTCTACATTACTAAAGTTTTTACTCCTCACAGATCGAATGCAACGGCAAACATCATTCCTCATAAACATGACTTCATGCCTCACGGCGTAACAAATACACGAGCTCGCCTGGACAGGAAACGAGACGAAAAGAAGAATAAACAAAGACCGCCAAAAACAAAAACGCTCGCACCCACACGACACGCTCCACACTCGGACTCGCCAACCTCGGACATCGTGGTCCTTTTACAACCAGACCGACACACTCCAAAAGCTACCGCTTTCAACCTCCGGTCAACTGTATCTCGCACCCAGCTCCAGCAGTAAGGAGATGCCGAAGCGACCGACCCAACAAAGAACTAAACTTCACGGAGATTCAAAATATGGAGCCCAAACATGTACAACAAAAACAACATGCTCCTAACAGCAGATATACCAAATCCCAAACAGCACCCGACGAGAACATCACAAACGATTACCCCAATCCTCTCAGAAAAACGAGCGCCATGACAAACCGGCGATGGTAAAATCCGCATCACAGAATTCTCACAGCGCCAACAGTAGAAACGAGACTCCGAAACTCCGTCCAAAGAGAGAAATCACAACATCATCGAGTCGCTGACAGGCAGATAGCAGCAAAAAAGGCCTCCATTCAATACGAATATTCAACCACCAACATCCAGAGCCACTACCAGCCCTGCCATCTCCGGTCTAGCACCCACGTCTGCCTCTGCCGCGCCTGCAGCAGATACACCGACCCACCGCACACACTGAACAAATCCAAACCCGCTCTCCCTGCCGCACCCCACTCGCCGCGCCCCTCTTCCACCCCCTCCTCCCGCACTATTCACTTCTTCTTCGCTGCCGCCTTGGTGATCTTAGCGCCCGTCGCCTCCTTCTTCTCCACCGCCTTGATCACGCCCACCGCCACCGTCTGCCTCATGTCGCGCACCGCGAACCGACCCAGCGGAGGATACTCCGCGAACGTCTCCACCGTCATCGGCTTCGTCGGAATCATCTTCACGAACCCCGCGTCTCCGTTCTTCAGGAACTTGGGCTCCTTCTCCAGCTCCTTGCCCGACCGACGGTCCACCTTCGTCAAGATCTCCGAAAACTTCACCGCGATGTGCGACGTGTGGCAGTCCAGCACCGGCGCGTACCCGTTCCCGATCTGCCCCGGGTGGTTCATGATGATCACCTGCGCCGTGAAGTTGGCTGCCTCCTTCGCCGGGTCGTTCTTCGAGTCCGACGCCACGAACCCTCGCTTCAGATCCTTCACCGCCACGTTCTTCACGTTGAACCCCACATTGTCCCCGGGGTGCGCCTCCAGCATCGACTCGTGGTGCATCTCCACCGACTTCACCTCAGTCGTCAGCCCCGTCGGTGCGAAGCACACCAGCATACCCGGCTTGATGACTCCCGTCTCCACACGTCCCACCGGCACAGTTCCAATCCCGCCGATCTTGTACACGTCCTGCAGCGGCAGCCGCAATGGCTTGTCGGACGGCCTCTTCGGCTCCGACACGCTGTCCAGCGCCTCCAGAAGAGTCGGCCCCTTGTACCAGTCCAGGTTCGTCGACCTCTCGATCATGTTATCGCCCTCGAACCCAGAAATCGGCACGAACGGAATCTTGTCCGGGTTGTACCCCACCTTCTTCAGGTACGCCGACACCTCCTTGCTGATCTCCTCGAACCGCGCCTTGCTGTACTTCGGCGTCGTCGCGTCCATCTGCGCCACACAATCCATTCCGATTCCCCCATCAGACACGCAATCCATCTCTCGCATAGTAACGCACGCATCATCGCCATAAGACAGCTCGACCTAAACCGCAAATCTCCTCCCATCCCCTAACCCGCTCAAGCGACCGGTCCCAACCTCACAGCCGCCACCACTCCGCCGACACTTTTTCAATAAACACAAAACACCTCGCCGCCCTCCCAGAAACACGACCTTAAGGTAAGAACAAAAAAACTTACCTTGTTGCAGCAGCAGATCATCTGTTTCACTCCCAGCGTGAACGCCAACAGCGCGTGCTCGCGCGTCTGCCCGTCCTTAGAGATACCGGCCTCGAACCCTCCCGTCGTCGAGTCGATGATCAGCACCGCGCAATCCGCCTGCGACGTACCCGTGATCATGTTCTTGATGAAATCGCGATGCCCCGGCGCGTCAATGACCGTGCAATAGTACTTCACCGTCTCAAACTTCCACAGCGCGATGTCGATCGTGATACCGCGCTCGCGCTCGGCCTTCAGCTTGTCCAGCACCCACGCGTACTTGAACGAGCGCTTGTTCATCTCCGCCGCCTCCTTCTCGAAGCGCTCGATCACACGCTTGTCGATACCGCCTAGCTTGTAGATCAAGTGGCCAGTGGTGGTCGACTTTCCGGAGTCGACATGGCCGATGACCACGATACTGATATGAACCTTCTCCTTACCCATCTTGAACTATCTGCCCAACCGCAATCCCAACACCCGGGATTGAAGAAGCCGGCAAATAATAATCAGGCACAAAATTGAGCTCAAGACAAGGACAAGACGCAGATTGCAAACCTCGAAATACACTTGGTTACGGCTACAACGACGAGATCTGGATTTTCACCAGACCTCTACTCTATCGAAGTGACGCGAACAAATTGGTTAGAACAGGATAGCTCCAGAACAACCCCCTCAAACCGACCCTCAACTTCTATTCACAGGCTCAGAGTTATGCACCACAGCCCACAAACTGCAAATCAAACCCTAATTTTTCCCAGTCGGCTACTCCTACAGCCCTGGGAACACACGGCAGCTGGACCAAGCAATAACCTAGAAAAACGCAAAACAACGACCACTAAAGCGACCACGCCATCCCGGGCTAAACAAATCCTGACTCCCGGGACATCCCTCAAGCGGCCCATCTCGGACGCACATATCAAGCGTACCCTACTTAACAAACCACTGTACGCCGAACCGCTCGCGGAGAAGAAACATGACAAGATTGAAATTGTACCAAACACGCAAGAGTGTCACGAACAACGTACCTAGAAGCAACGAGCAATCGGGGATGCACAGCACCAAACAGCAGCAGCAGCAGCGGCCAAAACGCTCTCGCAGGAGAGCACTCAGGTAGAGAGTGAGCCCTTCTGTGCAGCTGCCCCTTAAAGGGCCTCCCGGGACGTTCCAGCCGTTGGATCTCACATCCGAGGGTTCAGATACAATCTCTTCGCGGTTTGGATCACGCAGTTGGACTGGGGTGGGTGGCTCGAGTATCGGAGCGGACATGCCCTAAGTGCATCCTCGTTGCAGCTCTGTTAACGAACGGTGGTAAGCAATTCTGTTGACCAAGTGGGCAAAGTGGATGAAAATACATCTTAACCCCTAAACAAACGTCGAGGAAGACGAAAACGTCATCCGACTTTGAAAAAAGATTTTGTGATTTCGGAAGTGACCATAAACATATGGTCCATCATGGAATTAAAAAAATTACTTCCTCAAATATATTCTTTTTTTTTGTGATTTAAATTGTGATAAGATTTAGAAACATGGTGTTAGCTCCCAAGCTGCCCTTCTTGCAATTTTTATGAGGACACCATGCATTGTTGACTTTTTCAACTTTTTGAAACAATACTATTAGTGCCCATGTACAAAACACTATAGACTGTTATAGGTAGGGCAAGTCATGGTAACTCATCCGTCCTTTAACCCCTAAACATTGGCACAAATGAAGAACGTCCATTGCTTCCAAAAAAAAACTCTATATTCCAGAAAAAGATCGATTTTGATTTGATGTTTTTTCAGAAGTGATCATAAAAGCGTAGTGCATCATGGAAGGCAGAAAATTTCCTCTTGAGATACATTCATTTTATTTTATAACCCAAATTGTGATACATGGTGTTAGCTCCCAAGCTGTCCTTTTTGCAATTTTCATGAGGACACCATGCACTGTTGACTTTTCCAACTTTTTGAAGCAATACTACTGGTGCCCATGTGCAAAACACTATAAAATGCTACAAGCACGGCAAGCCACAACAATCCATCCGTCCTTTAAGGGTTAAGGGTTAACGTGGTTCCTCATGCATTGAAGCTCATGCAAACGCTTTAGATTTTGTCATTGTGTAACTTATTGTTCAAGCATGCTACACTACATATTGCATTTATGTTTTTTTAACAATTAGGTTACCTTACCCAAAAATGTTATCTTTTGACTCATTGCTTGGCTACTTGGAAACACATGTAATTCATTACTCCCTCCGTCCCAAAATGATCTTTTTATTACACAAAATGTTATAGATTAAGCTTGAAAATAACCATTTTTCAAAATTTCTTTTACTTATTAATAGAGTTTGATGTCCTCCTATAGTTTTGAAATTTTGAGTTTTAACTTAGTTTTCAAAGTACTAGAAATTTGGATTTTTGAGGCACTTTTAAAGAGCACCTTTGCCACTCACTTGATGGCATGGGATTGGTTAGCATGCCCATGTTTTTAGACTATGTGCAAGTATCACTAGCTTCCTTCTTCCTCCAACAAGAAGGTCATTTTGGGACACTAAAAAAAGGCCAAAAGGAAGATCATTTTGAGACGGAGAGAATATACACTACAATTTCACATAATTTACAACTTGGACATATTTAGATAGTTTTTTTAGCTTCATTATGATTAATAGGTCTTTTGAAGATTGTTTATTACAAGGGTTGGGGAGAAATTTCAACTTCACTGAATAAAATCCGGCATTTCCCAGTTTCAACCAGATTTTCACTCACATGGATTAGTTGTTTCTAGGAAAACTTCTAAAAATGTATTATAATATTCTATAATTAGATTTTTGGAGAAAACTGGCTAGTTTTTTATCTGGTAATTTCAATTTCAACTAGTTTTATTTGCAATTTCAACCGGCTAACAATACACTAACCGCCAGTTCTCCCCAATCATTGGTTTGTTATTATGGTTATTGATAAAATTATTGTAGTATCAATGAATATTCAAACAAATGAATAAGTATAGATTCTTCATATAAACGCAAGCTGCCACTACAAATATCCAATTTATGTGACCTACGTATTTTACTACAGTATTTGTGCATGCATGTACATGTATGTTCATATTTATGCATATATGTGAACACATAAATAACTCACAGAAATTATTTTGTAGTTGGAATGAACTATATCAAAATGAACATGAAATTGTTACTCAACAACTTAAGTTTATATTAGCTTAGATACTTTGGTTCAAAACTCGGTTGAAATTGTAATCCAAAATACAACACATCTAGATTTTGATCCATGGTTTGATATTAGCTTTATTCATTCTAAAAAGGATCTATAGGACAAAGTACAAATTTTGTAATTTGACTTTTTTACATACGGATGCCATATTTAACTACTTCTAGACTTTGACACATCCAAAATTTGTCAAGACAACAAATTCCCCGATACTACATATCTAAAGATCTTCGGATGATTAGCTCAAGGAGGATTGTATTACAATTGAACGTTGGCAGTGCAGGAATTCACGGAACTCTATGGGGAGATCTCCCAATGTATAGTGAAAATTTCAAGCACAGAAAAACCATTTGAGGTAGTGCACTACAAATATATTGAGCAGATGGTAATATCTGCACTGGCATCCCATAAGACAGGAACCAAAACAACATCAGGGGATCCCCAAATACAAGGTAAACCCTGAATGGACAGAATTGCAAATAATCTAGGAATCACCAGATATAACTAATACTCAGACAGCTGCAACTTGGTGATGATCCGAGGATCAATACAACGAAAACAAATTAAGGAAGGCTAGAAACTGAGAAAAATAGGAGAATCCCCCAACAAAAATGAGCTGAGGACAGCTAGAAATAGAGAAGTATAGGGGGATCTCCCGATGGAAGTGAAAGTTTGACGCTTGCAAAGTGGACAATATAGGAGGATCTCCCAATGATAATGCACACTCAGATAAATAATTGCCAAGAACCTTATATGTGTGTGATACAAAAATGAACTTGAAAAGAATAAAGTACACAGCAATAGTTGCTTCAGTAATAGAAATTAAACTCCCAAATATTGTCAATATAATGAATATGTCCACAGAAACAGTTTGAGGAGATGCTAAGTAATGAACTACCTTGCCAGACCATGCACATTGAATGGTGGGCAACTATAGCAATGGATAAAACTGGGAATAATTTGGGGATCCCCGGATATCAATGAAACGAAGACAACTGCAACTCGATGATGATCTTGGGGTCCCTTGACAAAAGTGAACTGAGGACAGCTAGAAATAGAGAAGTATAGGGGGAAACCCGATGGAAGTGAAAGTATGACTATTGCAAAGTGGATAGAATAAGGGATACCCCGATGATATTGCACACTTAGATAAGTAGACGTCGAGAACCTCAAACGTGTTATACAGAAAGTAACTTGAAAATAATTAAGCTCGCAGCAACGGTGGCTTCAATAATAGAAACTTAAACCCCTAAAAGATCGTCAATCTAATGAACATGTCCAAAAAAACAGTTCCAGGCAAGGCTAAGATATGAACTACCTCGCGAGACCATCCACAGTGAATGATGGGCTACTATAGCAGAAGCACTGCAAGTACAAAACTAGTTAACAAATAACATCTAAAAAACAATGAAAAAACAAAGTCACACCGTAAAAGCCATATATTAAAACACCCAAGCTACATCATGTAGGCACATAATTTAGGCAAGGATCAATCCAAGTACACGACCTACAAATGAAGTAATAAGCAACTAAGGAAAATTGTGTTGTTCATAACCAAGTAATGATACATCACAAAAGCTAAACAGCATTTCATAGGCTAGGAACCAAACGGCATTGGGGGATCCCTAGATAAAAGGTAAATCCTAAACGGACATACTTAGGACTCATCTAGGGATCCCCAAATATCTAAAAAACTCTGACAGCAGCAACTCGGTGATGATCCGGAGATCCTTTGATGGAAGTGAAAGTCTGAAGCTTCTGAATTAAGAAGTATCCAGGGATCTCCAATGAGAACTCAACAAGAGAATTACTTACAAAATCAAGGGTTCTCCACGTTGAACCTATCCAAATTTACTGTAGCAGCCACGCGACAATTTGCAAAAATTGTTCTTGTCTTTTGACACGCAACCTTAGACCAAGTGGAATATACTACACAAATAGCGGCCACCCAAGTGGAAGCACTATTTTCAAGGACCCATCTCCTAGTCCAGCAGTTACGGTACTTTAGTTGAAAATCAGTCTCGGCATTATCTAGTTGCCAGTACTGAAGAAAGAACATTTCGTAGTGTTTTCATCTTTGACCACTGTGCAAACTGTAGACATCGCTCTTCCTTGCCAAACCGCACAAACTGCAAGGTCTTCAAGCCTTAGAAGAACCCACGAGCTAGGGCGTACATTGACTTGCTAATTGTAGCTTTGCTATGGAGTTTGGTTCATAGGACCAGAGTAAGGCTTGAGCACCTCTTATTCAGGAATGACGTCTGCAAGATGAGTCGACGTACCTGAGGGGAGCGTTGTCGGCAACTACCCTCCAATTGTGCTCAAGCCAAAAACCTTCCACCAATTTAGTAGGACCGTCTTCTAGTGGCTCCTGAAGCTCAAAAAGAATGTCATTCCAATAGTCAATAAAATGACCAAATGCCTCCCTAAATCCGTTGCATTATGCCATACCAACCTTCCAATATTGAATGTACTTCTGTTGACCAACTAACATGAAACATTTGTTCAAGGTAGCTTTGCGAGACATCTCCAATGCCTTTTCTTGATTGCTTGTCAAGATTCAAACTTTGCTGCCCCACAAAGGCTTCAATAGAACAAGCTTAGGGTTCCCTTGAGGAAGAAAAGGGCGGATGTTACTATCTCACTTCCACAAACAAACAGCAGCTCTATCGAAGGGCAGCCACTGAGTATCAACAATGGACTTCTTGTATCTCATGACGGGTATCCCATCATTGTCCACATAGAACCGGAGCAAGTGCATTTTGTTTAACCCTATTAATCAAGAAGAGCAGCTACAGATGAAATCTTTCAAGTAGGACTTGAAGTCACAGACCTCCTGAATAATCTTTGGCATGAATGGCAATTGCTGAGACAACATGAAAGTTCTCATCAAGTTAGCAAGTATGAACGTATTTGTGCTCTTCAAGGCCTTTGAGAAATGACTAAAGTATGCATCAATGTCCTTGTGAGTGTGTCCAACAAGAAGAAATTCAACTTGGATTTCCTTAAAGACACCTCAAGCAATAAGAAGTGACAAAATGTCATTAAGTACCAGTTTTTGTTATCCTTTGCCAAATTGTCAAGCTGCAGAAATAAACTTTTAAGTAGTGGGACGCATCCAATGTGAGGAATTGGAGGAATTAAATTCAAATTGTCTGTGCACCTAGAATTTCCCCTGAGAAGAGCCTCAAACAGTGG
The DNA here is from genome assembly GCA_963920765.1 of Ulota crispa. Taxonomy (NCBI): domain Eukaryota; kingdom Viridiplantae; phylum Streptophyta; class Bryopsida; order Orthotrichales; family Orthotrichaceae; genus Ulota; species Ulota crispa. The sequence goes on along the minus strand of OY987249.1, from coordinate 12,917,337 downwards.
AGTTGTTGGTAGATATGGAAACAATTCTCCAGTCTCACATAAAGGAGGAATTTCCAGTCGGCGAAGTAATCGAGCTATGGATGAGACTATGAAGTTTGAGTCTCTTGGCCAACAAGGAGTGTAATGAGCGTATGCACCATCACAGTGACCATGTGCCACTATTTTTGTTATGCTGATGGGAAGTTTGCCAAGACCTTGCGTACCCTTTGTTATCACACGCATTCTCGGAATAGCAATTTTTGCAGTATCCATCTTATTGTGGATGACACACAGAACTTCCCTCGGGTTTCGTTTGGATTTGTCACGCCACAACAAATATAGCTAACAGCAGGACATCTGATGATTCAGATGTTTGATGCGATGTTTCAAAAACTTCACATACTAAGGACTCCCCTTTGGAGACTTCAAAAGGAATTGTTGAAGTTGGTCGCAGGTAGTACTCGGCAAACAAGCTTCCAATAGGCTTGATGGAGATGTTGTTGAAAAGTTCTTTTTTGATTCTACTAACGGTTAACTAACTCACTGAAGGGAGTCCATAATCGGCATTCAACTGCAAATTTCAATTGATCACGAATCAGCATTAACTTACATAAAAGCAAGTTAGGAAAATGGCCAGACTATTGAGAATAAAGCATGGCACATGCAATGAATTATACCAGTACAGAGCAAAAATCCCCATATAGGGATCTCTCGATGAATGAAAATATTGTGTGAATGGATAGATTGTAATGATGAGAATAATTCATCCAGGAATCCCCAATGAATGAAAATATTGTGTGAATGGCTAAACAAGACAGAGCAAGAGAAGTCATCGTAGGTTTCTTCAATAAATAAAAATATTGTTGGAGGGAATATATGAACTCACCTTGTTTGCATCAACATGAACTCGGTTCCAGTTGTTTCTTGTCGGAAAATACTTAAGAGTATCCATTCTACCATTTCCAACGCTACGCATCTTATAAGGCATTTGATCCGCGTTATTGTCAATAATTGCCTTCATGGTCCCCAACACCTAGATAGTTGCAACCCTAGGACGCTTTATTCCTTTGTTGTTGTGAGTGCTAGTTATGACGTCTGCCTTGTACTGCTCTATGTAACTGTGATATGTTGACTTCGGAATCCTGTGAATTAAATACCACGCCATCGTGCAGACCTCAGACTTGCCAAGTGTGATAAACTTGTGATTCTTAATCCCTTCAATATTGTGAATCTAACCACTAGCTGTAATTCTATATTCTTGCCGATCCTCAAATGACCTTAAGTAGAAGATTTGCCTAACGTTCAAAGTCAACTCGTGAAAGAAAAGCTTACAGCAACAACTCTGACAACATAATCGTGAACTCACTTTCCAAATTGTTTCCATGTTTGTCTTGCGGATATATTGAGAATCCTTTTTTGGGAGACTGGACTTCCGCACAATAAAACAGTAGGGCGCTTTCATGACTCCACCAAGATATGCAAGGAGATCCTGAAAAACTGGTATCGCTACAAAATACTCTAGAGTCCTTCAAAGATCGGCCGTCAGGGAACCACAACAATAACAGTGGCCACCTCGCATGAGTCATAACGACATCCTTGTTGCCACAAAAGACATCAAATATTATAACTCCAACGTCCTCCTTACCTAAAGTCCCCCTTGAAAATGATCACCCAGATAGAAGCAATTGATGCAACTCAAGGAGAGTAGCTAACCATTGAGATCTTTTAAGTGAACCTCAAGTTTGACCCATTTATCTTGCTGAATAAAGGGAGAGGATCCCATCAAGGGATTCTCGGATGACTTCATTGCACCGGAATATCTCCACAAAATGGTTCGGTCGATGACATCCTCCAAAGTCGTCAACTCCCTCTGAGAGGGGTCTACTAAAAGAGAACAAGCGGTTGAGTAAATAGATAGGAACCGCACTAGAATAAACACCCAGGGCTCCAATGGAATGACAACCTCAAGCTATTGTCCATGTGGACGGGCTTCAACAACAAGACCTTTGCCAACTTTGCTAACACCCTCAAGGGAAAGTTTCACAAAATCTCCATCACAAATTGATTGAGAAGTCCCAGTGGAGCTTTGCAACTTTGCGTGAGAAGATGAAAAGAACACAGCAATTACTAAGACATTTTGAAGTGATTTGTGACCAGAGGAATCCATCAGAATTGCCAAATTCTTGATCTGACTAGTGGATTATGATTGGGGCTTGATTTGAAATGTAGACCTGCAAATCCAATGAACAAATATCAATGAGAGCATGTTGAAAACCCATCTCCAATTGCAAGCAATGAGAAATGAGCAGTTCAGCTACTCATAAATGAAATTAGCTAAAATATACTGTATGATGCATGTAATTGATAAAGTGGACGTTGCAAAAAAAAAAATTCTCAAGAAATCATTAGAGCTATTCACCAAAATAAAAACTTCTCCGACTTTAGCATTCACAATTTGGGTTGGGCTTAAACATTGAGTACTCGCGTGAAATTATCAATCCTCCAATCTGGGGATTCCTCAATGAACTAAAATCAAACATATGATCAATAAAGTACTCAATCAAGGGATCCCTCAATAGAGTCCTTTCCATGAACAAAACGAACCAACGATTGTCGAGTTATATAAAGAGCTTATAATTTCATTCATAGCAACAACGACAACTTCTATAGAGGGATCCTTGGATGATCTAGATGAGATTGCAATATTGATCAATCGAGGGATCTCTCAATAGAATGACAGCATCACAACTTCAAGAGCGGCCCTACAATATCAACTTAGAATCCCATAGTTAACTAAACAAATCTACCTATTCATTGACTCTATACAAGGATCCCCAGATAGGTACCTTCCAGAATATTATGAGGAATAACCCACTTACAATTAGAACCTAGAAATAACAAGCACTCATCGGGGGATTCCTAGATGACACCAGTATTTTGCTTGCTCAAAGGCATCTTAAATCGGGGGATCTTTGGATGAAGCCTAAACTTGATCCCACTCTGATCATATTGCAGTACGGACCTCCGAACAATGACAAGTTCTGTGATTATCAAATCTCCGCATCCAAGGATCCCCCAATGGAGAAATATCCTAAAACTGGCCTACTCAACCCTTTGACGAATTCCAATCAGTGACTGTACGGCCTCTGCCAATTGCCTCAATGGTGAAATACTTTTATACTGGACACACTGAACCAAGTAATCCATACAATACTATGGATGAAGTTCGTCACCCATACGTAGTCTAGAAACTCAATGAACAAACTTCATTCTAGCAGTTCAATGTAGTTCAATTTATCCCACAATCATCTTTGCAGATTCATATTCAGTTGAGAAATTTATCACCAAATATCTACAAATGATTCTAGGGATCAGTTGCAGCGGTTGAAAATCACACAATAGAAGAACAAACTGAATCGAATTCACAAAATTGATCTCCTGGAGGATCATGTTAGCAACTAGTAGCAAGCTTCATGCTGCGCTCCACGCCGCTCATCAGCAATAATCCGCGCACCAAGATATTCACTATCTCCTATTCTTTAATCGGATGACGCAAAATCCAAACTACACAGTCGCAGTGTACAAGAAAGGATTTGAGCTTCACACTGTGGAAAAGCAACACAACTCCAAAATTTGAAATCTAAGTACCTAAAGAGGAAATATACAGTGAGTGCACAATTTTAGAAACTTGAATTATAATGCAAGAGCAATAGCATTAGTGGCTGCAGAACCATAGGCAACAAGATTCTACCTTGGTGCCATCTCGAATCCCACCAGAATTTGATTAAAGAAATCCTTGATTTTTGAAAGTGGTCTTGCCAGTAGTATTTGAAATTCTAAATTGATGCTAGCTATGACCACGCGCGCAAATGATGATCTCAAGTCATGGCCATCTCCTTGGTACAACGAGTACGACAGCGTAGGTGATTATTTTATTAAGGCAAGCACGGACCAGAGCATAGAAAACAAATATAAAAACACATTATCCTCTGTCTGGTACTTTGCCACCACTAAACCTAGATGAGGACACATTCTCGTTACTCTAAACTAGCTTGACAAATTCAGTAAATCCACATTGTCTTGGGGTGATGTCAAATTTCTGACAATTCATGGTAATGCATGACATTGATCAGCAACTTATGGAACCCTCAGCACATGGTCAAGTTCTCATCCCATTCCAACCTTCCATTGTCTTCTTTGAAAAATAACCCCATTCTTCATGGAAATTGAAGATGGTTAGGATATGGAGGCCACCATTGACATTATGTCAATTAATTCCACAAGAATTTCACAATGCTTGGTGTGCTATCCCCAGCACTTGGTCCAATTTTCATCCCATTCCAAACATCCTTGCTATATCTTTACAATAAACCCTTATTTCTATTAAAGTAGAAAGGGTTAGGGTATGGGGGCCACCATTGAGATTGTGTAAAAGCCCCCAAGTCCTATTCAGGCATGCATGGCCTATAACTTCCAAAAAAGATGCCTTACCTGCATTTCCATATGGTAAGGTGGTGGGGCAATTTTAGATCACTCCATCCAATTTTGCCCTAACTTCCATTCCAATGGAGCTCCCATTTATCCTTCATTGAAATTGGTTGGATGTGCCTTTTTGTATATGTGCCTTTCTTAATGTTAGTGTCATTTGAGATTAAGTAAGTGACGCTTCATGTGAAGTTTCAATATACAATAATATACTTATTAGCATGCAACATATTCACTAGAGGAAAGATGACAATAAACTACTAAGTAATTTAGTCGTTGTGCAGTTATTGGGACCATATGTGACCATATAACAACTATGAAACAACTACATATGGTCACAATAATTGCACAACAACTAAATGACTTAGTTATTTATTGCCATTTTTCTTCTATTGATTATGTAATGGTTGTCTCAATTCCAGTTGTTAGCATTTGAGGTATGCAGTGTGCAAATTATAATCTTCATGAAATGTATAACCTCAACAAATGCAAATCTATATCAGGTATTATTCAATTGGTATTTCAACTCTAAGACATGCATGACTATTGATTTGTATTCAAGAAATAAAAGTATTGCATATTTGTTAAGCATTGGAGATTGAAAAATCCAAGAGTAGAGATGAAATGAAGTAGAATTTGCAATTTAAAGAAAATGACAAACTAAATTTTGAGTACTTGGGGTGGTTCCAATAGTCTTGCACAAATAAATTTTTCTATGTATTGCAAGTATGATTAATTAAAATTTGGTTCAAACAACCCATTTCATCTTTGTCATTGATAATGAATACTCAGAAGATAATGGTGATTGCGCTTAGATTTGCAACTAGAAATAAAGGACTTTTGTATTAGCCAAAGCAATAACATAAGATAAAATAGTCTAAAGCATTAGTAATTCATTAAGAGCTTGTACTTGTCACACTCCGTTTGAAGGAGAATGATGGTTATGCCATGATTAAATGATTGATTGTCACCTTGAGTAAATGAAAAATAGCATAAAATTATCCAAATTCATATTGACAAAGGTGTCGCAGTAGCAAATTCTAGTGACCCTTAGGCAATCCCTTGTTGATAACAATCAATTTTACCTATACATTATATTTGCCCAAGAAGGTATAAATAGTTGGTAGAATAGAATATTAATTTGATGTAGTATTAGAACTTCAACTAATTACAATGTTCAAAGGAAGTACATCTACTTGCATGGAAGCATTGCAAACATGACTCATTAGTCAAGGGTATGAGTTGCAAGCAACCATATGGTAGGAGGCTTGGCAAACGACCCTTGTCACTTAATGAGTTTCATAGGTAACCCAAGAATGGATACAAGGTGGTTTTTGAGTGAAGCCTTGTTACTCTTATAAGAGTAGGTGTCTTTTATTGCAAGAGCCAACAAAAGTTTGGAATTCACCTAATCTCTTTATACATTATAGTGGGACAATTTATAAAAGATCTAGAATACTAAATAGGTACCTTTAAAAATTCATCAACAATTCAGTAATGCCTCAAAAAATTTGAGAAAACATGGGTTACTTTAACAACTATTTTTCTTTGATGAAGAACCACATAAAAACTTCTGGTCTATGGATGACCATAAAGAAGCAATTCAGCCTTGAAAGGGTTGCTTTTCAAGCCTTATAACTTAGCAGATAATAATCACAAAATCATCATGTACCAAATCTCCAAATCCCTAGTGGGATGAGTGTATGATGGAAGTGAACCTTGTAGAAGGCGGCTTTGATGATGGCATTCCCTAGCCATGCCATGATGGCATTCCCAAGTGGGAAACTTGGGTTGCAGCCGTCAACTCATTTCCTCTTCTCCTCCCCCCCATTTGAATTATCGCTACTCTTGTTCTCCTCTACCATGGCGCGCAAACCATTGCGTGATCTCCCTTGCTTTGCATTAGAATTGCTGCGCAAATGAATTGAGGACAGAAAGTGAATTGCATTTGCGGCAGGATTTTCATTGCAGTTGCGCAGCAAGCTTGTGTAAAGCGTGTGCGTGTTGTGGCAAGAAGCAAACTCAATTTTGTTGCGAGTGCTCCGATCCGTGGATGTGGAGGTTGTTGCAATCCCTGAATCCCTTAACCTGTCAAAACAAGTCACAATTGGGTGAAGAGTGCAACAACGACTGCACAATTTCTTGAAGGACGTAAGCTCATCCACATTGAACTGAAGTTGCATTGCCAAACCTAAAATTTCAGTTTTTAGTATTCATATGCTTCTTTGTATGCCATATTTTTGCTTACATGCTTGCAGCACTTGTACATATAGAGAGTTTGTTAATGTTGTTGATTAGATCAAGCAATAATTAAGTCTTCTTTTTAAGGTGTCAATTTGGGACCAAAAGGTGGTTTTTGTACCCATATTATTGGAAATAAACGTATCAGTGATCAGTACTGTTGTCGTCCCTCTAGAGTGCTCACAAATCAAGAGCTATATCTATGGAAGGAGACCAGTATGAGATGCGTTTGGTTCAGTAGTAACGCTTAAATCAAATCACAGGTTATGATTTGCATAGTTCATTCAGTGTGAGTGTTGTCTTGACCGTACAATTACATAGTTGTAGTACTTGTTCTGAACCAGTTCCGCTAAATCAGATGTATCATTGGAGATTACCAGTCTGTACAGTCCCTTTAATTAAATCTGCACCTTTGTACTTGATAGTCTAGACTCACAGGGATTCTGAATTCTGGATTGGGTTTTGGTTTGTACGTATCTAATGATCCATATAGTAATGTTTGGGTTACTTTGGAAAAGAGTGAGTTCAGTGCACATGCTGGTGATGAACTTCAAACTCGACACAAATATACAAATAACATGGAATTCCTGATGTGCAGAACTTGACTATTTCCACATAGTCTCTTTGTGAATTTCAAGATTCTATTGTTGTCGCAGTTACATTTGGGATGATGGCGCAAAGATCAGCATCATTGGGCGCAGAGATTCCAAGTTCGGATATTCCGTAAGTTCACCCTGAAACTTTGCTCTAGGAAATGATATAGCTATTGACATTTGAATAAAAAATGGAACAAACTACAGGCGTAGAGTTAATAGCATAATAAATGGTTTTGGGATTAACTGCATTACCATAACTTCTTCATCTAGGAATCCCTTGATGAAAAAGTGGACTTGGCAGAGATCGACATCAGAATCCATGTCTAAAAAGAATGTAAGTGGCTGCCATCTAGGGATCCTCGGATGGAAACACTTTGTAGCGTTTAGGGTTTACTTCATCCAGGGATCCCTGTATGGAGTATTCTAGTACCAGTAGAGTTTGCACCATTTTGGGTCAATGAAAATCCCAATTTCCATCTAGGGATCCTCGGATTGGTCTTCTATTGTATGAAACGTTGATGTGGTATGGTGCAGGAGAACATTGTTCATTTGGGGATCCCTCAATGAACAGTCCAAAGTGAAAGCATATGCTTTGAAATCAACACTCAAAGAAGCACCAAATCAGACATGACTTATGTAGACCATCGAGGGATCCCTATATGTCATCGTGGATGCACTAAACCTTAATGATCCTATCAGGGGATCCCTGGATTATGGGGTTCCAATAGCTAGAGAAATCTTGATGAATACATACAAATTTATTTCAGATAAGGCGAACATTGCATACTTCATCCGAAGATCCCTGGATGGGCTGACATTTACCCACAACATTGATAGGGTGAAGCCAATACGGGGATCCCCCAATGGCATCAGACATATGCTCGCAGGACCTTTATAGTTGTATCGCAATGCATCATACTTCTGAATTGAATTAGTATGAACAATCTCTTTAAGTGGCCAATGTTTGTTGAATATCTTGTATTAAATGTCCGCAAGGAAGCAAGCGCAAAAGCTCTTGCCAAGTTTAGGCCATTGAGACTTGCAAGATTCGTAGACCATTGGGTTCCAACTTTCTTGTACGTTGGGAAAGCAGGATCTGAAAGCAATATTCCGCTGCCATAAGATAATCACGTCATGGAGATTGGAGTGGCATCTACTGCCCAACAAGGTGACAAACGTTTGTCCACACTTGAGGCATGACATGGGAGATCACCTGACGACTGGTCTCAATGTGCTGGAGATGCGATGGCTCAACCGACAGTTGGCCCTTCTTGTTGTGCTGGAGGAGGTCCATGAAACCAATGACAAATGGAGCTACAGTCTGATTCTTAATTTTGACAAAATCAACAAAGACGTGTGCCGGTCAATGTTTGCTGCTGGCCTCCTGAATAGTGATGACAACTGCTTTGAATTCACAAAGGAAGAACTCCGCAATGAATGGGCTTTGATTTCTACTGCCCAAACGGCCAACGTGCCAACCTCAAACGTAGTTGTGACATCGACCAAGCAGCCTTCCTTGCAGAAAAAGAGCAGGAAATAGAAATCTCTGGTCGGAGGTCCCGAGGACGCAGTGGATGCACCCGGTCCATTGAAAACCGCCAAGAAACCTAAACCTGAAATGGAGCTCTACAAGTGCGTGAATATGGAGGAGGACAAAATCATGAGGATGACAAAGGAGGAAACAATGAAGATGCATGACCTCTACAAGGAGAACTTTGGTGCTCTTTACTTATGGGGGGAGAAGCAATTTGTGGATGATAGCGGAAAGCCCCTCAAAATGCACTACAACAATTTGCTAAGAGCTCCAGAAGGAGATATTGTGTATAGGAGAATTATGTAGAAGTGGCTGGATGGGATTATATTAGAGGTCCGCATTCATGGGAATTACAACCTGGACAATCAAAACATCTATGTCCTCCCTCTCAAACAAGGTCCCTCGGGCATGAGTAAGGCAGTCAAGTATTTCACCTCGCCGCCCACAAAATTGGATATCACCGCAAAGACCTCATACTACATTATTGGCGGGCAACACAAAGTCGAAGCTCACCCAGTCCTCGTACATAATGGAACAATAAAACTGAAAGACGTGCCGATGGCGTCCACCTTCAACATTATTCCGTTGTGGGCTCAAGAGAAGGACTTCATGCGACTATTTCTGCTGTCCAAGTCCCTCAACCAGAATATTGTGGGAACTCATAAGGAGCAGAACTTCACTCAACAACTGCAAATTGCAAGGAGGAAGTGGAGGGCAGTGGGAAGTCTGCAGCCATCGATAGAGGGGACAAAGCACTCCGCGGAGTACAAGGTTAGATTTGGACCCCTCTAAAATTTCAGCTCGTCCATTGCATCTTGGGATCTCCAAATACGGGTCTTTGTTTGTTGTATTTTGTTAGTGTTCAAATAACCTATTGGTTAATTCCTCCATTCAAGGATCCCCAATAAGGGTCTATTACAATCAAATGCTATGAACATCCATAGTTGTAACTGGTTTGTTCATCTATCCAGGGAATTCTGGATACAAGAGTATCGGAAGCATGCATAGTGAATATCTAATATAGTAACTGGTCTGTTGTCCCATCTAGGGATCCCCTAATAAGGCCCTAATCAAGTCGCTTCTTTTGAACGTCCCAAATATTAACTATTGTTTTGTTCCCTGCAGAGTTTTGTACCATCCTTAGTCACAATCTTTGCAGGCAAGATCAGAAACAACAACAAGAAATCAAATCCACTTGTTTCGCTGATGTTCCTTGAAGACGATGTCAACGTCGACCGCTGGATTGCAATTGAAGAGCAATTTGTTGTAGGTTACCTCCCCAACAGCGCCAGGACAGTTGTGCTCACCGGAAGCGCAAATTGGAAACCGCTAACAAAGTTTGACTTCAAACCACAATATGGACTCCAGACGGAGGACATAAATTATTTGGCAAATCTGGTGGAAGCGTAGAAGGTATGCATGAAGGGAATTTGGTCAAAGAACCCGGCAGCAGGGAATGTCATCATTTCCCTAAAGGATGCTGCCACTTGAATTAGGTACAAGAGAGCAATGAAGAACAAACTGATGAATCAATATTGCAACTGCCTAGTGCTAGCAAAGAAGATGGAGTATGTCAAGTATCCAGCAGCTGATTGGGACGCTTTCATGAGCTTTCGTCACATTACGGAGAAGGATGTCTCCTTGTGGACCTCCAAGGCCCTCGACAATGTGGCAGTGAAGAAATGGTTGGATGGTCGGTTGAAAGCCCTGGTGAAGAATGCCAATCTAGAGGACTGTTCGGCATGGGTGAAAGAAATGTGGTATGCCTCAATTGATATCTCTAGCAAAAGTCGGGCTGCAACTCTTCGTGAAGAGGAGTATGAGAACATTTACATGGCCCTCACAATGGACTTCAATTTGTGGAATATGAGTGAACTCATGGCGGACCCCAACATTGTTGCATGGCGTGAAAAGACGAAGTTCTACATGTACTTTGCGTTCATGTTTGAGAAATCACCAAAAGCCGGTAGGGAGACACGTGCAATTCACTTGAAGGAGCCGCAACTAAAGAAATTTTTTGACGCACTTGAGTATGTTCAACCTGGGAGCAACCCTCCCAAGACAATTGCTTGATCTCCCGCGGTGTTCTTCACAGATGCCAAAAGAATGGTGGCAATTTGTAGTTACCTTTAGAAGCAACGGAAGGATATGACGAAGAAGGTTTGGTGCACACACCTGATCAATTATTTTCCTCTTTCAACCAACGTTTTCCCAAAATCGGCTAGTGGTAGCAAATTCAACTGTCACGTCATATGTGTTAACGGCCATGACAAAGAAATCCCCAAACACAGCAGATTCTCCATATACTCCACAAGTCCAGCAGTCATGAAATCATTCTACAATGCGGATGAACAGGAGGACAGCCAACGATTCTTGAAGTGAGATAATGTTCCTTGGCTTTGGATGCATACTCCGCTGGTTATGTTCTACCAACACATGACGGAAGACATGTGCGTAGTGAATATCAATGGTGGTCTAGAGATCACAAATTTGAGAATGGTAAGTCACTACTACCTTGATTATTTAATCTAATCAAACTAGTTCTTGTTTCTTTCCATGTACCCATATTAATTATGTACTATCATTGTAAAACATCACAAGTTTTGCAATGTAAGGTATTGGAACTACTTCCTTTGGAGGAGTCCAGACTGAAGGCAAAGAATTACGCAAAGAACATTTGGGAAGTCGTCAAGCTGGCTGACATACCTCCTTCTGCTGGCAAGCCAAAGGAAGATGAGACTCCTGAAAATGCGGAGGATGATCACTCATATGACTCTGCAAGGCCGTTTGACAGTTCCAGAGAGTCGTCAGAAGATGACGAGGTACGTTTGCCACTTCTCCGATCCTGGGATTCCTCGATGCCTCTAATCGGGGATCCTTGGATGCCTCTCATTGTGGGATCCCTAGATGCCTCTCATTGTGGGATCCCTAGATGCCTCTCATTGTGGGATCCCTAGATGCCTCTCATTGTGGGATCCCTAGATGCCTCTCATTGTGGGATCCCTAGATGCCTCTCATTGTGGGATCCCTAGATGCCTCTCATCATGGAATCCCTAGATGCCTCTTATTGTGGGATCCCTAAATCTCAAGTACCTAGGGATCCCCCGATGCTTCATACGTAAGCTTATGATCTAGTTATCCTCTTTTCTAGTGCTCACCATTCCGAATCCTTGTAGGTAGCCCCTAAGGATTTGCATTCGCCGCATGCTATGATGAAGCACACGAGTCCTGAAAGAAATTAGGCCGAGCGCCGGGCCAGTGAAAGACAGGAAAGAGAACCGCATGTGTACCACTCCGACTCTAGTGTTGACAGTGAGGCTTCATGTGAGGTGAGTTCTTTTTCTGTCCCATCGGGGGATCCTCATATTCCGGCCAATGTTACAAAGAATCGTTGGCTACAGTTGTTTCTTGTTCTGACACCTAGGGGCTCTTCACTAGTAGAAACCCCTGTTTTTTTTCAACATTTGACCTTGGACATCCATGATTTTCTAGACGTTTTTTGGCCAAAACCATTCTAAGAAAACCATCCATTTTTTTGGACATCCAATTTGCAAACGTGTGTCAAACGTGCAAATGTCTAAAAAAACTACAAATATGTTTTTGTAGACATTCACGTTTATACAAACATTAAAATAGACGTAAAGGTGAACGTCATTGACACTCTGACACTAGGAGTTGGTTTTACTACAAATAACTCTATGGAAGTTACCATAGCAATTTGATGTTCAAAAGCTGCCCAATGTAAAAAAAATTAGTTGTGAAAACTACAACGTCCAAGTACATGTTTTCATAGACATCAACATAAATGGTTTTGCCACCTAGCAAGAATGTATTCTTTTACCTAGGGGTAACTTGGGCACAGCTAACTAGGGTTATTAAGTAAAAATTGAGCTTATTATAAAAATGCTGTGTTCAAAATATATGATGTCTTCTCAGACATTTTGCTCGACATCAAAATCCACATCTGTGCCAAGGTGGCAAGACTGGGATATTTTCAATGCAGGTAAATTTTAGCATTTATTTTGTAGGATGGGGTGAAAAAATTGCCTCTAGTAGAAACTTGGGTTCAATACTTTTGGACGTCTACTCTCATGTTAGCCCAAACGTCCAAATGAACAAACTTGTCTAGTTGGCAATAATGGGGCAGTTTCACCGCAGGTAACTATTTGGAGGTTACTTTGTAGGCTTGGGTGAAAAAAAGTTATCTTTCCATAAAAAATTAGGTTGGTTTTTGGGACATCTATTTATGTGTTCACTTGGACGTCCATATGAACGTCCAGGCCAAACTGCTAGTAACGAGACTTTTTAATGCCGAATAACTTCTTTGAAGTTACTTTCTAGGTTCAGGAAAAAATTTGGCTCCTGCAAAAAAAATAGTTGTGAATTTTTTTGGACGTCCACTTACATGTTTACTTACACATCCAAATGAACACCCGTCTCACAGTGGCATCAATGAGATTTTTTAGCAGCGTGTAACTTCTTCAGAGTTACTTAACAGGCTTAAGTGAAAAACTTGTTCCTAGGGAAAACTTTGTCTCAACATTTTTGAACATCTATTCATATGTTTGCATAAATGTCTAAGTGAATATTCATGTCAGGGTGGCAATTGCAGGGCGGTTTCATCACAGGTTCCCATGTTCAGGGTAAACAATTTCCCTACTGTAAAAGGCTTCTGCTCAAAACACTCTGCCGTCTATTACAACATTTGGTAATACATATAAACAAACAAGTCTGTCAAATTCAATTAGGAAAATGGACTTTTGAATTTATTCTACATATTGATTATTTTGAACTATTAGTATACTTTGTGGTGGAATAATGAAATACTGCTAGTATTACGTACAAATAGTTTTTTAGACAGAAAAGTATTGCTCCTAAATATTATAATTTTATTTTAATTACTAATAAAGTCTAGTTATTTAATAATTTGTATTATAAGTAGTAAAACAAAACTTAGAATTTAAAAATTTAAAAAATATTTAAAAAATATTTTGATTATAACAAAAAGTTTATCAACAATTTTTTTTTCAAATATACATACAAGTACTTAAAATAGTAAACCAACAGCCATTATTTGTATTAGAATAGAAATCATGAATACACCAAACCATCCAATGTAAAGGTGGTTTCTAAATAAATATTAAAAAATAAAATTTATAAAAAATAAAATTAATGAAAAATTCAATGGAAGAAATCCTTCATATCTAATTTTGATTTTCTCTTGTTTTTCAGCACAACTTGTTGTAGTCAGAATAAAGAACTAATTCAATATTTTCTCAATTCTCATAATTTAACTTATAATAAGCAATTTTGATGTAAAATAAATTGAATTTAGTTATTACACCAAAAAATGCAATTCTTGTGGAAAATTAGACATTTTAAAATAACATTCACAAGTTTTCAAATTTTCTATTTTGACATGGATCTCATAAAAATAAAAAATAAAAAAATTGAGCTATAACATACATCAATTTTGTTGCAAAAACCTCTAAAGTAGTGTTGTGAATTCTTTAGTATTAAAATTATGGATGTTTTCATAAATGTTATGGGGTTTAGTAAAATGACATGTAAAATGTCCTTACATTACGTTAAAGCCATAAGTGCACTATACAAATGTCTCAAACAACATGGATTATAATATCCACGTGACCAAATGCCACACTCATGGCAATGCCCATTTATACGTTCTCATCTTGGTTCTCATGCACACCTTTGCATATCCATTTGACAAGTATATGTTCTACACACCATCTGCATGTCCATTTGCTATGCTTCAAAATATTCCAAATAGACAATTGCATGAACACTCCTATTTTTTAAGATAACAACAGGTTTGTATAGGTACATAACAGGTAGATGCTTTGCAAAGCATCTGCATAGCTGCATGACATGCTATTAGCAACGTCAATTCAAACATTTTTCTTCATATGACCTTGTCACGGATTAAAACAAGTTTGCATCAGCGTTTAAGATTTCAAAGTTTCAAAGAGCATTTCACAAAACATGCAATTGTCTTCTATATTTGCAAGCGTTGTAGACAATGTTGAAGTGAACAACTTCTACAACATGATGGACATTGTAAATAATGTATTTGATGTTTATCAATTGAAGAGCATACTTGTGTTATTTTATGAATTATATAGGCATCATTGTATGCACCTTGAATTCTAACTGTTTGAAGAATGATGATTTCAAATAAATTTGAATAAGACAAGGGCCTACATCTATTCTATTCTTGCACTAAAATATTGTCATAAACATAGTCTTTTTATAGAATTGAGTTGAACTTTAGTTAATTTTTGAAGAGTTGATTTTATATTAACCAATTAGTCAAACATCATTTCCAAGTTCTATGATTCTTTGATTTACATAGTAGTATATGCTTTATGTTTGGTATTCCTACTTTTTTTGGCATATTATTTATCATGTGTTAATTTAAAAAAAATATTATGTAAAATTATAATTGTCTAAAACTTTAGACAAATGTCAAAACAAGTTGCCATATATAACAAAATAAGCTTGACTACATTTTAAATTTGTATTAAGGCTAAAATAGAAATAAGAAATATTTTTAATTACTCTCAAATAGGGTAATATTTTTCACACCTTTCACCCCTTCAAATACAACAAATTTAAGCCAATATTCAATATGATAATTGATTAGCCTTATCTTCATTGTATACTTTTAAAAAGCAAGTTATGATATACAAAAATTTCCAAAGAATGCAAATAATTTTTGGTTTACATCTCACAAAAACTTGATTTTAAACATGTCCTAAAAAAATGTCATATCCCCTTTAATACATACTGTAGTGGTTTGGAAGTTTTGCTAAAAACACACATTATAGTAATGACAAACCAAAACACATTTGATCCCTGAATGCCTAAGAAGGTAAGGGCAAAACATAAATCTGTTATAAAATGATCTTTTTGTACCTTCAAAAAAAATTGTTTAAAAAGAGATAACAAGAATCATGGTGTTTAGTAATTATCCATATGGTCAAACACTCAAAAAAAGTTTTGGACTTTAATTTTATGAATTTTGAAGCATTAACCATTTAATATTCATCAACATTACAAATTTTATTCATAGAATTTAAAATTTGGTATGATTGGTTAATACAAACATTCTATTCTATAATTCAAATAGGAAGTCTTTTCAAATGAGAAAATATCATCAATATTTTGAAATAGTAAATTTTATAAAGCTAGCATTTATTAAAATGTTTGTCTTTGAAAAAATCTCCTTGGTGGAATTTAACTTGAATTGACGTGATTCAAATTGGATTGAAAGTTAGACTTGCATTTTTATTTGAAAATACTCTTTGCTTATTTTTAATTAATTTTTTTTGCATCTTGGACAACTTGCAATATAGGGCAGCGACCAAAAAACGGCCAATTGAGTGCTTCGGGATTAAGAGAGTTCTTCAAAACATAAACATATAAAATCTTTTGGTACAGAGTTTGGCATATGGAACATATAATTGTAATAGTCTGTTGGACAAGATCAATTACAAAAACATGAATATCTTGGAATTTGAAATTAAATTTGACTAAAATTATTTAGCTAGATTTTGGAGGTTAAATCATCAGCAATATATAAGTACTTAGTCCAATTTTTAGAAGACTTTTTTTACAAATATAGAATTAAAGAAATGAGATTTGGCTACCAATAATTAGTTTTTAACTAAATTTAGGATAGATTATATAGAAGGAATGGCAAAATCTAATGATCTTGTTGATTGAAACCAAAATCATGATATAATTTCATTTCACTAGAAGAAAACATGTCCTAAACAAGTAGTTCACAATGATTGCAAATGTCCTAAACAATTGTAAGTGAGGCATTATAAAGTCATTTAGAACATTTGCAATTGTTGTGAATGAGTTGTTTAAGACATGTTCTTACTTATCTCTTAATTTGGTTTATATATTTGACTACATGTGGAGTTGAGTGCAAATTGATGGAAATTTAAGAATGCTATATATTTTTAGTTTTCTATAGTTTGTTCTACAATTCTTCTTTATTACTTCTTTTATTTTAATTTTAAAGAGTTTGACTAAAAAAGAGAAGAGGTAGAAACTTCTATCTCTTTGTCTGATTTTATCCCCTAAAGATTGATTGTCCATTTGGATGCAAATGGGATTTTGGGCATGTACCTATGGCTAAACTATTTTGTGGGATTTTCTGAAACTTTTATGGAAGATGGAGAATTCAAAGATCTGTGTGCACATGTAATTTTTTTTTTCATTTTAACATTTTTTGAAGAAGTACAAAAATGAATTTCTAATTTTTTTTTGGAGATGGGGCAATTTGGGCAACCCAAAAACTTTTTTAAAATTTACATTTTTTTAAAATGAAAATCTGAAATTGATTATTTGATTTTACATATACATGAGAAGCTTTGAATCACCCATTTCCAATAAATGAGATGAAAGTTATGGGGACTTTTAGTTAATTGGTAGATATGGAGCCATATCTACTAATTAACTAAAAGTCCCCATAACTTTCATCTCATTTATTGGAAATGGGTGATTCAAAGCTTCTCATGTATATGTAAAATCAAATAATCAATTTCAGATTTTCATTTTAAAAAAATGTAAATTTTAAAAAAGTTTTTGGGTTGCCCAAATTGCCCCATCTCCAAAAAAAAATTAGAAATTCATTTTTGTACTTCTTCAAAAAATGTTAAAATGAAAAAAAAAATTACATGTGCACACAGATCTTTGAATTCTCCATCTTCCATAAAAGTTTCAGAAAATCCCACAAAATAGTTTAGCCATAGGTACATGCCCGAAATCCCATTTGCACCCAAACGGATAGTCAATCCTTTACGGGTTAACTTATAAACATTTCTTCATAAATTCTTAACAAAAAAGAATTATCACATCATCCTTTGTTTAATTCTCAATCAACTTTTTTTTTACTAATTTCTATTAAAGGGAAACTCAACATGTGACAAAATTTTGAAAGTTTCAAAAAATAAGAGAATTATTTAAAGAGTCAACAACATTTTACTGAAGTGTTTTTTGATAATAGTATGATATAAAAATATGATTCAATTTGCGCCACAATGTTTCATAGTATAGTTCACCCTTACAATGATGTTTTGAATTTTTTTTAAACTAGTTTGTATTTAACACGAATCTTCTTCATAATTAAAGAAAATCACAATATTTTCCAATTTTCATACCAAAATCTAAAATTTTACGATTTATAAAAGACATCTTCAAAAAAGAGCAATAAAACATTCAATCTGAAATTAATAGCAAAATGAGCCCAATTTCACCACAAGGTTATTGGCTTTAATATTTTGATGGTTAAATAGAAATTCTTTAAATCAAAATTCTACAAAATAACCTTGATTTTAATCCTTAAATGTTTAAAAGACTCTTTACAACTAATATAATACAATGTATTTTTATTGTATTTGGAATGGATCCATACCTATACTACATTTGAGATCAACAAAGAAGTTGGAGTATAGATCAATGTCATTCTTGTTAAACATGATCTCAAATGTAAACTTCTTGTTGATAGCAAATGCCAATTATACGACAATCTAAGGTAGAAATACCATAAACGGTTACTAACCTCTACTTGGAGAAATAAATTGTTTTGAAACCAACAATAGCACAATAGCTAGATTTGAAAAAGATCCTAATATTGTAAAAAGATGCTATTTCCTTGCATTTTATTGGTTCAAACTTGTTTTGGAACAAGATTCTAGAGGTAACCTTTTAAGGTACACCTATGAAATGAGAGTTGGTCCAAACCCTAAATCCACATTTATATTGAATAAAATATTTATTCTTGAGTTTCTTTTTTTTTTTTTTTTTTACTCTTCCTTATAGCTTAATTTCTCAAGAATTTCCCCATATCTTCATACTAAAGTGGCTTATTTTAACCGTTTATGGTATTTTCACCTTCATGGCTACGGAGTTAGGCTGCGATGGCTAGGTCACAAGTCGCACGAAGCGGAGCAAAGCAAGGTGTTGCAAGGGGAGCCAGGTTGCGGAGTGGGTTGCAAAGGTCGGAGCAGGGAGCGGAGGTCGGTGCAGGGCGGGGAGCCTGCACGGCGACAAGCCCGCGCGCCCGGAGACTCGAGGGCGATTGCGGCAGAGGAAGAGGGCGCGGGCGCAGATACGGCGAGGGCGAGGAGCGGCCGTGCAGGCTTGAGGTCGACAGCGGGAACCCTAGAGGGTGAGCTGCGCGTTTGCATTTTTTATTGTTTTAGGGATTGCGGGAGCTGCTGGGTGATGATGTGCATTGGATTTGGCCGGTCGATGTTTCTGTGGCTCGTTGCAAATGTCGGTGTATTTTTTCTGTTGCGTTTTTCTCGGATTGGCCAGCTGCAATGGCAAGTGGAGTGAGATGCGGTAGCGTTGTGTATTGTGGTGAACGTAGAAGCTATTTTGTAGCAGGGCCTCGCATGAATGTGGGGCTGTGGAAAGTGTTTGAATTGCGTTGCCTTACCTAGCATATGTTTCAGATATGAGACTGGGGAGCAGAGGTCGGGGCGAGGAGCAGAGCTAGGTCGGGGAGCGAGATTACACACTCCACCTCATCCCAAGTTTAAGCTGTAGTAGGTTTGCAATTTCCGGAGGTTCGATCTTCTGCATTTTTACAACATGGAAAATTTAGCAACCGTGTTTGCAATACTTGAAGTTGCTGATGTCTGTATGTGAAAGTACGTGAAAGTTGCTGTAGTACGGATGTGGTATGGAGGTATTCAACGGGCTGTAGTTGAGTTTTGGGATTTCTAGGCAAACATGTGTGGAACTTGTGGCTGTACTTGACATGGTCTATCATGGCTCGCAATCAAAGGTAGCTCTCCAATGTGCTTTTTTTGTGAACCCTCTGCATCACAAGACTTGAGCTGGTAAGCACCTAACTCTTGCTCTCCCCATCTTGGTTTTGGGATATTTTTAGACCTGAAAGATGTTGATGTTGGCAATGTGTGTCAACATTTGTAAACTTGTGTTTTGCATTGTAAGTTTGTATTTCATTATTGGTTACTCTACAGGGTGCAACATATGAATTGCATTTTTGATGGTTTGTTGCCAAATTGAGTACAACTGCAATTCTTCTATCTTTGTAATAGTAGCTCCCATTCACAAATCAATTTTGAAATATCATTTTCTTGTGGGCTTAGCTTTGACATGATTTTTGTTATAAAATAGGGTATCTATAACATAGCAATCTAAGTCTTTGGCATATTGTTCTATAGCTTTTATCTAGAATGGGTCAATCTCAATGAGTATGTATATTAGGATTTATGAGTTTTAAGTTGGCTTAATTTCAGCATATGCAACACTTTTTGAAATTACTTGTTTTTGCTTTAGTAGAAGAGTAATGAAACATCCTTTGTTTTTGTAAGGCGGTTCTAGACACATGCATTTTCAAAATACATGTTACTTTCTTTGAATTCTTTTTTGGTGATGTTGTGTAATTCTTGTATACTCCTCACAAATTGTGTCAATTATTTTATTATATTGCATGAAAATAGTCGTTGATTCAAGTGTATTCAGTGTTCTATTGATAGAATTCTTTTGTTTCTCATACTTGTTGTGACTATTGTTGTGTTGATTTTATTGGAACTTTCACCTCTTGTTTGTTACTCCCTCTGTCCCAAAATGACCTTCCTGTTACACAAAATGTTATAGATTAAGCTCAAAAACAACCATTTCTCAAAATCTTTTTGACATATGAATAGAGTTTGATGTCCTCCTATTGTTTTGAAATTTTGAGTTTCAAATTAGTTTTCTAAGTGTGATTTCAAAATGCTTGAAAATTGAATTTTTGAGGCATTTTTGAAGAGCACCAATGGCCATTCACTTGATGGCATGGGATTGGTTAGCATGCTCATGCTTTGGGACTATGTGCAAGTGTCGCTAGCTCCTTTCTTCCTTCAACAAGAAGATCATTTTGGGACACTAAATAAAGGTCAACAGGTAGGTCATTTTGGGACAGAGGGAGTATTAGTCATTGATGGAAAGTTATTTATGGAGTTGGTGAAATTTGATGTCATATAAGACATTCCCTTGTTGTATTGAATGTCAATGAGAATGTTTCATTGGACATTCCATAAAAGTATATCATGTTTATATACACTTTTTATCTAAACTTTCTACTTGACACCAAGTAATCCTAATTAAACATTGCAATCTATGTAAGATACAAAGGCAGTGGCGGTAAAGAAGAAATGAACACCTAATTTTTGGAATTAGGTGAGTGACAAGACTTGATGCATGACTTGTGCAAATGCTGTGAGCAACGTTTATGTGTTCATTTATGCGTTAATTCTAACATGGTTGTCATTGTGGATGTCAACTGCAGCACGTGAGGCGTATGTATTCCATCAGAGTAGACGTTGCCTTGAACGTCTTTATCAGCATCGGACACCTCATTAGTCTTATATTCTTTTTGCTAAGGCATCTTCCATGTATGAGGAGTGGTAATAGGATGTCTTGATAGACATGTAATATTTTTTAGTACACGTCTTGCGGAATACTATTACATGCTCAATACAACAATAGGGATGTTTATAGAGTTGTTTAGATGAATAGCCCATGTGAAATAAAATGCCATGCAAGATTCTTATGTGTTTTTTCATGCGTTCAAAATTACACTTTTGAGAACATGAGGATGTATTCAAAACCAATGTTGCAATGTCATGAATGTTAAAATAAACATTTTTGCTGATGATTTTTGTGTTTCCTTTGATGTTACTCTTTCTATATATAGTAAAGAAAAATGCTCTCACAAACAAATAAAGGTTAGAGTGTACATGCTGAAAGACAACAAAGTAGAAATTTTGCAAACATGGGGTGATGCCTTGAATGTCAACTAGAACATCCACATGAGCAGTTTTTGTATAGAAATTGATGTCAAGACTAGCCTTGAGGTTCATGATTGTTGTCAACCATGATGTTTTTGTAGACTTTCGTGTGCTTTATTGTATGTGCTCTAAGACATCACAACAAACATTCTTCAAGATTGTAGCAATCCCATGGACATTGGATGAAACATCTATGAAAACAATTATTCCATTTTTGTAAATTTTTTTGAAACAAATGTTTTTAGACAACATGTCAATAAAATCATCTCAATGAATTACCATGTGTTGTAATGGACATGTCAAAAAACACACGATATATTTTTCATGTTCTTCCCAACAACATGGTGAATTGAATTGAACATCCACATTGATTGTGATTCTATTTTAATTGACGTCAATGAGAACAATGAACCTTGTTTGTTGAGTCAACATAGATTTTATAGGCCAAAATTTTATGTTGAATCAAGCACTATAAAAAACATCAAGGTTTAGCTTTTATGTTTTTGTGGTTGTCATAAATGACATACAATTTATCCATTTGGACATTGAATGTGACACACTGAAATTGTTATTGAAACTACAAACTGTTAGCGCTTGCATTAATCTAAACATCCATGTGCAAAATGACATGTCAGATTCTATGTTGGAGTTGACACTATTGATGTCTATTTTGATGTTTTATCCAACGCTTTTACTTCAATGAAGACATCCAATTGGATGTTATTTTTTAATTTTCTTTTGTGAAATTGACCACATGAAGGGCTGCCACGTCAGATTTAGGAAGGAGTGCATGTCAGATTTTGTGTCAGAACTAGGCCGAATGAGAAATTTGTTGGCAAGATGAAATTTTTGGGAGGGGCTGCCCCTAGAAGTTTTTTTTTTTTACTCCTACAAGGCAGTGTTTTTTTGGACGTCCACGGAAAAACATGCGCATGTTTTTCCAAATATTTGGATGTTTTTTCCGATTTTTCTAGAAGGATTTTTTTGTACATCCACGTAGACGTGTAAAACGCAAAATAGGACAGGGTGGAGACATTTTTTGAGACGTTAAAAAAAACAAGGGTTTCTACTAGTGCTTGCAGGAAGCCAACTTGGGGGGGTCAATGTGTAAAAACAAAAGGGGATAAGTGCAAACACCAAGTATTTTTTACGGGGTATTAGTTTTATTTTTAATTTTTAAACACCCTATCATTATGTAATTTTCTACTTTGCGTTATTAAAGACGGGGCTTGCATTACTTAAAATTTTGAATTGATACAAACAAATGATATGGTAAATTAGATAAAACAAAAAATTCTACTACAAATTTTTTAAATATTAAACTTATTTTCAAAAACAAAATTTCCCTACTAATGACCACATTCAAGTTTCAACTATACCATAACAAAAAAGTGTCCTCAATATTACTATTGTACCTTCCATAAAAATTGTCAATGACGCTCGTTTACTAGGAAGGTATCATATTATTGAATGCAATATAAATTGAACTTTAGGTTTAGGTCCTTTTCACATGATTAATATGAATGATATAGAGATCATTTTTTGATATTAACTTAATTTTAACCTACATTGTTTGATTCAATGTATTGTATATGTCTTTCCAATATGTAAAATAATATGCTTCACTAAATTGTGGTGCACAATAAGAAATTGTCAAATATAATTTATATTACGCAAACTCTTTGATTGGCAAAAACATGCGGTACGTATGTTTGCTTCAAGGTTTTGTACATGTCTTCAGCATATGCCAAATAATATGTAAGAAATAATTTTTGAATAGCAGCCACAAAATGGAGACAATGGAAAAGAGACATTGAGCAATTCCCAAATCCCAAGTTGGACTTGAACCTTGAACAACAAACAACAAACAGAGGGTTTGGAGTAGGAATTGCCAATTTCCAAAATTAAATAACAACCACTTAAAGCCATCCAACGTCTATTGTAGAAATCAATAAAGTCTATAAAATTATTGAACACTTTGAATATGTCACTCACAAGGCACTGGGATTTATGACTTTTAGCCAAAAAAAAGTATAAAAAGGGGGTATTCTAGGTCTAATTTTTTTCTAATTGGACCCATTTTTCTATATCCTATAGTATTTTGAAGACATCTCATGATTTTTTTGTACCCTATAGTATAAAAAACCAAATTATAAGTTTTATCTCAAATGTTTTTTAGGCACCCTATCATTTGTTCGCACATAGTTTCTATTACTACCTCTCACTGCACCCCTAAGGAAGCCAATGACACGGCCTCGATGTAGACAAGGAAATTGAAGGGCAAGGGTTAGGCGAATGAAGATCCATCGAGTAAGCCCGTTGAGAAGTCTGCGAAGGTGAAGAAAACCACACAATCAAAACTACAAAAGTCCGTTTCTAGCAATGTGGCAGAGGATTCACCTGCTTCTATTCAAGTTCGTTCGAATTGCCTTTCATCCAGGGATCCATGTATGAATGTATCATTTACTTCGAAGTATGGTTGACCAGATTGCTAATCCAAGGTACACTTGCGCTGCGGTTCAAGCCCCCCCACGGCTAACTCAACAGTAAAAAGGAAAGGGTGCAGCAGAATCGAAGCCAAAAAGTAAACCGGCCGCAGCATCCACAAAGCAGAAGGCCAAAACAGGTACTGGCGCATGCATGGATGCAGCCATTATGAAGGCAGTGCTAACAAAGCCATCCAACAAACCCATGGAGAATGCCGACAAACCAGTGAAGATGCGCGCGATGCAGTCCAAGCTCTGTAGGAAAGAGGCGATGCGAATTCTCTTGGATGATGTCATTGTTCATAGTCCCGAGCTTCAAGTTTTGGATGAGGACATCAAGCCACCGATGAAGGATCGTCGCAGCCGGAGCCAAGAGCAGGCTTCCCCACTTGGCCCATCTTTGCCGACCAACTCACAACTTCTTTGCTAGGGAATGCAACTAAGGACTCCGCTGAGGCAGCTGCAACATTATCTCAAATCGTTGAACCAGCAAAAGATATGCGTGGTGACTCTCAATCCCAAGACATGCCTTTCCCCATAGCACTCGCTCTCAAAATTGTCTGTCTGCTATCGTCGGGCATGAAGTATTGGGTGAAAGTGATATCCTTCCATCCGGGGATCTCCAGATGGATTCCACCCCACAAGCCAACACCTCTGATGCAACCATGACTAACTCCCAAATATGTCACACTAGTCCCTCTACGCAAGAAGTCTATCAAGATGCAATGCTCGATTTGATAGCTTTAAGTCTTGGGCGCTCATCTAGAAGAAAGTCCGTTTGCAATGCAATTGCTACAGACGCATCTTTTAGTGAGAAGGTCTGTATTAGGGTCACTCTCAAAATGCTTTGTCTATTTCAGTCTCTTACTAATTTCCCATTTCGCAATTTCAACTGCAACGAGTTAATTCTCATAGCACCTGTGAGATTAACGCTTATGTCCACTTACAATTTTCTTTTGACCTTGCAATTGGACAAGGAGTGGTGACAATTGAAAAGGATGGGTTGGGAGGAGGAGCTTTGCCAAGGGATAATGTTGATGAAGTTCAGGGAAAAGGAGCCGTCAGAGTTGAAGTCTCAGGTGCATAGAGTCGTCACCATGTTTTGCCCATCGGCGTCAATCCTGCGGCTACGGCAATCGATTTTGCTGACTGTAACCTGCTGCAATTCTTTTGCGCTGCAAGTGTGTTCAAGGATAACCTCGCGCTGCAATTGATCATAGATGAAGTACCTCGTCATCAATACTCTATGGTTTTCAATCTGAACGGAGTTCTTATTCATCGGTACTGGATTAATAAGCAAACAATTATGCAACTTAGGCTGGGTGTTGCAGAATTCCTCGACTGGCTACACAGCAGAGCTGATGTTGGGTTCTGGAGTTGTGTTGCCACCACTAATTTGGACAAAACCATTGATTTTGCCCTTGCTGGTTGTTCTTTTAGTCAAAGGGACGTTCTTTGCTTATCTCAGGATGCTTGCACATCATCAAGGTATAGGTCATCTGATAGACCAGATAAACCCTATTTCCTGAAGAAACTTGACTTGTACAAGCAGATCCTTGGTTTGGACTCTGTAGAGAACATACTATTAGTTGATGACAGTCCTGTAAAGAACCTTTTTAGCGACATGTTTAGCGCGCTCCACCCTACCTCATGGAAAGGTGATATGAGTGACAATTTCCTCAATGCTGAACTCCGTCCTTGGCTTGACGGTCTACTCAATTCAAGCAAAGCTGTGGCAAAGTATGTCAAGGAGAATCCACTCTTAGGATGCCGGCCTTCGGAGGACTTGTCATCGCCACTAGGCACTAGCTCTTTGCATTTTGAAGGGACTCCCTCTTCTTAGGAGTCCATTATTTTTGTAATTCAGCTCTTATTGTCGGGGTTCTTGTACAAGACCTTCACATGCGCGAGCTTTTTTTACATAGGAGAATTTTGATGCTTAGAGTAGATCCTCTCAATTGTCCTAACTTACGTTGGATTAGTAGGACTATACCTGTTGCGGATGCTGGACACACTTAGTTGTGATACCATCCTTGTGCATTGCCTTCATGTTTTGAGAAGACATTTCTTTGATTACATTTTTGCACATGAATAAATTGTGCACCTTTTCTCCCTTGATATACATGTGCTCTTTCACTCCAATGTCTTTATTTGCATTTGTCTTCAATTTCCTCATAGATGTTGCTTAGGTCATGTTTGATATGGTATTCATCTGCATGTTTCTGGATTCAAGTTTGTATTGCTCTCTTACAAGGATCACTCTATCCTAGGATCTTCAGATGGACCTTCATTAGATTTGCTTTTGGATGTTGCTAGCTTGCTACTTTGGGGATGTCTTCTTACTTGTTTTGTTCTACAATTGATTACCGTCATTGGGGAATCTCTCGATACATATTGAATCTTTCGACAGCTATGCTCATCTGTGTTTTAACACACAAGTAATTGATTCACTACAACAAGACGTATACATCCATCTCCCCATGCTCTACCTTGCACTACATCCGAAGATCCCCCGATGACCAAGTCCATTATTCTTCACATTTTATATATTTGTAATAGCCAAGCATGTATTTATAGCATACTCTATGAAGGACTTCCTATGAGTTGGAACTTTGTCTAGTCCAAAATTTCCCTTATAGTCTAGAAGTAGTTAAGTATGGCATTACGCTAGAAAAACTAAAAGATTTTTTTGATAAATATTAATGTGTTGCTCTTCACCCATATTCAATAATCAGCAAACACTGTTTGCAAAGAATTTTGGGTATTTTTTATAAACAACAAAAATTGTTTTGATGCATTAAACACATTTAATCCCTAAAGGCTTTTGATTGATTTTTCACTAGAACAGCTCCAAAACTGCCATTTCTTGTATAGGTACTAAATTTTAGAAAGAAATCATTCATGGACACATGTAATTGTAAGATCTTGTACTATACTAGTAGCAAAAGATGTAAAAAAAACTCCAAAAATTTCCACTTTGTAGATTGTAAGATATTTGAGTTTAGATTGACAAAAAGTCAATTTTTGTCCTTGCAAAAATCCGAGCAGCTGCACTTCACAAGGTCAAATTTGTATGCAAAAATTTCCAAAATAGTTGTAACTCTTTGGACTCATTCTTCAAGGCAAGTTGAGTACACACTTGAAATTTTTCAAATTATTTGGAATTGTACAACACTTGGGAAAAAGATAGTAAGTAATAAGAAGTAGAGAATGATTCAAAACACTAAGTTGTTAAGAATTTAAGTATTAAAATGAAAAATGCCAATCCGAATGGTTATGATGTTTTGATAAACAATCTACATCCTCAAGTTTTATTTATTTTCCAAAATATTGACAACTGAGTAAAATGAATGACTTCAAAGCTTGTTTAAGAGTAGAGAATCCATGACCGCTTGCAAATAGTATATACTCACAACTCTAATCTCATTAATAAAAATGAAATGATTCCAAGCTTTCTACATACACATAAATCTCCCAAAAATAATTTCAAAATTTTGTTTTTGAAAACAACAATGTTTTCTAATATATTTGGAGTGCGCAGTTTGAGAAAAATACAATATATCAAACCATAACTTTCTACTCAAAATTTCAAAAGTCATGAAATTTAGCACTTATGGAAGATTCTTCTTGTCCCCACCTATGATTAACACCTAAAGGACCATGGCCTTTATTTTGTCAAAAGACACTCAAAATTGCCACATCTATGGCAAAGAGTAAAAAAGCTAGAAAATTGGTCTTTTTGCATGTTTGACCATAGGATCTTGTACTAGACTAGTAAGAGAATGTGTAATACAAAACTCAAGCACTTTGACTGCACAAGTTGGAAGATGTTTGCATTCAAAGTGTAAAAAACAAGGTTTTTTGCACCTTGCATGATTAGATTATTTAACTATGAATGTTTTTTACTTAAAATTTTTGCACCATAGAGTTTGGAACTTTATTTTTTTGTGGTGGGAAGTTGAGTTGGGAATCTTGGGAGAAAAACTAAAACAAAAAAATACTTAAATTTCATTCTTAAAAAAAAATTAGGCAGAAGAAGGTATAAAATTGAACAAAACCTTAAATTGTTAATAACCATGCAATGGAATTGAAACACAATTATCCCAACGATGAGATTCTTCTAGAAAGCAAACTTCACCCTTTCCAACAAGTTTTTTTGAAAAATTGTTAAACTTGCATTAATTAATGAAGTTTATAAGTTATTATTTCAAAAAGATGCTTGAATTGCCTGTAAAACAAGATTGTCCATAACTTTCTCATAACTAGTCCAAATGGGATGAATCAAAGCTTAAAATGTAGAAAAAGATATAACCTATGAGAAAAAAATTAAAAATATTTCAAGTTTTTGTAAAAAAAATTGCTACCCAAACTCCCCAAACTTGTACTTATTTGGGCATAACTTTTACTCTCTAGCATCAATTGGAATATATATTATACTCCCCAATAGCTAATGTGTTTTCCTATCTTCAAAATAAGTTTCAAAAAATTAGGACAAAAATTGAGGCTGTAGATACCTGCCCAAAATCCCATTAGTCCCCCGTAGGGACAATTATCCTTTAGGGGTTAAAGTTTCAGCCTAAAATATGGATATTTCCAATCATAGGTATCTGCCAAAAATTGCTATATTGCCAAAATGAAACAATGTTCAAGCCTATAGGGTTCATTGGACATTTTAAGGTGTTTTTAAATGCAAAATATGTTCTACAATCTTCACATTACACATTAAAATGATGCATAAAAATCCCTTAAATAATATCATAAAATGAGGCGGTTATCAAAATGTCAACCAATATATACTTTGTGTGATACTTTGGAGCATGGTATGGTTTATTTGCATCAAGCACCAATTTCTAATGATGATGGACCATGCTTATTATTATGTATTATACTGAGAAAACATAAGGTCATATATATTTTTTATTTCTTTTTTGATGTTTTGAAAATATTTAACCCCTAAACGCCCAAGGGGGTTAGGGTAAAATATAAATGCATTCTAAAATGATACTTTTGTAACTTTAATGAAGTTTGTTTTGAAAGAGAAAATAGGAATCATGATGTTTAGTAATTATCCATATAGTCAAACTCAAAAAGGTTTGGACTCTTATTAGATGAATTCAGAAGCATTCACCACTTAATATTCATAAGAATTACAAAATTTATTAAGAGAGTTTAAAATCTGGTGTGATTGGTTAAAAATAGACATTCTATTTGATAGTTCAAAAATGCAATATTTTTTATGGACAAAACATCATTAGTTTCTTGAAATTGTAAATTTTGTTACACTAGCAAATATTGAAGTATTTGTCTTTGAAAAATTATCTATATTAGAGTTTAACTTGAATTGAAATGATTCAAGTCGGATTGGAAAGTAGACTTGCTTTCCTACATGAAGATATTTTTAATTTTTTCAAAAATGTTTTTTTTAATATTTTGGATAGCTTGTAAAAAAGAGCAATGACCAAAAAGTGGTCAATTGGGCATTCAGGCAAAAACAATTCAACGTAAGTTTGTACATATATATATATATATATATATATATATATATATTAATATATTATAGGTTCTCTGGTGAAGATTTTTTTTTGCAATCAAAAGATGTTTATCAATTAACTCACATGACCTAAACCTATATACTTATAATTTAAATATAAATTTAGGTAATACCAAATTTGGATCTCTTGCTAGATACCTTTGTTAGTTGTCTATTGAAATAAAGGGTCTAAATTTCATAATATTCTTTTGCTTAGATATTGTAATGGAGATAGTATAAAAAGGGAATGACTAGGTGGACACCCCCCAATTGCTAAGCGTACACCCCCCACAATCAAATCTATTAAATTTGAGATTATTATTACTCTAAAAGAAACATATCAAAGCAATACTTAGCGTACATCTCCGTTTACAAGTGTTGCAAACACACAACATTTTTGCCTCATTTGTGAGACGGTTAGGAGTTAAACTAGTTGCTCCATTTATTGATTTGACTCATGACTGTGTCACAAATGACACAGATTTGTTGTATGTTTGGAGTGCTTGTAAACACAGATGTATGTTAAAGTATTGCTTTGATTATATTCCATATTTTAGCATAATAATAATCTCAAATCTAATAGATTTGGCTATGGTGGTCTCTGCGTAGCAATTGGGGGGTGTCCACCTAGTCGGTCCCTATAAAAAATGCATTGAAGTTTCAAAGGTTGTATGTTGAAGCAATATACAAGGTTCTTGAAGTGAAACTTGTCAATAATGATATTATTGATGCTTTGAAAATCTTAAATCCAATTCATATGCCTAATAAGTAATTGGGTTTGTCATTGCGGAGTAGTCTACTTAGATTCTTTTTTGAAACAATCTCGGAGAAAAAAACTACGCAAGGTCTCTTACTATACATCTCTTTGTAGATGTCGTAGCTAGTAAACAATAATTTTTGTTATTTCAAATTGCAAGGTTCCACTTAGTTAATGGACATTGCATATGAAGATTTTTTGATCTCAATTTGTTAAAATCCATTTTAAAATCAAAATATCCTAATTTTCTTATTCTTTCCAAAATAGCTAGATATTAATGTGTAAGTACATCTCTATAGAAAAAGGCTACTTTTGTATGAAACATCATTATACAAAAGCAATGCAATTGCATGACTGTCACAAATATACAAATTATTGTGCATGTAACAATAGAGAGGCCATCAAATTATTGCAACGGTATATCAATTGATGCAATTTGTTTGTAAAAAAATGCAACAAAATATAGATTTCTAGTTGAAAACCTTGAAAATATCATATGATAGGTTTAAAAAATTTAGTTGAAGAAAGTGATAATTTTAAAATTTAAATATTACATTAGATTATTATTAACTTTTTTTTGTTTTTAATCTCACCTTCACAAGTTGGAATTGGGAGAATCTATGGCCTCTTCATGGTGAAGGACTATGTCAGTTCATGTCAAGGATACACAATAATTGATCATAAACATACTATTTTTTGATATGAACAAAATTTGGCTAATACATGTTTTAAGTTTAACCCTTAAACAACCATAGGGCATAGTATATATGTTGACGTATAATTATCATTTGCTACCAATAAGAAATTTTAATTTGGGATCTCAAATAGCTCATTAGAACGGCATTGATCTATTCTCCAACTTCTTTGTTGGTCTCAAATGTAGTAGAGGTGTGGATCCATTCCAAATACAAGAAAAATACCCCATATGGTACTAGTTGCAAAAGACCTTTCAGTTATTTAATCAATGCTGTTCTAATGAACTACTTGAGATCTCAAATTAAAATTTCTTATTGATAGCAAATGACAATTATATGTTAGCGTATATGCCCTATGATCATTTAAGGGTTAAGGGTAAGGAAATTAACCGATTTCAATATCATGTAAAAAACAGTAAATGATTTTTTGAGGAATTACCGCTAAAACTGGCCAATATTTTAAAAATCCGGTTGAATACACCAAACAGCGAAAATGAGCAGGCAATGCTGAAATTTCTCCCCGAACGCTGCTGTGATACTTTACCAATGATTAGCCTTCTCAATGTCTGATTTCATGCCACGTTGGCATGCTCCGCTGTGAGCCTGTGCCGATGACCGGTGCGCACGATTTTCGAGGCCCCGGCATAGGTTCTTGTGCAGCCGCCCCAACTGTCACGCGACTTTTCTTTTAATAGAACCCGTGCGGACGACCACGCATCATTCCAGGTCACTACCGTCCGATCCTTCATCGACGGTTGGCGAAGCCGAAGGAGCCGTCTGGTGCAGAGTGTATATGCTACCTCCTCTACCAACCAGCTCACTCTCTCTATCTCGTAGGTTTTGCTGCTGCTGCGGCTTGACCGCTTGAGCACCTCTGCTTGGGACTTCTGCAGCTTCTTCATTGTCGCCTTATCGGCGCTTTTCTTCCTCGCGGTAAGTTCCTCTCGTTGTTTTCCTCGTTCATTTTTCAAGTGCTTTTCACAAATTTTTGGTGCGGGTAGGCAGATCTTGGTCTTGTTTTTTCTGGTCTTATCTTTTCCGTCTGAGCGGCTATGGTCCAAGATCACCGGACATCTGTCTGCAATCTGCTTCGTTGTTACTTGTATCGATCATTTTAAGAGAAAAACGATTTGTGGATATAAGCTGTCCGAGCATCACGAACGATGTCTGAGTTGATGCAGAGGAGATGGACTTCTTTGTTGTAATTTTGAGTCAGGTTGCCGAGGTCTAGTCTGTTCGAGTTTTTTCACTTCATTGTTTTTCTAAAACCTACGTGCTGAAACTCCGACGTGATTGAATGACTAATTCTGTAAACCAGGCTTTGATAGCCGTATCTAACTCTAACCCTAATCTTAAACATGTGTTCGTTGAAGTAAATGACTTTAAATCTTCCCTAATCCTGGGCGTTGGGGACTGTTGTTTGGCAGATAGTTCAAGATGGGTAAGGAGAAGGTTCATATCAGTATCGTGGTCATCGGCCATGTCGACTCCGGAAAGTCGACCACCACCGGCCACTTGATCTACAAGCTGGGCGGTATCGACAAGCGTGTGATCGAGCGCTTCGAGAAGGAGGCGGCGGAGATGAACAAGCGCTCGTTCAAGTACGCGTGGGTGCTGGACAAGCTGAAGGCCGAGCGCGAGCGCGGTATCACGATCGACATCGCGCTGTGGAAGTTTGAGACGGTGAAGTACTACTGCACGGTGATCGACGCGCCCGGGCATCGCGATTTCATCAAGAACATGATCACGGGGACGTCGCAGGCTGACTGCGCGGTGCTGATCATCGACTCGACGACGGGAGGGTTCGAGGCGGGTATCTCGAAGGACGGGCAGACGCGCGAGCACGCGCTGTTGGCGTTCACGCTGGGAGTGAAACAGATGATCTGCTGCTGCAACAAGGTAGGGTTTCTGTTGTTTCTTTGCGGGCGTGTTTGTGGAAGGGCGGGGGGGGGGGGGGTTGTTTGGGATTTGTGGAGAGGGGAATCGGCGGTGTGGTTGCGGGGTTGGGACGAATAGAGGAGGGGATTCTGGAAGGGGAGTTGCGGTTTAGGTCGGGCGGTTGTATGGAGGGTGACGCGTGCATTAAAGTGGGGTAGAGCTGACGGCGGGGATTGGGAATGGCTTGTGTGGCGCAGATGGACGCGACGACGCCGAAGTACAGCAAGGCGCGGTTCGAGGAGATCAGCAAGGAGGTGTCGGCGTACCTGAAGAAGGTGGGGTACAACCCGGACAAGATTCCGTTCGTGCCGATTTCTGGGTTCGAGGGCGATAACATGATCGAGAGGTCGACGAACCTGGACTGGTACAAGGGGCCGACTCTTCTGGAGGCGCTGGACAGCGTGTCGGAGCCGAAGAGGCCGTCCGACAAGCCATTGCGGCTGCCGCTGCAGGACGTGTACAAGATCGGCGGGATTGGAACTGTGCCGGTGGGACGTGTGGAGACGGGAGTCATCAAGCCGGGTATGCTGGTGTGCTTCGCACCGACGGGGCTGACGACTGAGGTGAAGTCGGTGGAGATGCACCACGAGTCGATGCTGGAGGCGCACCCCGGGGACAATGTGGGGTTCAACGTGAAGAACGTGGCGGTGAAGGATCTGAAGCGAGGGTTCGTGGCGTCGGACTCGAAGAACGACCCGGCGAAGGAGGCAGCCAACTTCACGGCGCAGGTGATCATCATGAACCACCCGGGGCAGATCGGGAACGGGTACGCGCCGGTGCTGGACTGCCACACGTCGCACATCGCGGTGAAGTTTTCGGAGATCTTGACGAAGGTGGACCGTCGGTCGGGCAAGGAGCTGGAGAAGGAGCCCAAGTTCCTGAAGAACGGAGACGCGGGGTTCGTGAAGATGATTCCGACGAAGCCGATGACGGTGGAGACGTTCGCGGAGTATCCTCCGCTGGGTCGGTTCGCGGTGCGCGACATGAGGCAGACGGTGGCGGTGGGCGTGATCAAGGCGGTGGAGAAGAAGGAGGCGACGGGCGCTAAGATCACCAAGGCGGCAGCGAAGAAGAAGTGAATAGTGCGGGAGGAGGGGGTGGAAGAGGGGCGCGGCGAGTGGGGTGCGGCAGGGAGAGCGGGTTTGGATTTGTTCAGTGTGTGCGGTGGGTCGGTGTATCTGCTGCAGGCGCGGCAGAGGCAGACGTGGGTGCTAGACCGGAGATGGCAGGGCTGGTAGTGGCCTTTGATGTATGTGCTTGAGTTCCTGTTTTAAGAGGAACTGTTTTTTCCCGCAATCTCAAAACCGTGGACTCGTCCTCATTGCAGTGTGAATATGGACAGTTTGGCAGGTGGTGTGGTTAGGTTTGGTTTTGTGTAGCTGGTTCTTTTCTGTTGTCGATGACGGTGTTTGCTGCTGTCAGGTTTGGGTGTTGGTGAAGGCGGGTGAGATTGGAGTTTTAAGTTGGTACAGTGGTAATGACCGTGTGAGGTCTTTCATTTCGTGTGTACTGGTAGGGAAAGTTTTATCTGCGACTTAAAGCTTTCTCTCTCGGATTTTGTTGTCGTAGTTAGATGTGGGTGATGCTTCCAGTTGTTCGCGGACCTATCGAGCATTTGGTGGACATCTGGAAGATGATTTAATTGGGTCGCGTGCGATGTCGTATATCATATTTGAGGTAGTAATGACCTTGTAGAGGGGTATATGTTTGACAATGTGTTGGAGTTTGTTGAATTGAGACATTGCCAGTTTCAGAGATTCTCGACAGTCTAACCAGTCGCATGCTTTCTCGATAATTTTATAACGTTTTTGTAATTTCGATTTTCTGCCTACCTGGACAGGTTGAAAGATATAGATTTGCAGGTCAGCTGTTTAGGACGTGAACTTCCTTTCGATAGACCGGATGAGTTCAAATCTGAGTTTGTACCTGGCGTTGTTTAAGCAATATGTCTTCCATCTCATATAATTTAGCTTAGCCCTTTCGACGCTGTACTCGAGCAAGAGCGATAGCGGTTTGCTGCTACCGGTAGTACTGGACAGGCGTTGGGCTTAGCAACCGCTCCCTCGCCTAAAAAGCTGTTGGAGTTCAGAGAGCATTGTGGGATACTCGGAGTGATGACTGGATGGAGACCTGGGGGTGTCATCGGGGTGGCGGTGGTGTTTGCTGTTCGTCACCGCTTGCATGCAGCTGCTGAGATGGACTGCGGGAGGGGAGTATGACAGTGAGTGGAGTGCGGGCTTGTTTTGTTACTTTGCATGTCCTTCACTTGCTCATATGTAATTGCAAGGGGGTTTATTGGGTTGACATATAAGCATATTTTTCTGAGAGCTTAAACAAATGTAGCAAAGTTCCTCACGCAAGAAGTGCCCTTTGTAATTATTGCTGAATGCTGGCTGCAAATAGATGCCAATTGCATACCGCTCAACCATTTGTCCTTCCAAACGTTTCTTATCAGTGGGTGAACGTGTTACGTACGTTTGTTGTACTTTTGTTTGTTGAACTAATCGTTTTTTGCATGGTTTCCACAACGCAAAATATTGTTCGGGGAATGTTCAGTATGTGGTGGGTTTAACTTAAGCATTAGCCGGTTTTTGTCGTATTCCCTGAATCCCTCGCTGTTTCGGGTCATTTTCCTAATTGGCCGATTTCTCTTGAAACATTTACAGGCTCCATTTTCTCTATGTCAAGTAATATTTTGTTTATGATCAACTTTTACATAGCCTTGGCATGAATTGAACTTTCCATGACTATTCATGGTCAAAGATTCTTCCAATCTCAAGAGATGGGATTGAAAATATAAAAGTTTTTAAGAAATCATTGTAAAAGTTATTTTAAGAGTTATCACCTTCACGGCTTCATCAAGTGAAAATTCTAAACCTCTTTCAAAAGTGTTTTTCTTCAAGATTTATAACTAAATATCAAGATTATATTGCATCTTTTCACATAACAATTGTGTGAATTCAACTATCGTTTTAATCACTTGATAGCCCTTCTATAATTACATGCATAGCACTTCTTAAAATTGTGATTGTTGTGTAGTTGGGTTGCTTTTTAATATTGCTTTGGATAAAGAAAATCTTTTCAAACATCACAACATTCAATAGCACTAGTAAAGGCTGCCCTCCCTCCAAGAGAATGGTGTGGAATATTTCACACCATTCTTTAGCTATGGGAATACTTGGCTGAATTTGTCAAAGTTTATGAAAGAGATGCTCAGTTTAGTGCATGTACGTCAATGTGGGGGCCCAGCCATGTTAGAAAAAAAAACAAAACAAAATATTTTTTTGTTTTGTTTGTTAGGATGAAGTTCATGGATGATACTTGAAGAGAGGGAAAGGTAGCCTCTCTTCAGGCTACTAAATGTTATGATAGCTATACTTACACATTGACATCTAGTTAAGTAGATCAAGATATTTTAATTTCCAACCCTTATAATTAGCCAATTGTTTATCATCAAAGCACCATATATTCTATACTTTAAGAAATTGACATTTAATAATCCGCCCATTCACATTATTAATTAGGTGAATTTCTTATAATTTTTTTCTCTTACTTGTTGATTTTAAGTCTTTATAGATTTCTCTCTAGTTTTACATACCACAAATTTAAAATCCAACAGATTTTTTGCTAAACCAACCTACTTACAATACACAAGTAGTTGGTTCTCTGGAACCACTAGCACAAACTATTTGGATCTAGAACTTGCCAAACAATCATCATTATGACAATGGTTGTGTTGTGCTTGCATTTGTTAGTCCATGAATGCCTCAATAGACAAAAGGTGTCCTCACCTGATTTCACAAGCCACTTTAAGGTATAAAATCTAGTGTTTACACCTTGTTATAAACTACAATTATCAAGGCATTTAAGTTGTTCATGTAAGTGGAGTAATGGCAAGACCGGCCAAACATTGTACAAGTGCTTATAGAGCCTCAATTGAGTGGAACACCATGCATTGTAAGGTGGTAGACAATATCTTATAAGTTGCAAGTGGTCAATACTTGTTGCAAGCTTCCTTGCGTGTACTTTATGGTGGCATGAGACAAGCCAATGAGGATTGAGCATGTTTCACACCTTTATTGTGGCAACCCTCACTATTTGTGTTGGTCACCATTTTTTGTGCTACAACAATATAAAGCCTCAAAATTTAACATCAAACAAAGTATGACCTTCAATAATTTGCAAGTGTGTGCATTCACATCTAATTTTGTTACTTACAAAATTTGAGGTGAAGGAGACGCATTTAGAATTTTGTAGAAATCAACAAACAACTATTTGCCAAAAATTGAGATTTTGCCATCACATGACCATTGTTTGATCAAATGTTATAATCTCCCATCCCCCACAATCAAGCTTTCCCAAAATTTGCAAGCCATTTTCTAAATAGGTGTCCCCTTGTTTTCAATGGTCACATTTTGTGGATCATCCAAATGATTGAAATATAATGTATCAAAGTTGTAGGTATCCTTAAATGCTAATTTTGGTGAAAATGGCTTGGATGCTTAGGAGTTAATATAGAGTGATTCAATTCATTCTTCATAATTGCCATTGATTTTAATTAGTATTGAGGGTTTTTGTTTCTTGAAAGTAGGGCATATTTTTCATCTATTCTTGTACAAATATACAACTCATGTCAATTTTGTAAATTTAGTTATTGACCTTGGCACATCCAAGCAAATTGGTATTGGTTCTATGGATGATTTGAGCTATAGTTTGTTGAGGATAAGTGCACAAGCTATACTTCACACAAGAAGACACAAATACAAGCTCATACAAGTGGTTTGAATAACATAAAAGAGATCTTGTACAGGAAAGAGATGTACCACTATATACAGGTAATCTAGGATGAATGTCTGTACTATATGAGGTGGATGCACATAATTGTTTGTGAACAACAGCCTCCCTTACCAAAGTAATCCTAGCATGGAGAGTCGTTATTTAGAGAGATTGGATTGTTGTTCTTGATTGTTTGATCCTCATAAGGCTTGTGAGTATCATGCTTTTAGCCATGTCAACTGAGAGGTTTTAGTAACTCATAGTGTCTTTGTGGTTCTAGTTTTTGTGCAAGGAATTGATGCTACAAATACCCATGTCATCTCTCAATTTCCAGAACCTTTGCTTCCTAAGAGGTTTTGTTAAAATATCAGCAACTTGGTCACATGCTTGAAAGTATAGTGTTTCTACTGTACCATTGACAACATTCTCTAATGAAATACACCCATAACTTGATATGCTTCAATTGTTCATGATAAGTTGGGTTCTTGGTGGCTTTGAGTGTGCTTTGATTGTCGCAAAACAGTGGAATTGGATATAGTGATAGTCCTTGAATTTTTGCTGATAAAGTTTGTAGCTAGATTGCTTCTTGTATACCCTTTGTAAGTGCTTTTACTTCAGCCTCAGCCCTCAGTTGATGAAACCGCAATTGTGTTTTGCTTTTTTGAAGACCAAGAAATTGGCCCTCCTACAGATTTGAAAATTCACCCTGTTATCGACTTGCAATCAATTTTGCAGTTACCCCAATCTGCATCAGTATAACCTAGCATGGAAGTGCTGCGATCTTTTGCATAGAAAATTCCGTAGTCTAGAGCTCCTTTAACGTATCAAAGGACTTGATATGCAGCTTCCATAGGTGAAATTTTCAGACTGTGCATGAATCTACTTAAAACCCCCACTGCATACAAAACCTTGGGCTTATTATTGCATAGATAGATGACCATACCTACAAGATGTTGGTATTGTTTCATATCCATAATGGGTGACTGTTCCTTTGCACCAAGGTATATACCTTCCTGCATTGGTATTGCAGCTGCTATGCACTTGCTCATGTCAAATCCTTGCAAAATCTAGGATGCGTAGCTTCTTTGTGATAAAAAAATGCCTTGATCAGAGCAAACAAACTCTACGCCAAGATAAAAGTGAATTGCTCCCAAGTTTGTCATCTCAAAGGTATTCATGAGCTTCTGCTTAAGGCTGTTGATTCCTTCAATGTCAGAGCCGGTAAGGAGCAAATTGTCTATAAATAAGATTAGGATCATAACTCCTTTGCCACTTGTGATATAGAAAAAGCTGTAGTCAGCTTCTGTGTGCATTAAACCTTGGTTAGATAAAAAACCATGGATTTTTTTGAACCAAGTCCAAGGTGATTGGCTAAGTCTATATAGCGACTTGTTGAGTTTGCAAACCTTGTTTGCAGTGGAGGCATTACATAAACCTTTCGGGACTTCCATATATACCAATTCCTTTAAGTCTTTGTTCAGGAATGCAGTTACAATGTCCAAGTGCAGAAGTAACCAATTGTTGCTAGCTGCCAAAGTGACGACCATATGCACATCTTTCCATTTTGCCACTAGGGCAAAAACTTTGTTGAAATCTATGCCTCTAGTATGTTGAAATCCTCTTGCCACCAAACGAGCTTTCAATTTAGACGGTCGACCGTCAGCTCTTGTTTTAGTTTTAAAAACCCATCTAGCTGTTACTAGTTTCACGCCTTCAGGGAAGTCTACCAAGTCCCAAGTGCAATTTTTCAAGAGGGATTTTGGCTCAGACTTCATAGTTGCTTTCTAGCCTTGGTGTTTGTTGGCTTTTGAGAAGTTGAGGAGTTGGGACGGCTTGTCAACAACATTGAAAAAGCAATTAATTTTGATGGGATCACTCATCTGAAAATAGTCAATGAATGGTGGAAATATATGGGTCATAAATTCTACACTATAGGTGCAGGAATCTCTAAGTCTGACAAATGGTTTTCTAACACGAGTAGGATGCAGCCAAGCCTAAGAGAATTGTGGTGGTAAATCAGCCTAAGCATTGACTTGCATGGGACTACCTAGTGGAGCATCAACTAAATTTGGTTTGGGTATTTCAAGGTTAGTTTCTGGCTGAGATGGTGCCTCCATTGGTGGTGAAGAGGGACCTAACACTGACAATAAAGTTTGAGTTTCTAAATTTGAGATTAGTGCTATTACTTCTCTCCAGGTTTCTCTCAAACTTTGTGGATCAGATAGATTTCTTGAGCTAGAACTAGAAGGGACTATAGCAGGCAATGGTGGCATTAAGTGTTTGTTTACTATGTTTGTCTCATTGAACTTTACGTTGCAAGCTAATATCACTTTTTCTCTTATCTAGAATCCAAACTTGGAAACCTTTAGTTTGCTCATTATATCCTAGGAAAGTACCAACTTTAGACTTGACTTCTAATTTATCTCATTGTGCTCTATCTATCCAAACATAAACTCTAGCACCAAAAATGCGTAAGAAAGGGATATTAGGAATTTTGTAGAAAAGTTGCTGGAAAGGGGTTACCTGCAAATTTGCTATAGTTGGTGACCAATTGGTGAGGAATACAGATGTATTGATGGCCTCAGTCCACAAGTATCGCGGACTTTTTGCAAGTATTGACATACTTCTTGAAATTTCAAGGAGTCTTTTGTTTGTCCTTTCCAATATTCCAATTTGTTCAGGAGTATCTATGTTTGTGAGCTATCTTTCCCAAATTTTGTATAGTGATTTGAAAAATCTATGGAATTCTCCACCTCAATCGCTTCTTATTGCTTGAATATGTGTACTTAGCTATTGTTCAATCATACGTTGAAATTGTTTGAATTGTTCGAACGCTTCTGACTTGCATCGTAGAAATTTCATCCAAGTGTATTGGCTATAATTGTCAATTATGACCATGAAATATTGTGATCCTCCAAGGGACAGAACTAGTAAATGACCACACAAATCAACATAAACTAGTTTGAGTGGTTTTGTTGCCCATGACATGCTATTCTAGGGAAAGCTTTCCCTAGTTTGTTTACTGGCTTGACATTGCGCACATACTTCACTATGGGTCAGTATGTATGGTAGATCAGATGCTAGGCCTTTCTTTGCCATTACTTGCAATCGATCGTAATTGATATGGTCCATGCAGAAATGCCATAAACATGCTGTGTCAATATTGGCTTGAGCCACGTCTGCTGAGATCTCTAAGTCAAGTGCCAATAATTTATACAATCCATTTCTCTTGCTACGCAGTCCTTCAGCTACAATCTTTCTATTGCCTTCATTATACAATACACATTTTTGATTGTTGAAACATGCAATAATCCCCTTGTCTGTCAACAAACCTATTGGTATTTTTTTTGCTCAAGCCAGGCACATAAAGAACACCAAAGACATCTTTTATTTTGCCAGAAGGTAACGTAACATGGACAAATCCTCTGCCAACAATATGATGACACTGACTGTTAGCAGTTTTGACATTTCCTTGAAAATGCTCTAAGTTCTTGAAGCTGTTGTGATCATCACTCACATGCTGCGTAGCACCAAAGTCTAAATACCATCTAGATTCTAGATCATGAATTGACAGGGAGGATAAAGCAACTTCAAACATTTCAAAGTTCGTAGTATCTTGTTGCTCTATGTCGTCAGGCATATTGCACTCCTTTGGACTAGTCCAAGATTCCTCTTGGAGTCTTGGGCAATATTTGCCAAGAAAGAGTTTATTCCTAGCTTTGTGCATTTGTCAGCTTCTAGCTTCCTAATATCTATGAGGCATTCTAGATACATATCCTTGTGGTGTTGAGGACGTCCACAATAAAAACACCTCGTTTGACAAATTTGAGAACTGCCAAAAGAGTTGGAGGTACCTTGCATGCTATGCTGGAAGTTTTGAGGCCAAGTAGTTTGCCCCCCACCGTAACTGCGTTGGTGGTAGCATGAAGTCCTGCTAACCTCCTTGGAAGTATAATGCTTCTAATTTC
The DNA here is from genome assembly GCA_963920765.1 of Ulota crispa. Taxonomy (NCBI): domain Eukaryota; kingdom Viridiplantae; phylum Streptophyta; class Bryopsida; order Orthotrichales; family Orthotrichaceae; genus Ulota; species Ulota crispa. The sequence continues at coordinate 12,875,510 of OY987249.1, read as the reverse complement.
ATCAGTGGTTTTCTTGTTTTTGATTGACAACAACTCTCTTTGAGCATGAGTCGCATCTGCAGCTGCTCGAGCAAAGGAAACTCACATGCGCTGGTGAAGTTCTAAAGGAAACGGTTGTAACTATTTGGAAGTGCTTTCATTACAATCTGAACCAAGTCAGTATCGTTTACTTTGGCCCGTAATCCCTGTATGGTAGACAATTGAGCTAAATTTTGACGGAATTGTGAGAAATAGTTTTCCACACCATAATTCTTGGACAAAGTAATTGATGCAAGTTGATTTTTTAGTTCAAACTTGCAACTATCGTTATCCACCTCAAATGACTAATAGAAGAAGTTCCATAGTGGCTTTGGTTCTTGATATTCAATCAACTCTGCTAAGAGAGATGGCTTTATTGACGTACTCATGATGTACATGAGCCGTTTGTGCTTTTCACCTTTTGACTCCTCATTTGACTTTTTGTCTTTGGACTGCTCTGATAATGAACTAGTTGCTGAAGAGGAGGTAGAGAGTATAAACCACAATTTTTCTCGTTTTGCCACTCTTGTGATTAGGTACTTCCATAAGTGAAAGTTGGCTGATCCAACAAGTTTTGCCTCATCAGGAACAAAATTATTGCGCGACATGATGGGGTAATGTAATTGTAATCTATGGGCTGGCTATCTTGATAATGGAAGACAAGGTACAAGTGGAAACAAAATACTAAGAAAAATTGATCTTTGACTTTGATACCATGTTGAGGATAAGTGCACAAGCTATACTTCACACAAGAAGATACAGATACAAGCTCATACAAGTGGTTTGAATTACATAAAAGAGATCTTGTACAAGAAAGAGAGGTACTACTATATACATGTGATCTAGGATGGATGTCTGTATTGTACAAGGTGGATGCACAGAATCGTCTGTGAACAACATAGTTACTTGCAATATTATGTATCTTTGTGAGTGTGATTGTTCATAAAAGGCCCACTTCAACATTCTAGCATGTTTTGAAGAGCCCAAAATAGTACTCGTAAACGTGTAATTTTTTGATCATAATACTAGTGCATTTCTTGTATTTGAAAAGAGGGGGATTTTTCCAACAATAAAAAACAACTTGTTTGCAAGATCCCATTCAAAGAAATGAACAATGTGAAGAGGCGTTTAAGGAGAGAGTAAAGACACACTTCAATAAATATTGGTTGTGGTGTAGACAAGTACCCTAAGAAGTTTTTAGAAACAAAGTGGAGTGCAATCAAACACATTGTAAGTAGGTTCATTGCAATTTATGGTTAGTGCTTTAGGATAAGGGAATTAGGCTTCTTGTTGAATGATGTTCTACAAAATGCATTTGAATTTTACAAAGTGAAATATGCAAAGCAAAGGCCATTTGTATTTTTGCATTGTTGGTTGCTCATCAAGGATTGCCTTCATTGGGTGGAGACAATTGGAGAGCTAGTAGATTGTTCTACTTCAAGAATTAAAAGCAATGGAGTAAAAGCACATAGGGAAGAAGTTGAAGGTAACAAAGAGAATCTTGAAAATGCAGAAGAATTATAAAGAGAAATAGAAGTTTTTTTGATGCCGGCAGTAAGTAAGAAGAAACTGCCGCGTCCAATTAGCAACAAAGCGGCAACAAAAACCATTGCATGACCAAACAACAAGAAATTGTAATTTGCGTTGAAGCAAAAGCTATCTTTGACCTTGCCTTTGCCAACCCTCAATATGCCTAAGGTGGAAATGCCTTGTGATTAAGCAATTGAGGGAGATCACTAGCCCATGTTTTAAAAACTACTTGAGTTAAAAGATAGGGTCCATTTAATTTATTGAACAAAAAAATCATATAATATGTAGAACTACTACAAGATTTATAAAAGACTATATACTTTAATATTTGTTGATTTAGGTATGTAAAATTATTAGATAGTAGGAGTTTTTACTGATAAATTAGCCTTCACAAATAAAGGTTGTGAAATTTTATAGCATCAAATTTGACATTTTTACATTTGGACTCATAATAATGTACTTACATTTTATGATTATTAAAAAAAGTATTAACAATAATTAGAAATTAAAATTTTAATTAACACTTTATTGTTGTACTTAAGTAAGTGATATCTTATTTTATTTTAGATTTTATTATAAATTTTATTAAATAATAATTCATCAAATGGTTAATTAAACTATTTGTTACATATTAAAAGATCAAGTCTGGTGTACACAATAGACAAAATCTTGTACATCAAGATCTATCATGAAGACACTACCAATAATTAACATTGGCTTACTTTGTATAAACATAAAGCACAAATATTCATGTTGTGCTTTTAGTATTGCTTGTTGCTCTTTTTGTTAAATTATATTAACCCAAACGCCTAAGGAGGTAAGGGCAAAACATAAATGAATTCTAAAATGATACCTTTGTAACTTCAAAGAACTTTGTTTCAAATGAGAAAACAAGAATCATGATGTTTAGTAATTATTCACATGGTCAAACTGTCAAAAAAAGTTTTGGACTCTTATTTAATGAATTTAGAAGCATTTATCATTTAATATTCATCAAAACTACAAATTATATTCATAGAGTTTAAAATTTGGTAGGATTGGTTAAAAATGGACATTCTATTTGAAAGTTAAAAAATGCAATATTTTTGATGGAGAGAACATCATAAATTTATCAAAATAGTAAATTTTGTAACCTTAGCAAATATTGAAGTGTTTGTCTTTGAAAAAATTCTCCTTGGTGGAGTATAACTTGAATTGACATAATTCAAATTGGGTTGGAAAGTAGACTTGCTTTTCTATATGAAGATATTTTAAGATTTTTCAAAAAAAGTTTTTTTCATTTTGGGTAGTCCAAAAAAAAAGGCAGCAACCAAAAAATGGTTGATTAGGCATTTAGGGATTAAATACATGTTATAAAATTATGAAATATTTAAAACCTATTAATAAAAGTTGTCACTTGAACAACAATCTTTTAATTCATATGCTTGTTCATTGCAAAGTGGCCAAGCATTGGATTCCATGGCTCATGGTGGATTTTGTTTAAGAAGGTCAATGAACCTACAATTTCAATTTAACTGAGATTGCAAGTTGCATGCTCCTTTGGAGCTACACTTTCTTTGAAGTGAGACTCACATTTGCATTCAGTTAATTGGGCCACAAATACAATGTTGGTTGTGAAGTTTTGTTAGATTAGCTTTGGCTACAAGTATTTCTTTGGGATAAGTTTATGTGAACCATAGTAATTACATGTTTGGTGCAGATTTTGTTTGTGCTTTGCGTTGCAATGCCTAAAGAGGATTCTAGGGTTTTAGGTTATGAGAAAAATGCTATTATTCTTGTATAATAAGTTGATAGGTATTTTGTCAATGATTTTTTTCATGATGGAAGACAACTTCTTGAAACTTTTTTAATTTCAAGAACTATATTGGTTATTTGCAGTTGTTTTTGAAATTTTATAATAAAGATGAGTCTTGATACTTTATTTATTTTTGTAACTAGTAGGGACTCCTCCAAGCAAATTTGAAGCAAAAAAAAAGTTTGGAATACATATGTTTCTACCTCGTAGCTTCATCACATCAAAGCAATGACAAACAACATTGTATTGAATTGCTAACAAGTATGAGGTTTTTGCAATTTTATGCACAAGGTCAATGGAAAAAAGAGAAGAGAGTAGAATATACATAGTTTCACAAGAATTAGAAAAAAACTAGTCTCACAATGTACTATGCAAGTGTCAAACTTGGAAAATGTAAAAAAAAATTGGTTTGTTTTGGTAACAAGCAAGTATTAACTTCTTTTACATTGCTCTAGGTTTTGCTATTTGAGTGAATGATAAGATATTTTGAGTGTTTCTAGGATGAGATTATGTAGTCACAAAGAAGAAACTTCATAAATCTAGGATTCCTTTGTGAAGATTGTATTAGCATTTTCTAATTTTTGATACCATGTAATAGAAAGTCTTCTTTTCATTTTATTTCATAAACCTAGAAGATAGCCGCAGTAGCAGAATTGTTGTGTTTGAATTGGATTATTGTTACCAACCAGATGAAGTGGCTAGTTAGGTCATAATTTGAAATACTGTACACACTTTATGATTTAGCAACTGGGTTGTTGGATGAGTTTGCGGACTTTGTGGAGTTTATTTGTGTTGTTTGAAGCATCTTGAAATTACATGTAGAATGATTTCTAGTTATCATGTTGAGAATTATTGGTATGCAACTTTCCTACATATTTTGCTTCCTTGAGTTGCTATTTGTGGTTAATTTTTGTTTCCATTAGTGTGATACTACCTCCTGATATAGAGTCTTCATCTTTAATTACACAAGGCTCAAAATTCTAAGAATTAGGGTTCTTGGATTTGCAACTTCTTTGATTACATTAGCTAGATTCAATTTTGTAATATGAACTCATTTGAGTAACAAGCATGGACTTGATTCTATTTTTGTTGTTGTTATTGGGTAGCTACCAGGTGATGGCATGATCAGGGTACCCTTGAAAGAGCCTACTGGACCTTTGGACAGGACTCTTACCTCACAAGTCCAAATTATTTTTGTTTAGGTAAAAGTTTGAACTTGCAAGTGATGAAACATTTCTCTTAAGCTTTCCTTACATTAAGACATTCATTTAGAAAGTGTTCCTTCCATCAAAAGGAATTTCTTGATTACTTTCCACACCACAAAAGTGATTAGAACCCACATGTCATGATCTGGACTTTTTTTGACTTGTAATTTGTAATGGCTCCCTAAAATGAATTATTAACATTTTAAATTTTTTGACCATATGTGCACCTAGAAACAAGTATATGTGCATGCATTTGACACTTCAAAGAAAAATTACAAATTTTTAATGTTCTTTATTGGACGTGTAAAAACTTGCATGAAACTGTCCCTAAGAGAATTCATAACAATTAGTTTTAATAATGTATGGACTAATAAACTTTAAATTCATGGACCACATTAGAAGGGATTTGGACCCAAAAAGAGGCCCCTTCCCCCAAATCCAATGGAACTTTGGGAACACCTTCCACATGGGCATTCTGCAGCAGGACAAGCTGGCATTGAAGCAACCATATCAGTATGTATTATTTGTTTATTTTTTATTTTTTGAAAAAAACAAAACAAAAAACAAAAATAAATATAAAATAAATCTTATTTTCTTTCTAAGACTTTTTTTTTGACTTTTTTTTAATTAATTTTTTTGACAACCAGCCGGGGCTAGTTCCCAACATTGGGAACAAAAAAACTCATAGCCCCATTTTGGGTCCAAATTCCTTGTAATGTAGAAGCTTGCACAACCATAAATGCATTAACCTAATTCCTACTAACCAAATTTGTAGTCCGGATGAGTCCTTTACTTCATTTTTATGAAGTGAGATAATTCTAGATCTTCTCACGTAATTGCTCATTTATACATGATAACATTCATCATTTGAAAAAGTGTATTTTTTTTTACTAATCTACAAGTATAAGCAACTTCTTGCCAACAAATATATAGCAAAGCACTATCTAGTAAGATGTAATAAATAGCAAAAGTCTCATGGGTATGGCCAAATTGAAGTTAAGCAATCCTTTTTGGATACCCTGATTATGCCATTACCCTACTTGACGTTTTTTGTATTAAATTAAAGGCAATGATTTATTGTTCTCTATTTTTGTAATTGTAATCATAGTTGGGTCTTTCTTCATTTTTGGGACTATATATTTTTAGAATTTGTATAACTCTTTTGGTGCTAGACGTTATTTTGATTTTTGCCACAAGTAAGGTTTGAATATTTAGCATAAGAGAAGATAATTTAGAATATGTGTTTTGTTTTGATCGTCTATTAAGGCATGCTCCAAATTATTTATCTCAATTTAGAGCCAATGCATTTTCTTGATTCTTTATGTCTACAAGCTCCAATGAATGTGAGGTTGCATGTGATTAATTGTACTGCTCTAGATTGATGCTAGGAGCTTGTATTAAAAATAGAGCTCTTCTTGAGATTTCACTTTTACTCTTGATACTTCATAAAAGCAGTTTGTTCATCTATGTGGTGTGTATATTGAGATGCCTTAGAATGTGAGTTACAAGTCGTTCTAGTTTGAGTAGTACAATGAATTTACAAATAATATAGCAACCTTTTTTAATGCTAATTTACTAATGATTATTTTCTTTTTTAAATTCTTTGTATCTATTCTTGTGCATTTTGAGTGTAGTTTATAGATAGTCTAGTTTGTTAGAATATTGTGGCACCAAGTCAAATGCATCTTGCTATTGCATTAATACTTCTAGCACTTGTACTCATATTTCCAACAGCTCAAAAATAGCTAAAAAATGGACCTCTTTCCCCCAAAACACAAATGAAAAGCTCAAATTATAACCTTCTAAGATCTTCCTATCTTACTTGCAACTCTCCAAGGAATATCAAATTTACATGGAGAAGCAACTTGAAAAACACAAACCTTGTATGAGATCATGCAAAAGCAAACTTTTCCTCTAATGTATTTAAGGTAGGTTTGAGATCCACCTCTAGCCTACTTCAAACCGATTCTTTTCTTTTTTGACTAAATGACTATGAGATAAGTGGAAGTCTAAAATAAAATAAAATAAAATATTATGTTTAAGGTAGGTTTGAGCTCCAGGCCAAACCTATCTCAAACCAATTCTTCCACTTTTTGGCTAAATGACTATGAGATAATTGAAAGCATAAAAGGAAAAAATGTTCTTTTGATGTGTTTGAGGTAACTTTGAGCTCTAGCCTACTTCAAACTGGTTCTTTAATTTTTTGGCTCAATGATGATGAAATGATTGGACCAATAAAAAAACACAAAAAAGTTCAATTGATTTTATTAAGGTGGATTTGAGCTCCACTACAAGCCTACTTCAAATCAACTCTATTACTTTTTGGATATATGACTATGAGATAATTGGAAAATTTGAATTAATAAAAATCTCTTTTGATGTATTTGAAATAGTTTTGAGCTCAAACTCAAGCCTACCTCAAACAGATTCTTTTACTTTTTGGCTAAATGACTATCAAATAGTTCAAAGATTAAAAAAACAAAAACTTCAATTGTAGTGAATTGAGGTAGGTTTGAAACTTTGAGCTCCACCTCAAGCTACCTAAAACCAATTCTTTTAATTTATACCTAAATGACTATGAGATAATGGGAAGAGTAAAAAAAAGGGAATTGACAAGTGCACACCAAAAGGTTGATATTTGCACACCCCCTTGGGAGGTAAATTATAGATTTCTAGCATCAGAAATCTAAATTTGAGAATTTTGAATTCAGATTTGGACTTAGAGACCATGTTTTACTCACAAACTATAAAAAAGGTTGCAATTGAACAACACCCAGTGAAGAAGCTTAACTAGGGGAAAAAGTATTACTTTTACTTTTGTTTGTAAGAAAAGATAAGCTTTTTCATTGGGTGTTGTTCAATTGCAACTCCTTTTTATGGTTCTAAAGTAAACCATGGTCTTTAAGTCCAAATCTGAATTCAAAATTCTCAAATTTAAATTTTTGATGGTAGAAATCTATAATTTACCTCCCAAGGAGGTGTGCAAATATCAACCTGTTGGTGTGCACATATCAATTCCCAAAAAAATTGTTCTTTTATTATGTGATAGGTCCGTTTGAGCTCTACATCAACCCTATTTGAACTAATTCTTTTACTTTTTTGCTAAATGATTATAACATAATTGGAGGAATAAAAGTAAAATGCTCATTTGATGTTTTTGAGGCAAGTTTGAGCTCTACCTAAGGCCTAAGGCCTACCTCAAACCAACTCTTTTCTTTTTTGGCTAATTGACTATAAGATAATTGGGAGAGAGAAAAACAAAAAGCTCATTTGATGTGTTTGAGGTAGGTTTGAGCTACACCTCAAGCAACTCAAAACTACTTCTTTTGTTTCTTGGCTAAATGACTATGACATAATTGGAAGGATAAAAAGCAAAAAGTTCAATTATTGTGTTTGAGGTAGATTTGAACTTTGAACTCCATTTCAAGCTTACCTCAAATGAATTTTTTTACTTTTTGGCTAAATGACTATGAGATAAAGGAAAAGTTATAAAAAATCAAAAAACTATTTTCATGATTTTGAAGTAGGTTTCAGCTCCACCTCAAGCCTACTTCAAATTGTTTTGTTTGTTTTTGGTTGGTATCACAATTTCATTTGTATAATAATCTAGAGAGTAATTAGACATGTTTTTGGAATTTTTTATGTTTTAGTTTTAATTTTTAATTTTTAACTTTTTGTATTTACGATCTCTTCATTGGTTCCTCAAGGAGAACTCAATGTTGAAAATGATTAAATAATTTGTAAAACACATACTTGTGTTGAAACCTACAATGAAAGAGTTAATTTTTACATGCATGGGCTTAAATTTTTATAATAATAAGAAATTTGATATCACCAATTAAGATTCTAAACAATTTCTACATACATTTAGTTGCAAGAAACACTTCACAGTTTTGTGTCAAACACCCTTAACCCCTAATGGACCAAAGTCCCTTTGGGGGACAAATGAGATTTCAGGCATGTACCTATGGCTAATCTACTTTTTGTGATTTTTTGAAACTTTTATTGAAGGTGGGGAATTCAAAGATCTATGTGGGCATCTAATATTTTCTTCATTCTGGCATTTGATGAAGAAGTTATGCATGAATTTATAAAAAATGGTGTTCGAGGGGCAACCAAAAACTTCTTTAAAAATTTCATTTTTTCCAAATTAAAATTTTAAAATTGGTTCTTTAGACTTATATAGATGTGGGGAGCTTTGAATCATTCAATTTTGATATATGAGATGAAAGTTATGAGGAGTTTTGTTTGCGGGCAGTTCTTGATTCTCTACTCTAAAATATACTTTGAAGTCTTTTATTTTACTCAATTTTCAATATTTTGAAAAAAAAAATAGAACCAAAGGATGTAGATTGTTTATCACAACATTATAACCGTTGGGATTTGCATTTTTCATTTTTATAACTAAATTCTTAATATTTAGTGTTTTGACTCATTCTCTACTTCTTTTTACTTACTATTTTTTCCCATGTGTTGTATAGTTCCAATTGATTTGAAAATTCTCCCACACATACCTAACTTGGTCTCCTACATGGGAAAAATAAACCTCAACTTTGTGTAGAGTAATTTTTTTTGATCTAAGAGTGGTTAAAGCCTTTTGAAATTTCTGGGCAGTAGCAAAAAAAAACTCATTTCCACAATTTAGATGTATATACCTCACTCATTTTTGTGTAGATTGAGCTAATTTTTTTACCACGTGTACCTCTTGTAGTCTACTATAAGATCTTGTGGTTGAATTCTTGAAAAAGACTTTTTTTCTTACCATTGTATTTTCTTTCCCAAAAGTGGCAATTTTTTGTGTTTTTCACAAAAAATATGGCTTGGTCCTTTAGGGGTTAAAACTAGTAGTACTAGGTAGTACTACAAGCTTTTGAAATAAGTTTTTTTTAAATTAAATAAAATATGGAAAATTTGTAAAGCACTTAAAATAGCATACTTGTGAAAATTCAAACCTAGAAATTTTTATTCTAAAAGTTATGCACAAAAGTAGAGGGATAGAAATCACCAACAAAATGACAATTTCCTTTTATCTTTTTAGAAAATAGTAAAAAAACTCAAAAAATTAAAATAAAAAATAATCATTTTGGTCCATTGTGAGGGGCATTGATTGATGCAAATGATTTTTCAAGAATGTTTGTTTCCAAATCCTAATGCTTGTCCAATGGATGCCCACTTTGAGGGAATGTGGAGGGCATATAATTTACATTTTCTAAAACCCCTTGGAAAATCATGATGTAATGTTCAATGATGAACAACTCCCCAAATTTGCGGCATCAAATTCCTTTTTTTTGCCTCAATGCAGTACTAAAAACCCACAAAACAGCCAAGGTAGACATATTATTGGAATCCATTTAAAATTAGTGAATGATTTAAAAAAAAAACCCAAAAAAACAAAATAGGTCAATAACTTCAATGTGAACCATCTTCTAAATTTTCACGTGAAAAGAAGTTAGTAAGCAAAAGATACACCCCTAAAACCACATGCTGTGTAGCAAGGGAACAAAAAGCAAGACATGTGTTTCTTGCAAATACATATTTGTATTTTTATATATATGTTAAATAGTGATTGATTGCTTTGCTTGAATTTTTCACAAAACAGTCTTGAGGAGGTCACTCAAAGTATTTCTTAAAAACCATGTGCATTCAAGAAAATTTTCCACCCCTATTTACTTTTAAATACATTTTGATTTAGCTCCAAATTTTTGGATATTCTCACAAAATCAATATATCTTTTATGTGAACTTTTTTGGATTCAAATGAATTAAAACAAAATATCCAAACTTGCAATCAAAGATTGTACCAAAATGCTTGAATTTTCACTTCAAATATCTATCAAGATTGGGTTTAAATGATTATTGCATCCAACTTTGATATACAAAAACTAGAACTAAGCTTTCATTTATTGGCAAGTTAAAAAAAAATTTTACCATAAAATTTAGGGGTCCAAAAAAATTCCTAGCTATAAAATATACTTATTTTCTTCCAAAATTTATAGATAATTATTTAGAATTTAAAAAAATTCAATAATTCACAATGTAAACTTTTAGTATAGAAAAACACGCTTTAAAAATTTCAAACTATTTTATTGATTTTTTACAATATAAGGTAGGGGTCAAAGATTTAGATCACACATGTACTTAAAAAACAAGGAGTAAGATGCTACTATTTTGTGAGTGTAAAACTGTGAAGCCACGAGCAATGAGCCAAGATTTTGTGAGGAGGAAGTGGGGAACCATATTTTGAGCTCAAAATAAAATAAAATACTATATAACAACAAGTTTTTCAAGAGATAAACGTTTACAAAGCACAATTGTAAGGCCCTATGTACACCTTTATGAATGATATTTAATATTTTGACAAAAAATCTAGGCTCATGGCTCATGGATTCCCGCATTCCCTCTTTTGCTCCAACACATTTGACTCTCAAGAACTAAGCAAGCTAAGTTTGCAAGATTCCATCATTTGTGATATGGAGTTCAATTGAAATTCACAATGATGTGGTCTTGTATAGTGGAGGGACAAAAAGATTGGAAAACCTGTCAAACACCAACTGAACTCCAGTTGAATGCTTCACCGTAACTCATTTGCTTAAAATTTGATTTTTTAATATTTTTCCAATGATCTCAATCAAGTGGCTTGCTTGAATTCTTAGTCTTGTGGAGTGTATTGTCTAGATTTTTGAAGAGGAATTTTTTGAATGATGGTGGCTACTTTATAAAGTTTGGTGTTATTCTCTATTTTGGGTGATGCTGAATGGATGTGAGATAGGTCATGAAGCTAACAAGCAAAGGTGAGAGAGCCATGCATCAAACATGTTGCTTACTCCAAACATAGTGAGAATCTTGTTGTTGCTACAAGATTGGCATGTGGTAATTGACGATAAGAATGGCACGTATACATGCGTGTCATTTGGGGCAAGGCCTTTGAAGATGAGGAGGATGCAGCATCAAGTGAAGAGCATGGTGACAATGTCAATGTCTTTTGAAGATAGAGGCACCAGAAATCATCCCAACACTTGCAGCTTCACACTTCATTTGAAGTTACTACTCCATATTGCAACTCATTTGAATTTGCTAGTCTCTATTATGGCTATTCCCAAGCGTCTTGGAGCCACCGTAGGCATTGGAATGCGTGGTTGTATTGTTGGCATGAGAGAGGCAGGCTCCACATACAAAGAGATTGCAGCTTGTCTAGGTATTTCTATAAACACCGATTAGCGCATTGTCAAGCATTTTGAGAGGACTGGTTCTCTGCAATCACTCAAGAAACCTGGGCGGCCGTGTAAATTGACAAAGAGGGATGTGCGAGGTATTGTCAAATACACCTAGCTCAGTTGGCAAGCTTCACTTAGCAAGATCACAAGTGCATGTCCTACAAATATATGTGAGCAAAAGATTTGACGTGCATTACACAAGGCCAACATCTATGCTTGAGTTGCCCCAGAGAAACTGTTTTTGTCAACTATTCACCAACAAAAGCGTCTTGAGTTTGCTCATGAGCACAGGAGTTGGAGCGTGGAGCAGTGGCAAAAAATCATATGGATGAATGAATCTAGTTTTGAGATTGGGAAAGCATATCGACAGGTGCTCGTTTGGAGGCAAAGCTACAAAAAATATTACCCTGACTGTTTGGCCCCAACATTCAAGAGCGGACAAATGTTTATTATGATTTATGCAGCATTTTGCGGCAAAGAGAAGTCAGACCTTGTCTTTATGCAGCATTTTTCAGCAAAGAGAAGTTAGACCTTGTCTTTATGCCAAAGGGCCAGCAAAAGGCAATAAATTTTGTCCGCTTTTGCTATAATGGCTAAGGAGGCTTATTAGCCTTTTCTTAGCGCTTGAATGTTCCAAATACCATCCTCATGGAAGAGGGAGCACTTGTTCATTGATCTTAAAAGCCAAAAAAGTGGCGTCAAGCTCAAGGAGTAGAGAAGCTTCATTGGCCTGCAAATAGTCCAGATTTAAATCTGATTGAAAATGTCTGGGCTTGTTTGAAAGATACTATTTAGCACCGTGGCAGAAGGCCAAGAGATGTAGTTGAAATGAGAAAAGTTCTTAAGGAGGAATGGCAAAAGGTGAATAGCAAATTTTTAGAGAAGCTGCTGGAAAGCATGCCTACAAGGATGAAAATGGTCATTGATGCAAAGGGTGGTCACACACAATGGTAGAGGTCATATAGGGGCAAAAATTTCCCTTCAGCATTGCCTTGTACTTACTTTTATGTTTTTTAACAAGGGTCTCTCAAGAGTTGATATGTGGAGAGTTCGGGAATTGGTCTGTGGAGGGATTAAGAGTCAACTAGTTTCCTCATCTTTTTGTCCCCCACTGTACAATACCCGGAAACATAGATACGTACCGGCCTCTTTTTGTATTCAAAAAACTTGTAGTTATTGATTCAAAATGGGGGTCAGATTGCCTCTTCTAGGCTTGAATATTTTATATCTAGTTCTTAACCCCAATCCTAATCAAGTATATCAAAATCCAACCTCAAAAATTAAAATCCAATTTTTGATAAATAGTTTTGTGTCAAATATCACGGTTTTACAAGAAACTCAATTGAAAAACATGGGTGATGAACTTTAGAGATTTGATTGCTTGGATATATAGGTAACATCCATACGCACATCTTCCATGCTAATTAAAAAAACCCTTAAGTAACAAAGCTCTGATCTTCAAAAGATTTAGTGTAACTTGTGATATGTCCAAATTTTGTAAATTGGATATTTTTTTGTTCTAGTAAGCTTTTCACCAAACAAACATAACATCATGTCTAAAGGTACAAACTTAGTCACAATGTATGGGTCAAATAGAAATAAACTATCATGAAAAAAAAAATCCAATTTACGAAATTTGGACATATCACAAGTTACACTAAATCCTTTGAAGATCAGAGCTTTGTTACTTAAGGGTTTTTTGTTTATTAGCATGGAGGATGTGCATATGAATGTTACCTATATACCCAAGCAATCAAATCTCTAAAGTTCATCACCCATGTTTTTCAATTGAGTTTCTTGTAAAACCATGATATTTGACACAAAACTATTTATCAAAAATTGGATTTTAATTTTTGAGGTTGGATTTTGATATACTTGATTAGGATTGGGGTTAAGAACTAGATATAAAATATTCAAGCCTAAAAGAGGCAATCTGACCCCCATTTTGAATCAATAACTACAAGTTTTTTGAATACAAAAAGAGGCCGGTACGTATCTATGTTTCCGGGTACTGTACAGTTGCACTATGTTAAGGGACATCTGAAGAGGAAGTCAGTTTCATCATCAAACCACATAGGCATCCATAAACACCTAGTAGTTTGACGGACCCAAACACACATTCATAGAAACATACATTCATACCACACAAACTTGTCAAAACCAAGGCAACACATCTATATATTGCAAAGCAAAACAATAGAATCCACCTTACACTCTTGAAAGGATCAAAAGATTTAAACAAAGGGAAAATTTCATGCATATCACTAAAGTTTTTAATATTTACATAGATTTATGCTCCTGCTTTTTTAGAAATTACACAAATACCTTTGGACCATAATTTTCAAGAGTTTGTTTTGTTGTGCATGCCACTTCTGTTCTTCCTTTGTGCACATGTTGTTTCTTTTTTGTTTCATTACAACCTCTCAATGGTCATGAAGGAAGTACAAGTACAACAAATAAAAGCCTAAAAAATATCGTTCAAGGATATTCATGTAATTTGCTGTTCAAGCGTATTTGTGTTTTTGAAAGTGTAGAGATATCTATGTAAATATTGCAAACTTCAAGGACATCCATGCATGAAATTTTCCCTTCAATCAATTATCTCAAAATGCACATAGATAACAAATAGAAGTTTGGTGGAAAAGGTGACGCTCACTCACAATGTCCACCTAAAAGCAAACTAAGGTAGGAGGCTCAAACTCCGTTAGGGCAATAAAGCCACTCACCTCCCCAAATGAACTCTACCAATACATATTCTTATTCATAGCCTTTCAGTAATGTACAGTAGATGTACATTTGAGGAGGTGGGTGGTTTTAGAACCCTCTGGCCTATCCACTTCAAAATTTCATAACTAATTCCATACAACTCCAAAAATATGAAAAAACTTAAATTAGATGCCAATTCCTCTTGTCTTTCAAGTAAAACTTTCAAATAAAACTTACTGAAAACTATTTCAAGAAGTTCCACCTCCCCAAATTTCAGTTTCAGCCCTTAGATGGTCGGTTTATGAGTCTCCTACCTTACATCCCAGATTCTTTGGAGTTTCTACAGGCCCTGTGTCCTCATTCAACGCTGTTTAAATTGGGCCAACATCCCTTGCAGAGTGCACTTCCAAGCTGCAAACATGATACTTCTATTCCGAAGAGCAAGACCTGAAACATCTTCCGCAGCTGAGGATATCACGTCTCAAATCGACGCACAGATCACGGCAAACACTACTAATGAGTAATGACTAGGATCACAATCCATGAAGCAAGTGCCACCCACAGAACTGGTCGAGAGGATCAAATCTGGAAAGCAAACACTCTCACAGGCAACACAATTCAACATGACGTGCATGTGGTTGGGGTTTTTCAGCGACAATCACTTGAGATCGCAAACACCAACAATACACGAATGTGCATAATAAAATAAAATAATTTGATCCTTCCATTTTTAAGTCAGAAACCCTAAAAATGCCCTAAAAACACAAGAGGACAAACACGTCCGTGTATGCCATCTGTTTTATGCATCCGCATGTGTTGTTTGACAACCAAATCTTGTTTTATGCATCCGCATGTGTTGTTTGACAACCAAATCTCGTCCAAAGTACCAACCATGGTTGCAAGTGCCAAGGTAACAAAAGGACGTGGTGTTATCAACTAATGCGCAAGCTGCCCCGCACATGCTGCAGTTGTTGAAATCGCTTCCAAGCTCGATGCACTTGCCATTGCACATGGTGAACCATCATTTCATTGTACAGGGGTACAAAAGCCATTGACACACGGCGTGGCCCAGCCGTTTGCGAGCAATGGGCAAGCATTGTCGCATTGGCCGCAATTGTATCCATCTGTTGTGAGATGAAAGCAGTCGTAACCGCATGCGGTGAAACCCTCTTCGCTAACGGGAGAGCAAAAGCCATTGGCACACAAGGGACAGCCATTTCTGGGCCATTGGCAAGGACTCCCGCATTCGCCGCACTGCTGGAGATCGTCCGAGAGATTTGTGCATTGGCCATCACACGAAACAAAACCACTGTTGCATGTCCGGGTGCAATTGCCACCATTGCATGAGGTCATGCTATTTGTGGATGATGGGCACACATCCCCGCACATGCCACAGTTGCGGACGTTGCTGTCGAGCTTGGTGCAGTGTTCATAACACTCAGTGTAGCCCACGTTGCATATCGATGCACACGTGCCAGCAACGCAAGAGGTTGTGCCGCCTGCAGGTGCTTTGCAAACTTTTCCACACTCGCCACAGTTGTTGATATCCTCTGTGAGCTTGATGCACTTGCCATTGCAAATGGTGAAACCATCCTGGCATACCGGAGGGTAAACGCCATTCACACATGAGGTGGAGCCGTCCGCGGACACTGGGCAAGCTCTCCCGCGTTGGCCGCAGTTGTAGTCATCACTTGTGAGATTGATGCAGTTGCCATCGCACTACTTCTTTAAAGGCCAGTCACATTTGAAGTCACATATGCCACGGTTACAAAAGGCCGTGCTGTTAACCACCGATGCGCAAGCTACGCTGCACATGCCGCGATTTTTGACGTCGCTTTTGAGCCTGGTGCACTTGCCATTGCACTCGGTGAAGTTCACGTTGCATATCGATGCACAAGTGCCAGCAACACAAGAGGGCGTGCCGCCTGCAGATGCCTTGCAAACTTTTCCACACTCGCCACAGTTGTTGATGTCCTCCGTGAGCTTGATGCACTTGCCTTTGCAAATGGTGAAACCATCTTGGCAGACTGGAGTGCAAACGCCATTGACACATGAGGTGGAGCTGTTTGCGGAATCTGGGCAGGCCTTCCCGCATTTGCCGCAGTTGTTGTTATCACTTGTGAGATTGATGCACTCGCCCCCACAATTAGTGAACTTCGGGTTGCATTTTTGGACGCATCTGCCAGCCGAGCACGAGGTGCTGCCGTTCGCAGGCGCTGCGCAAGTTATCGCGCACTCGCCGCAATTGCTAACATCGTTAGCAAGCTGGATGCATTTCCCATTGCATGCGGTGAAGCCAGGTTTGCACTGCAGAATGCACAAGCCATCAACGCACCAAGGCATGGCGTTTGCCGTAGCGGGGCATTTATTCCCACATGTTCCGCAGTTTTTGATGTTGGTAGCCACCTGTACGCACTGGCCGCATCGAGAGTACCCAGAATTGCACGCCTTGCTACACACTCCGTTCACACAGGTAGCGTCTGAGTTGGGGAGTGCGACGCATGCGCGCCCGTACTTGCCACAGTTGTTTGGGTCGCTCCGCACATCTGTCACTCATAACGCCCCCCCCTGCACGTCGCCCACCCTGTCGGACACTTTTGGGCATCTGCCACCGTTGCAAACACATGAGTCCATATCAGTGAAACCATCCAAATTCGAGATCAGGTGCTGTTTTAACGGCGCATCAATCTGTATCACTCAGAAATGCATACAAATGGCATACTGTTGCTGCTCAAGCTTGTTACAGCGACAGACTAGTACTACACTGCCCCTAGTACTACACTGCCCCTGATGCCATCATGAGTGAAGCTCCAACAATTTGCAGCAAACACCGTGTAGTGATCATTTCCACGTCATTCTGAGTGCTGATCTAGGGTGCTCTCACCACTAGTCAAGGCTGCACCTTGATCACTCGGTATCTAAACCTCACATACCCATGATTGGATTTGCTCAGACTCTCGATACTGACCGTATCACCATAGATGGACACAGATTGAGATAAATCAGCTTGAAATCGACGAGCGTGTGCAGAAGTGCTGACCGACGTCAGCTGCGAGTGTGCACACCACGAGCACAACAGCAAGCACGATGAGACGAGATGCCATGGTGATAGATGCCGGTGGAGTGCATCGTTTGATCTTCAGCACCCGCTCTCGTCAACAATGGCTCGTACGTGCACTTCTGTTCTGAGATGTAGACATCGTTGTCTACTACTTGTAACTTGTAAGGCTAAGGCACGTGATGCAGCCAAATATAGAGAAATTGGGTTCCGTCGACTCTGCCGCTTACCACAAGTTGCAGTGCACCGACTCGCTTATTGTAAACTCAGATCTCGTGACGTTTCACTGTTCGGCATGTGGTGCGCCATTTGTCGTTTCCAGCTGGCAGGGGTCGGAACATGTGTGGAGACGCCGAGCTAGTGCCAACTGGGGGACGTCGTATCAGTTGTTCGCAAATGGTGAGAGTTGCGCATTTATTTCAGGAACTGTTCGGCACAACCTCAGCTCTTTACGATGCAACAATGGTCGACTCGAGAACAGCGTGCCATGCGATCCATAGCGCTGCATCCTGCCTGTCAAACTTGAATCTTCCATATTCAAGGGAGTACTTGTTTTTTGCGGATTTTGGGTTATTTCAGTTCGATCGGAAGTTTGTGTTATTGCTCCAAGTTGTAATTCCTTGCCTTCAAAAGTGATGGGGTTGGACATGGTGATTTTAGCACTGTGTAGCAGTGTGACCAGGAATGTCCGTTTGCCTTCTTTGAGACGCGGAACTCCCCCGCAATTTGTGTGGTACCATGGGCTCCGAAATCCTACCTTGCAATGCGTACAACCTTATAAGTCCTGGAAGAGTGAAATTGAAGCCAGCCATTCATGCAAGCAGTGTAATTCCAGAAAGCCAGCAGGCAACGAAGTCGAGAGTTTTGTAACGCAGAGCCTGAAAACAGGCCTAAGTGAAGTGGAACGTCATCCAAGCACCAATGAAGGCGCAAAACCACTTCTGCAAACAGTCAAAATTAGCCGTGAGGTACTCTTATTTTGTGGCAGCTATCTTTACACTTTGGTAAGAATTTTGCTGAACTTTAGCAACAGTTCTTGAGCACTTCCGCTCTGTCAGTTGGGGAATTGAGCAATTGTTTTGTCACTCTACCAATGACTTTACTGAACAATTAACATGATTGCGAAGATGACCCAATTTTAGGAGCCTCCAAATGTCCTTGTAGTGTGGAGAAGTTGAATATCGGTCTCGTTTTAGTGAGGATTTTTTTATGGCCAGCGACTCCTGAACCTTGCGTTCACTCTGGCAGAAACGAGACTCGACACTGAAGATTTCCATAGACGTAGTTGCGTTGCAAGAATGCACAATTCGGCAATTACATTACTTGTGAGGTTGCTCATTAGGCATATCAAGATGAGGTTAAAGTCGAATTTCAGTCTAGCCTATCAGTAATGCGTTCTTTGCGCAGAGCAGCCTTTGTCACATAACCACAATTGAAACATTATTGTTACGAATGTAGGGAAAATTTTATAGATACCCCTGAAGTTCGTCATATTTGTATAAATACCTTAAGTTTTTCAGAAATTGCATAAATACACTTGACCATAATTTTCAGGCGTTTGTTCTACTGTACAATACAAGTTAGTATTGATAGGTAGAACTTGTTTTGGCATTCCAAAAAAGTTTGTATAACAAAAAATGTAAAGGTCATTTCAATCTCATATTTTTGGTATATGATTCTCATGTAGTCTCAATTGACCATACCAAATCTTGGTTACTAAAATCCAAAATCCTATTTTTGGTAAGTTGTTTTATGTCAAAATCATGGTTTTACAAGAAAGTTGTTTAAAACACATTGGTGATGAATTTTTGAGATTTGATTGCATAGATAGGTAGGAGACGTCCATACGCACATCTTTCCTTTTAACAAACATCTTCAAAAAGTTTAAGTTTGTCAATAGAGGTTCAAATGCTCAAGTGATCATGACCAAATTTAGTAAGATAAATATCTCCATTTTTCAATTAACTTTTGGCAAAATAAACATATCATCATGTTCAGTGGTATAGTCTTAATCATAATATATGAGTCAAATAGCATGATTTAATTACCATGAAGAATTATCTATTTTACTAAATTGGGTCATAATCACTTGAGCATTTGAACCTCTATTGACAAAATTTTAAACTTTTTGAAGATGTTTGTTAAAAGGAAAGATGTGCGTATGGACGTCTCCTACCTATCTATGCAATCAAATCTCAAAAATTCATCACCAATGTGTTTTAAACAACTTTCTTGTAAAACCATGATTTTGACACAAAACAACTTACCAAAAATAGGATTTTGGATTTTAGTAACCAAGATTTGGTATGGTCAATTGGGATTGCATGAGAATCATATACCAAAAATATGAGATTAAAATGACCTTTACATTTTTTGTTATACAAACTTCTTTGGTATTCCA
The DNA here is from genome assembly GCA_963920765.1 of Ulota crispa. Lineage (NCBI taxonomy): Eukaryota > Viridiplantae > Streptophyta > Bryopsida > Orthotrichales > Orthotrichaceae > Ulota > Ulota crispa. The sequence goes on along the minus strand of OY987249.1, from coordinate 12,855,584 downwards.
AAACAAGTTCTACCTATCAATACTAACTAGTATTGTACATGCCACTTCTTTCTCCCTTGTGTGTACATTGCTTCTTTCTTGTTCTATTGCACTCTTTGCTTTAATACTGGACATGAAAGAAGTAGCATACATAACAATTGAAACATCTAAAATTATGGTCAAGGGTATTTATGCAATTTTCGAAAAATCAAGGGTATTTATACAAATTCAGCAAACTTCAGTGATTTTCATGAAATTTTCCCATGAATTAATAGACTCTCTTCTCTTGGTATGCAATACTAGATCTCACCTCTTCAGCAACATCAAAAACGTTGCTCAAACGCCTAAGCAATCATTTCAAAGTTACAATGCGGCATGTGTAACTAAATATGGACTATTCATTTATTTATGGACTTTGTGGAATATGTTGAACCATGTAAAATTTTATCTTCAAGTGTGCAAGTAGAATTAAGGAAACGTATCATGAAATCATTGAATTTTGGGTAAAATTATTAGAAAATGTGTCAACATAAAAAATGGTCCAAGTTTCCAACAAGAGATCTCCCATTGATTATTTTTTTCTTTTGTTACTAATTATGGACTTTGTTATGCCCATATTTAGTTAAGCATGGCATCTTCATAACTTTTGCCTCTGTCACTTTTTTAGCTCTAATCTTCACTAAGTTTCAAGGAATAGAGTATGTAAAAATACCTAGTACAAATTTTAATGATATTTATGATTCTTCCTTTAATTTTAGCCACAAAGTTTTATGATTTTCATGTTATTATATGTGCCACTTTGGCTAAACAATTATGTGCATTGTTTTTCAATAGCTAGAGCATTTTATTGCAAATCGTCATTTCGGCTTTGAAGCAGCTACTTGGCGTTTCGTACTGTAGTTGCTCAGATTCTTCTCCTTGTACAGTTCCGGTCTGAATCAAGCTCTCTAAATCTGAATATGAATCCAAAATCTCAAAACTCAATGTTCTTCTATTAAACTTGTAAAATTTTACATTTTCTACTAAAATAGACACACCCAAAACCGACCCCTCCCATTGGCCAACCCGTAATGTACCCAATGTGTACATTTCAATTATGAATTGTACACCCTGAGTACATAAGGTCGAAGTTGGGGAGGCCCTATTAAAGGGTAAGGTATGGGTGTGTCTACCTTAGGTAGAATATTTGTATATTTCCATCCCACCCTAGCCCTAGTGCCCCCACAAACACATGTCTGTAGTGTACTATGCCAAAAAAATCTAAGTTTTTCCATTCCACCTTGGCCCCACAAACACGTGTTTGTACAATACCAGGCCTATAATGCTGCAATAGTGAACAGTGCTTCCCCGGCAAAAACTTCCACAAACTTACAGGTGTCTCGGACTTTACGCGTGCAAGGGAACAAAAACAATTCACTAGTGAGCAGAGATCTTGGGAGGTGAGAAGTTCAAAGGCCAGATTTTATGTTTGAAACCCCCTAATGGCAGTGACGGTGGAGCTCCACTTTGAATTCCGGTCACGCCTCTTAATCCGCGCCCTCCATTACTTCAATAGCAAGTTGAATTTGCAAAATAAGGGTAAGCTTACAGATGCTCTAACAGTGCCAGATGGTTCAAGCTTGAAGACACTCTCAGGGGCGGTTCACGCTATGTCTCACGTCCTTGAACTGACATTTTCTTTTCTACTGAAGGTAGTGCTAAAACTACAAAATAGTAGAGCATACAAAATAAAGTGTAATAGGACTAAAAAGTGTACTCATAGTTGCTCACACTAATCTACTGTGTACATGTATCCTTGAATTTGAATGTGAATAATTCTAAAAGGACATTTTGACGAAGTATTTCATGTGTTGTGTTCATTTCCAGAACCGCATACTATTTACAAGAGGCAACTTCGAAAGAGGCATACTTGTAAGATCAAAATTACGGTTGGAGGGTGCAAAAGTCTTCAATTTGGAACACCAGATAGTGCTACAAAAATAGCTACACAAGAAAAGACATTGGCTGGTACCTCTGGCTCCGAGGCAGCTAGATCCTTGCTTTAAAAAAATTGGGACTACCGGTTGAATGAAATGGAGATATTTCAAATCTGCAACATGAAGCTTCACTTTAAACTAAAATTCTAACGTGACCACCATTGTTCACGTACCTGTACTAAGGCTCTGTAGTTGCAAATCATGATGTACAATCTGGAATTGAAAGATCCAGATGTCATGCTGCACAGGCTACTGCACATGTTGTATATTGTCTGTCTCACCTGTGTCCTCAAAACATTCCTACCTACTGTAATTAGCAAGTGGCAAAGGCTGCAGGGCTTGGTAAACAATGCAAGGCTGCACTCTGTATGTTTTAAACTGAACTCAATTCCCTTGATCACCCAGAGTCGGATGAACTCTGCAGGAATCATCGGGGTCGTCTCATCCACTGTCTCGCGCGTCTAAATAATCCCCAGGGACCATCCATGTCAGGTCAAGCCAAGGCCCGCCTACCATTACTTGGCAGCAGAGTCTACAAAATGTAGTGCTGTTGTCCAGTTCGAAACCTGAGGAATAGTTCGACTAGATGCAGTTGCTGAAATTCACAAAACTTCGAGAGCTTGATTTGATATTAGATGATGACACACTACCTGGGCGCTCTGCTCATCCACCTCTACTTTCCACCACCCATGACCAGCAAGAAAGCCTTCGTGTAATCTTGGCCACTCATCGACTTTTGATCTGATACTACTGCTATCTGCACCCACTCCTTTCCACTTCACGTGAGGACTACTTTGCTCTTTTAATCTGTTGGTATGCCTACCCTGCTCTCCTGAATTTTTCACCTCGGTATCTAAAGCGGGTACTTGCAGATTTTGCAGCTCTTCAAGTGTTTCGCCCGTTCCACAGTTAGCTGCGGCAGGCGTTGCTAGTGAGTCTGTAAACACTGATGCTTCCTTGCGCATGTCTCCTCTAAAGGGTGTCTCTGACGGTGTTGCGGTATCCTCACTGATCTCACGAATCGGGCCACCAAGCACATTTTCAACATTTCTTGAGAGGTGAGGTAGTAGCATGTCTAGACCCCGCCCAAAATTTTGTCGATACATCTCTCCACAGGACTCTATATCAGCTATACTATGTATTTGGCTGGTTTTCTGGAGTAACGTGTCGAAGAGATCAATACGTTTGAGACAATCCTTCCCTTCCTTACTGATTGCTTTAAATCGTTTAAAGTCTCTTCGACGTCCAAGTAGTAATCCCTGTGACACCCATAACGGAAGCAAAATTCAATTTCGTTTTTACTGTAACATAAGTGACCCGACCAAAATACATATCGGAAATCCTACATGAAAAAAATTTACTCCCTATCTGCAATTCTATATCTTAAGTTCGATTCTTGTTGTAAACTGCTATACTAGTGTCACTAACACTCGTTATCAACACGGATTTCTCATGCAAAAAGTGATAAGGCTTTTGACGGTGACTAATTATGGAAGCTCATCTATCAAATTGGCGCCCATTAATCAACTAGCAAAAAGTGACATGGTTCCCATTTCATGGAGACATCTTACAGAAGCTCACCTGCAAATAATCTTCTTCATCTGCAAATTCATCGACTTCTTGTTGCCCTCGCTTCAGCGCCTGCAAGCTTCTATCAATGGCGGTCTTCAAATGAGATCGACTTGCCTCCTTCCTAGTTGCACTCATTCCCCTCCGTAAGCGCAACCCATCCACAACCATCAAAGTATCAGAAACATCCTTTTCGTCAATTTCATTAAGTGTTTCGCCTCCTCCAACCAACAATTTTCCATCTGGAGAGAGACCCGTTGGCGTTGTTGTTTTAGGCAGAAAAACTTCCTCAAGAAGCGCCATATTGAACATATATCGATCGAATGCCTCATCTTCAGTTAAAAGTTCACCGTCCAAAAATTCCCTCATTCTTTGCGTCCTCCATGTGCTGGTCATTTGAGCTTCCTGATATGGGAAGAGCACATGCACATATCAGTATGCGTAACAGTGCTTGAATTGAAAAACCGAAAGAAACAAGCACGGCCAACTAATCAGGGTTCAAGTAGAGTGAGTACGTTACAGGTAATGCCCATTACCCGGTTAGCTGCTTGTATAGCAGCTTTTAAGTTTTTCAGTCTTTGGAGCTCCTGCTGTTCCAAAGTAGCTTGAGGGGCCAAGTAAGGACGTGCATTCGGTGCCGCATATTGCCCAGGAGTCAAGCCTCGTGACTGTGCTGACGGGTAACCGACTCTGTAAGCAGCCATTCCCACTTGAGCAGAGTTGTATGCAGCTGATGACATATGTGGAGATCTGGCGTATGGAGATCCATAAGGCCTGCAGAGAGTATTGAATAGAACTAAAACTAAGCACTTACTCTATTGAAATTGAAAAGTGCCATAAAAATCCCTTGATCACCATCACAATGAAAGAAAAATTCATCGAACGCAGAAGCAATGACTTACATAGCATTCACAGCAGCAGCCCACCGGGGGTCATGAGGATTTAAAGCAGGTGAATTCGAAGCCTGCTTCGGCTTATTTGCTGCACAGACAGGTTGAACTGGAGTTCATCACTAGCACACTAGGTTGGGATCACCAACAAGGGAGAATGAAAGAGGTTCAACTACCGTGTAAAACCTCTCACACCTATAGGCTTGCCCAAAGATTCATGCTTCTTTGATGGACAGAAAGTGTCAAAAGGACAGGGTACTAACCATGAATTTCGCATGCATTCTTCATTTTATTACAACATGTCTTACATGCTCGGAAAGGGCACCTGCATGTTGCAAAGCAAGGATGTCAACAACAAGGATGCCTACTTGTTACCTTTATAGAAGGTAGACAACGCTAGTCCTGTGCTCTATCAATGCATGTGACATGGAGAAGTGAATCAGAAAGACAAGGCCTTCAAGACCTCACACGCGCCTCTGATATTAACGGCTTCTACTAAGCACCAGTGCCGGTAACGGTAACGCTGAAAAACATACTCTTTGACGAAAAAAAGGAAAACCCGATATTAACAAAAGTGAAGTCCATTATTTTTAATGTAAACGGCATATAGTTCTAAGGCTAGGGTTTAAAAAGACCTGGCTCTTGCAGTGTTGCCACACACCGAACATTTCCGTTTCTTCACGCCCTTAAGATACCGCTCTCGCAATATTTCCTTCTGAGTCATCGTACTGGTAGTTTCAGGGGTGCCGGGAGTCGAACCATTGGGAGCAAGAGATGATGCAGTAGGAGCTATGCCAGTATCAGAGGCCTTGCTTGCGGATCCTTCTGCTTCCATATTCGGAGACAGCAGTGGCTGAGACGTGTCAGCTTCGGAAAATATCCTTCCCGTCTGTTCGCCTCAAGGCTGTGCACTTTTAAAGCCCTTCGTAGCTTTTTTGAAACAAACGTGATAACTTCCCTCCCCTCTCGGTGCTTCGTATCGCTCTGCCCCTATCAACACCAAACTGTAGTCACAAATTTTGCTAGAGCAATTTAGCAACGATATCGCTCTACAATTAATATCTTGTCACTTAGCTTGCCACTATGATTAGCATGCCCCGTGCATTCACAGGGCTCCATTCAACATGACAGCGATGAATCTCAAGCACTTGAAGGATACCAAAAAACCAGCTCTTCTAAAACGCCTACAGAAAAAGTCGTCCAAAAACAAACACCAAACCAGTGCCAACTGACTGTAAGTAAAGCCAATTCGTCGATAAGATGGCAACAGAGCCACGCCTGAGCTCGTTTCTTAAATTTTCGAATCATTAAGAACACACAACAACAGCACACAAGAAGAAGAGGAAAAATGTATCAACGAATAAATCGCTTACCTTCGAAAATTCTGCCCGTCAATCATTTCATCAGACGCCATGAATCCATTCCAATAGAAATCATACCCCGAGACAATGAGTGAAAGCCGCGCTGCACGCTTTGGAAATCCAGCAGTGTGCTCTTCGCATTGAAAGGAAACGGCCTAGGGTTTCGTTCTCCCTCGGTACCGCTCCAATTTCCGCGTGCCGTAGCTCAATCGATTCGTCTTGGCAGCGTGCATGCGCAGATCGCAATCATATGCGCATCGCGCCCGATCGTGCCGTGCTACGGACACGAGAGATTTTGACGAGAGCAGACTGCGAACGGAGGCCCAAAGCTCCGGCAGAGGTGGAAACTAAAGAAATAAAATAAACTTTGGTCCCAAACCCAAGTGTCTCCTTATTTCAGAATCAGGTCTCCTGATTGGCTTCCCGGGTATCATCATGGGGCCATAGTATCAATCGAGGATTCAAAGTGCGGTCAACGACCTGTGAGTTGATGTGAGATTTGCATACGGTTGGTCTGAGTACGGTCTACGGTTCTAGAAATGCCCTAGGTTAGAAGCACTCCAATACGGAGGTACATACTGGAGCTTATTAGCGTACCCTTGCAAACTTGGGAAGATCACTTAGAGGGTCTTTTAAGTTTTAACCCCCGAACGTCACAAAAGCACTATGCTGCCGTAAGTATGGCCGTATGTACAAATATATTTGAGTTGTTTTGAGGGTTTTTCAAAAAAAATAATGCACTCATCATCATATAACCTTTTAATATGTATGATTGTAACACTTAATTTTCAACTTATTCAAATTTTTAAATATTAGTTGCGACCGTATTTGGTACCATAGCTCTAAAATCCAAGGGCCCTTCAAGGGTTAAAAACTATGTGCGTTAAGATTTTGGACCCCTTATCTTATGTTCTAAAACTTATGTAAAAGGAAAAGAACAAAATATGAGTAGATTCTCCTACTTTAAAAGTTTATTTTATAAATTATTGATAATTTTATTTGTTAATGATAATAGGTTACAAATTTTGAAGTAAAATCATACATTGTAGAGCTAAAAATAACTTCCACACCCCTATCTTATATAAGAAAAAACATTTTAAAATATAAACTTTTTTTTAAAAATGAGACTCTATTGAATGTTTATATTTCTTGAATATTGATGCAATGGTCATCTAAATGTTTTCTCTATAAATATTTGAGTTGAAAAACTTGCCATTTTAGTTCATTTTTCAACCTTCTCTAGAAATCATTCAATATATTATCTGGCTTGAAGATTTTGGCAATAGAATCCTATAGTCTTGATCAAACAATACTCAAAATTGTAAGTTGAAATCATATTTCATTTTAAAGTAAACAGGGGGACAAAATATTACTTAAGTCACATGGTTAGTTATAAATACACTAAGTGATCTCTCCAAGCTTGCAAGACATGATGCTTTTATATACATCATTTCAATTTCAAAAAGTTATGAATGATTCCTAAGGATTTCAAAAGATATAAATCAAAATATTTTACATACAACTTCCAAAATGTCCTACAAATAAAGTTTATTGAGGGATGTGTGAAGCTATATAATTGTGTCAAAAAGGAAAATCAACCCCAAGTCTTCAAGTGACTCGATGTATTTTGTCCAAAGGGGACTAGAAACTGCAAAATCGCCACATTTGCTTGTTCACTAAAGGATGTTGTAAGTTTAAATAATTGATACTTTTGTGATGGGTCTTTTGAAGTTCAACAAAAAAAAAAGGTTATAGGTGTGAAATTTGTTTCTTTTTTTATTTTCTTTTGGAGGAGAGTGTAGAACCAATTCACATTATGGATCAAAGTTATCAAGACTTGAGTCAGTTTAAGTCAAAGTTTTAATTCAAGAGGTTTTAAAAAATTGTTTCAAGTACAATCTCAAGTATTTATTTTGAGAAATGTCTAAAAAGGACGTTTTATCCACCTCTAATTACCTTGAGGCCAAAAAACTAAGGTTGTAATTATTAATCATAATATTTCAAAAAAAAAAAAGGAATATAAGTAGGGTCAATGAACTCTTAGTTCCATCCTCTAATGTTCATTATTAAAAAAATGTTAAATAATCAAAATTTGATAATGTTCAACAACAAACTTGATACCAATAATTAGCTTTCTTTTCTCAGTAGATTTAGGTTTTATAGGCGAGATAATGTTTAGTTTTATTTTTTAAAGCCTAAACTTATTTTTTTGATTTCAAAGATGGAAACCTAGCTACATTGTTGTACTTTGAATAGAGCAAGTTGCCTATGTGAAGGCAAAAAGGCAAATATTAGCACATGTTAAAATATCTAAACTTTTACACTTTCTAGCAAGTGTAAAAAGGTTGTTGCAAGAAATACTTATCCTATTTTTTGTCCTATTGGTCTTTGGCAGGAGGTTTTGGGCTCCTAAGTTTTGCATCTCAAGTTTTTTGACTTGAAACTTTAGAGGAAGGTGCATGTGATAGTTTGACACATTTGGTACTTTTTTGAATTTTTTAAAATCAAATTTTCTATTTTTAAATGGCCCCCAATTAGGTGTCTACCTTGACCATTTTAGGGATTTTTAGTACTACTTTGGACCCAAAAATGCAAATCTGAAGGTCAAAATTGAAATACAAGTTCCTTTCCTAATGTTGCACAATCCTACCAAAGATAGTCTAGAAGTAGCAAAGTATCCACCTTATATGTGTGCTCAAAGTGCACTACTTTTGCGCAAGTGCACAAAACACAATTTATTTTTCCCAAAAAGAATTTGATGAAAAAAGAGCACCTTCAAGTTAGGAAAAAGGGCCAAATTTTAGTTTTTTTGTTGGAATATTTTTACTATTTTCTAAAAAACAAAGAGCAAAGTGTCCTTTTTCTTGGTGTTTTTTGACGTTCTATTTTTGTGCATAACATTTAGGATTTTTTTTCCAAGTTTGAATTTTCTCAAGTATAATATTTTAAGTGCTTCACAAATTATCCTTATTTTAGTTTATTTTTTAAAATTTTATTCCAAACGCTCACAATAATGTAGTACTATGGATGTTTGAGACAATATTGGCAGGTGTTTCTTACAATGACCCAAAACCAAAAAATTCCACTTTGCCTCCACATTGATATATGTGCAGTAAATTGAGCTAAGGAGGGATGAGAGGAAAAGAAGGGGAAGAGAGAGTGGTGAGAGTAGAAAGAGGGCAAGTCAATAATTGGTCAACCCTTGGTGTATATATAATAAAAACCCACTATACATATATCATCATTTTTTTTAAATGTGACTAGATCACCTTATTGTGAATGCTCCTTCTTCAAAATCCCTGAGTGTCCCCTTGGGGGACAAATAAGATTTTGGGCAAGTACCTATAGCCTCAATTTTGTTTTGATTTTTTGAAACGTTTTTTGAAGATAGAAAAACACATTAGCTTTTGGGGAATTAATATTTATTCCAATCCATGCCCAAAAGCAAAAGTTATGCTTAGATAAGAAAAAAATTATGGAGATTGGGCAGCAAAAAAAATCACAAAAATTTAAAATTTAAAATTTATTTTCTTCTCATAGGTTATAATTTTGTTTACATTTGAAGCTTTGATTCATTCCATTTGGACTAGATATGAGAAAGTTATGGACAATCTTGTTTTTTGGGCAATTCAAGCATCTTCTTGAAAAAATAACTTATAATAAACATTTCTTGAATTCAAGTTTAACATTTTTTCAAAAAACATTTTTGAGGAGGGTGAAGTTTGTTTTTTAGAACAATCTCACTGTTGGGATTGTTGCGTTTCAATTCCATTGCAAGGCTATTAACAATTTTAGTTTTTGTTCAATCTCAAACCTTCACCCACCTAATGATTTTTTTAAGAATGAAAATTAGGTGTTTTTGGTTTTTTTTTTTTGTTTTAAAGATTCTTAACTCAATTTCCCACCATAAAAATAAAAATAAAAATTAAAAAAAACCTCAAAACTCTATAGTGCAAAAAATTAAGTTAAAAAAGCTCAAAATCAAATAATATAGTCATGCAAGGTGCAAAAAAGGTTGTTTTTTACAATTCAATTGCAAATATCTTGCAATCTGTGCGGTTAAAATTTATAGATTTTTGTGTGCACATTCCAATACAAGTCTAGTACAAGATCCTACGGTTAGATATACAAAAAGACCAATTTTCAACTTTTTTGTACTTTGTAATAAAAATGGCAGTTTTGGGTGTCTTTTGACAAAATAAAGGCCCCAGGGATTTAGGGGTTAATAAACAATAGTCTCACAAGATGTTAACATTATGTCCCACATTCCAAAGAATTTCTAAAGTTTGATTGGTGGAAAAGCCAAAAACTGAAACTTATTCATTGATATTGTCGCTCTGCATTATGTTTCTAGGTTGAAGCCCTTGTTCACTTTTGGGTTCATTTAGGATTGCCTATGTGTTAGCTTTTTTTTGGAAAGTAGACGCTAAATGAAATGGAAATAGTTCTAGCATCTCGTCTAGCATTTGGAATAAAAACAAGCATGGAGTCCATGCTCTAACAAAAGAAATTGCTTGCATACTTTTCAAGTCCTTTTCAACCCATCAAAATCAGAACTTGGCATTTGATTTTTGACTTGCAGAGTTGGAGCATGGGCAAAGGGGGAGCCATTTTTTTGATTAGTTGTGTTTGTCAAAAATGTACACTCACAGCATCATCAATGGAACACTCTAAATACTCATTAAAGATGTTATTATCTTTTGCTTGTTTGAAATAACTTGTGATTATTATCATTGGAAGCACATAAGAATTTTTGTGAATAAACTTCATAAAACTTGAATGTGGAAATTGGACAACAAAAATAGAGCCCATTGAAAGCAGGTTTAAGGACAAAAAGTATAATGCGCTAGGGAAAACCATTTTTGAGAGAGGAAATCCAAGGAAATGGCTCTAAAACTTTGTAAACTTGCTATGCCATTTCCATGTTTTCCCCTTTAAGCATGATTGTTGTAGCACATTATATTTTTTTGCCTCTTAGTTTGCTTTCCATGGCCACTATTTAGGCTCTCCAATTTCCACATCCAAACTCTATAATGTCTACTCAAAAAAATTATGTGCTTCTAATGATGATAATTGCAAGTCCCAATTTTACACCTACAAAAAACAGTAACATGTTTTGTGAGTTGTTTAAAGCAATGATGCTCTTATCAAGTGGATTTCATGTTATATAGTTGAGACTAACTGACTACATCTTGTGTTGGATAATGAGCATTATCTTTCAATCCAAGAATTACTTGTTACGTGTATTTCTAAAAGTATTTACACCTTTGCACGCTAATGGGGAGAGGTGAGTGGAAGACTGATGGCATTTAATAAGACAATATCAGCCTTTGTACCTCTTTGAAAGGCCTTTGCCTTAGCTAGATTTGCCTTCTCAAAAAATATTATGTTTTTCATGTTTACATTTAAATACATGGCTTTTTGCAATTTTTAGCTTTGATGGTTTAACCTAAATCAATTGCAACTCACTATAGCTTGACTCATTGCTCACTACTTTCCATTTGCGTACTAGTGTTACTCAATTTACAATAGGGTGTGAAACATTGCTCAAGCAATGTTGTAGACTTTAGATTTTTTGAAGAGGCAATTGAGGGAAATCTAGGAAAACTTAAGGTCAAAAATTTGAAGTACAATAGTTGAATTTGAAATCACTATTAAGTATTTTGTTTTGTGTTCCACCTCATTTGCATGGTAGGAGTTAGTACACATACAACCACCAATGGAATGTTGTATATTATGTGATGGCAAGGTCTAGCATGTCAAAATTTGCTTCATTTTTGTTGTAGTTTTTATTAAAGAAATAAGCTCTTTTTTTCATACTTGCTTTTTGAATGGTGAAGTAATGAAAATTTGAATTCACAAAAAATCACTAAAAACTTGCTAATGAATTGTCAAGTTTTTATACCACTTATCATAGAAAGTTGGTTTTGAATATGCCACACCCTTCATGTACATATAGTAATTGGTAGACAAATTGCTAACATGATCCATATGATAATAATTAGGATCTTATTAGAACACAGTATAAAAACTAGTCAAATTCAACTAAATTTTTGGATAAAATCCACAAAGCCTTTTTTCTTCACTTTGAACATCAACGCCACATCCTATGCAAACCTTTGAACTTTGTTTTGTACATTCTACTAGTCCAAAATAAGATTTCATTGTTCTTTATTTTTCAATTTTTTTTTGTAAATTTTCAAGTTCACATGCATTGATGAATGGACAAGTCTTGCAATTCTCATATAAAATAGATCTTGGAAAGAAGAAACTTATAATGCTATAAATTTTGGTGATTTCAATATAAACCTTGGTTGTATTTGCTAACAATTAATATCACTGTTGATAATTGAATGTTAGATTCTTGATCTAGTTAGGAAATTCTAATCCACAAAGATTTACATTTGATTGACTATTAGATCTAAGATTGTATGACAAGGATGTTGAACTCAACAATCCTACCAAAACAAATTTTGTGTTGTTTTTTATTTCACATTTATGCAAATATCAAAGCATAATGACAAAATGTAGAGAAAGGTAAATTAATAAATGATCTTTGTCTCTAACAAATAGATACTAGAAAATAAGTTTTACAAAAAATGACAACTCAAGCATGTAGTACTAAGGTGTTTTATGATGTAGATTTTTAGTTCATTGTAGGAGAATGGATAGACAATTCCAAATTTTTATGTATTGAATACAATCAATCATCCACAATTTTCAAAATTGTAAAACTAAAATGGAAAAGAATTCGTTTTCATCATTAAATAATTTTTAAACTTAGAAAACAATACTTTGAATTCCAATATTTCTTTATGAATCTTAAAAAGCCTAACCAAATCTATGAAAATACAATTTTTGAACTTTTCAAATGATTATTTGTTCTAATAGTAAGTATTTTGGTGTTCTTCTCCTTAACTTTACAATTAACTATCTTCTTCATTAGAACACCTTGCATTTTTGTTAAAATGCTTATAGATGTACACAAATTATCAATTTGGCTTGCAATTTCTTCCAAGTTGTCTCTCACTTGACCAACTTCATATTGCAATGACTTGAAATTTTTCTTGAGTACATCCTCTAAATATTGATTCCACCTATATGTTGAGGTTGAAGATTGCTATGACATTCAAAAAATGTGGCAATACATTTTGGATGGTATTTGACCAAATTCTATAGAATAGAATAGATTTTTATAAGAAAATGTGAGTTCCACAAGGAGTGAAAACTTGATAAGTGTTAATAAAAATATATCATGATGCAAAATTGAAAATTGTAAAAATAATAATGTACTTGATTTAATACAATAAAGTCTTACAAATGTTTATGAGGATCATTATTGCACCTAGGAAAAACACGCTTGGAACAAAAATTGAACCACATAAATATGTATGTAGTGAGCTCCCCTATTGTCATTGATTTGAACTTCTAAATGTATTTTTACATGTGCTCACTATTGACTAATAGTTACCATCAAATCAATTATATGGATAACATAAAAATTTCTAAAAACACAATAAAATGTACAATTAATTAGTAAATTATTAGAGTTAGTTGAGTATACCTCATGGGTGAGATTGAACTTGAAGGTCTCTTGGGGAGCTCAAAGGTAGGCTTGATGAATTTAAAATCCTCTTCTAAATGTTGATCATAATGGTCTTTGTAGGGAGTGGACGTATAAGATTGATCTTCTGGAGTTTGTGTTGAATGTGCTGCTCTTAAGGGTGGAATTATTTGCCTCAAGGGACAAAAAAAACAAGGAATTTTGGGAGTATACTCATGAACCAAACTCATTATATCAGTGGGTGTTGAAGAAACAAAGCCCTTTCTTTTCTCTTGAAGAGTTGATGACATGACATAGAAATCTCCTTCCTTTGGCTTTGGTTGACTTGAGAGTACTTTTGACCTACCATTTCTTTTTGACTTTCTGAGTAGATCAATTTGAGTGGATTGATTTCCACTCCCCATAGTCCTCACTTTTCTAGCATGTTGTTTTCAAGAGGTTGATATGAGTGAAAAGAAGTCATCAAAGTGGTGAAAACAACAAAGCTCTCTAACTACTTAGTCACCACATAATATACCAATTTCTAAGCATTTGAACATGTTGTTTATCTATGTCAAAGTAGGAGTGTTTATATTGAGCCAATAGAGAATCAAGACGTAATATAAAATAATCCAACATGTTGGTGATATTGTTCAAGTTTTTGGATGCAAAGTCTCCAATTTTATTTTGGACATAAATTGAGTATCCTATAAGCCAATTGATAACTCTATCACGTCATATTGTCCAAATTATTCAACACATGAAAAATCTTCATTCAATTCATAAATGTTTGAAAGTTTTTCTTTATTTTTTTCAAAAAGATGAAGTTAAAACCCAAAAAGTTAAAGAATGACAATTATATTACACAATTCAATGCATGCAATGGAATTTCTAGATATTTTAAGAGTCTTTTTCTAGTCTTTTTTGTTGAGGTAAAGTGAAAACCTTATACATCAAAGGATGACTATCTTATTACACAATTCATAACAAGTTGTGAGAAGATCAAGGCTCACATGAGTATTTGCTTAAGAGAAGGTTTTTCCTTTTGAGTTTCTCAAGTATGACCTTTGGGGAAATCCTCAATAAGGAGACAACCTGAACGTGAACAAACTTAGGTAATTTTTACCTCATGAAGATTGAAAATGTCTCTTGATGTGAAGGGGGTTGCTCAATCAAGAAATTATTACAAGTATTATATGCAATAATGAGGATCACACTATTGTAGTGGGGATTTTACAAATCATAACCAATGAGATCCAAAAAGAAAGTTCATTTGGAATCTCTAATGAATTTCAACCTAGTTCAAACACAAAAACTATTACATTGTCCAAGTAGCATTTCACTCATGTTTTAATTAAGTTCTAACATTGTTGTAAAAATCTATTTGGAGGATTCTTTTGCATCCTTTGCTAATTTATGTTCACAAGTATGCCTTGCTTGTGCTTTGCTAAGGAGGTGACTTCTCATGCTCCCTTTCCCTACCTTTAATTACCTTTACGTCTCCCCCTTTTTGAATTTCAAATTTTAAGTCACAAAAAGACATCCAATATCTTATCATAATAAATTCAAACTTGTGGTGTTACTGAAGGATTTTGAATATTGCTTGATAAAGAGACACTTGAGATTTTGTAATAGTTTTTGTGAGATGTATACCTTAAAGAAAAAAAATGTCTATAAAAAAAGTAACATGATTTCTCACATAAGATACATTCAACCTCCAATCATCACTTTATGCCAAGTAAGGAATCTGGACACAAATTTTTTGATGCAATAGCATCTCTACCTATATTGTAGAATAAGTTAGGATGACTTTTGGATAAAAAAGAAACAATTAATGCATGGATCTACCAAAATATTCTTCTTAACACATCAAAATTTTCAATTTTTCTATGCACAACTCCTTTCAAACAATACATTTTTTTAACAATTATTAGGTTGAATAATCAATGATGAAAAATCTTTTTTACTTTTGCAAACAAAGAGGCTTGATGTTAGTTGAACATTATTTTACCTAGTTGGGCAAGTGGGGAAAATAAGTTGTCAACATTGGAAACAAGAAATACTCCTATATTTCAAGTGATGAAAATTTTGAGGTCAATTAGAAATGCTCCAAGGGTATTCTCCACTGTGTACTTCACTTGCTCTACTTACCTTCTGCACTTCTCTGCCTTGAATATTGCTTTTAAGTTGCCCCATACTAATTTTTTGACATTTCACACTATATAAATACATACTGCTGCTACAATAATTTCATCAAAATTTACTGCAACAAATAGTTTTTAAATGACATGTTAACAACAATGAAGGTGAAAAAAGACAAATTCATAGCTTTCAAGCCATAAACCATGTGAAATCCAAGTATATAGGGAGTATGCGCCTCCAAGTGGCCAAGTGATGAGTCAGGAAGTAACTCAGGGCAAGGCAACCTAATTGTCAAGGCAGCCTAAATACAATATTCAGTGTACTTACCTTCCGCACTTGCTCTAACTACCTTTCGCACTCTGAGCAGCAGCAGCAGGGCCTCACATCAAAAATTCCGTAGTGCATATCCCTTACCATATACACAAACCAAAAAACAGCACATCCTAAGCATGTCCTAAACAACAAGCAGCCAAAAAGGAAAAAGAATGAGAGATGGTGAGAGAAAGCAAAAGCAGTCGTGATCCCTGTACTGTACAACTCACTGAGAACGCTTGGTATTAACAAAGGGAAAAAAAGAAGAGACATTGAAACAAGCTTTTTTATGGTTTGCAAGCAAATCTCTGTGATAATGTACACTGCAGCTGACAGGGTAGTGGGGACCATTCTCCTTCCTAACTCTTTTCACATGACCCCACTCTCTGTCTTGGAACCAACCGCACATCCACAAACTTGTCAAAGCCTTCGGGTGTTGATAGTATCCACATTAGGGTTTCAAGCCCCGAGTTAGGGTTTCAAGACCTGTTGAAACAATCCAACTCAAATAGCTGCAGAGGGGTTGAGCGTGAGATGACAACAGTTAATTAACAGCGTTCCAATAACTGCGGCAATGCTCCGAGAGAGACGAAGAAGAAGAAGGCCGTGACTGCAAACTCCGTAACGATTTGTGTTTTGAGCGATTAGAGCGTCGTCACTGCAATTCCTGGCACTTCGAAGCTCGAAAATCTCTGCTCTCAGCTTCAAAGGGATACGATTGCGCAATAGATTAATCCACCATGTCCAGCTCCCGTTGCAATTCTGTGATACACGGAAAGCAAAAAAACATCAGGCACAGCAGAAACCGGTTTCCGTCGAAAATGACATTATAGTTGGTCGAGTTTGACACAATTAGGGCTTCTAGTAAACTACTGAATCTGTGCGGAGGAAACATCGGTGGCGTCCAGTTAAGATATCGTTTGAACGGCAAAAGCGATTGAGATTGTAAGAAGAAATCAAACATTTGCAATGGAAAAAAGCGTAATGGAGGTGGATGAAATCCTAGAAAAGCGCCGGAGAGCAAAACATCAGGCACAACAGAACAGTTGTAACCGGTTTCCGTTGAAGATGGCGTTACAGTTGGTCGAGTTTGACAGGATTAGGGTTTCTAGAAAACTGCTGAATCTGTGCAGAGGAGATATCAGTGGTGTCCAGTTGAGATATCGTTTGTTTGAACGACAAAAGAGATTGAGATTGTAAGACGAAATCGCTGTAGGACATAACATTTGCCAATGCAAAAAAGCGTAATGGAGGTGGATGAAACCCTAGAAAAGCGCCGGAGCAAGAGGGGAACTCACTGGTGATTTAGAACACGTCGGAGTGGAAAGTAGTAGCAGCGGTGGCCTCGAACTCGTCCCATTCCAACTCCTCCTCGGCGTCTTTGCTAGAGGCGGTCCCAACGTCGGCCGTGACGAGCTCCACCGGGGCTTCCAGGGGTGGCGGCACCATGTTCCGAACCAACGGCCACTTAATGCCTCTGAAGAACGCGTGTTTCTTCACGTCGGCAGAACCGCGGTAGGAGCCGAGGCGCTTGAGCGGGTTGCGTTGAAGGAGGTCGCGCATCAGCTGCCGCGCTTGCAAGCTCACGGGAATGCTGGCGGGGAAGATGAGGTCCTTCTGAAGAACGTTGTTGAAGGTCCTCTGTCGATTCTTCCCTCGAAATGGCGTTCGTCCGTACAGCATCTCGTATATCAAGACACCTGATTGCCACAGCAGTGTGACCCCACATGAGATTTCTAACTTAACTTGTGCTCAAAACTCAAAACCAACAAAGTGGTATCCTCGAGTTGAAAGAAATTTGGTAGAAGCGATGCTACACTTGGCCACGTTTTGAGACACTGGCCTAGAGGGGAGGTGCGAGATGGCCATGATAAGACCCAGCAAAGCACGCTCAAAACACCCAAAAAAAATTCTTACAAGCAAATATCTTATCTTGGTGTGTCAATGCTGTCTCATTTTAATTGATGACTTTTTAATCAAACGCTAAAGATTGGCGCTTGCTACACTACCCATTCACCAGTAAATCAAATTTACAAATTTCAAAGATTCCATGAATACTTGAATTGTTCTGAAATTCAAAATTGCTTTGATGTAACAAATGTTTCAAAATATTTGGTAATACCAATAGAGAAGTGAAATCATGAAAATCCAAAGCTCCTCAAATTCACAAAATTTTGAAAAGCAATGAAGTGTGAGGCAAAGAGAAGCAATAAAACTTTGACCTCTTTAATATCACTCTGTGCACCCTCTCTAATATCACCTTTATCTCATCAGCTAAAGATGTGATATTACAGAGGTCACTTTGATTTTAGTAGCATGATGGAAAATTTCATTTGAAAATTTTGATGAAGTCCAGAAATAGCATCTGAATCCCATAAACAAAAATTTCAGAGATTTTAAAGAAGCAAGATCCATAAAGGACCAAGAGGCAAAAATCAATGATTACAAAGGTTTTCGAGTTTCACAAACCAATATCCTTCATTTCCGTTTCCAGCCATAGCCGATTTTTCCCCACATGTTAGAACAAGCGTGTACGTGAATTCTAAGCAACTCCTCGTGAGAACTTTTGATATATGTCGTATTATGTGTTATTTAATCCACAGCAACTCATGCCATGTTCTTCTTTGATTTGAATAGTAGTATGAAATTCGACCCCACCTGAATTATCCTTTTCAGGACATAGTCTACCAGTTTGAAGATTGTCTTACGGCATTTGAACCCTAAATCTGGAATATTTTCGCGTTCTAATAGAGGTTCTTACCTAGAGCCCACCAATCCACAGCGCTGCTGTGACCTTGTCCCGTGATAATTTCCTGCAGAGAAAACCCAAAAACTTAAGAAAAGGTTTGGAAAACTCCACACAAAAATAGTGACAAACAAAGAATCTAGGTGTGGAGATTGCGGTAAAATTGGTGGGGTAAGGTAACGATGGAGAGAAGGGTGGCGGGACTCACGGGAGCGATGTACTCCTCGGTCCCAACGAAGGAGTTGGAAGGCATGACCGGCTCCGCAAAGAAGACGGGCGGCTGCGGGCGTCTCGGCTTCTTGGTGCGGCCAGGAGGGAGATCTGCATCCACGAGCTGCATGACACCCCAACCCAAGGGATTTTGAAAATCACAGGTCTGATTGCGAAACATGGAAAAACCCTAAACACTAAACCCTAAAACCCTAAACCTTAAATCTCAAACTAAAAACGAAAGAAAGAAGAAAAGAAAGCTAAGACTAAAGGGTTAAAAAAGAAAAGAGTAAAGACGTGTTGTCTAGGATTTCTTAACCCGTTAAGGATATTGCCTACCAAAAGAGTTGGTGTATTCATTTGAGGACCATTTAGCACTTGAAGGAAATGGCTCTATGACAAATGCCAAAAATTCCCCAAAAAATCCTAATTGACGAGTAGAACCCTAGCTAGTTGCCCAATAGTCTGCCTATGACTTTGCTTGAAATGTAAAACTCTAAGGGATTCATGAGCTACCCAAGTGCCCCATCTATATACAACATGAGAGAGCATATTCAAAACAACAACATCCTTAAGGGGATCAGCCACTACGGGATACTTCACACTATGTCTTAAGTTTCATTAAGTTCTCAAACTCTGACTGGTAAAGAGATGAAATTGCAACTTATAGTGTTACATTTTGTCCCAAATCTCTAATCCCGGTACACTTAAAAATAATGAAGGTAGGCATCTATCAGCCAGTTTTTTTTCCATCTTCGTTTCTTATTGAGGTGGCTTTGGTTTTAGCTACCGTTTCTGACAAATTTAACATTTTTGTTATTTTGAAATGCCACATGCATATTTTCAAATTCAATTGAACCATAGCCTATAACATGATATTAACATTTTATTTCTTGATAAAGGCTCTTCTAAGTTACAGTCTTGAATCAATTTTATTTCCCACTGGTTCTCATTTATTACTCTAGAGATGGATCCATGTCAAGGGACCCACACGTCTGCTCCTACCAAATACAAGTGAGAAGTGTAACGCTTGGCCACTCACCAGAGGCTTTGCAGACGTCAAGAAGGACAAATCAAAGTCCGTCAACTGAATGTGTCCATCTTCCCGTAGCAACACATTCTCGGGCTTCAAGTCTCTATACACAACACCTGTACAAATCCAGAGCCAAAAAGAAAAAAATGAGCGAAAGCCCATACTTTAACAGTAAATTCTGCATTAAAAACCTACATTTTAGTCCAAAAGTAGAACGTGATAGCACTTGATTGACAGTCAACGATTCTAGCTTACATCAAAATTCAATTCGAACTAAAGCCTGTGAGAAATTACATGCCAAGTCACAAGAAGGGGCAAAGTTATAAATCAAAACATCATATTGCCAAAAGTAACCTCAACAATTGACTCATGTTCAACCAAGCGTCTACCAAGGACACCACAATACTAAAAACGGACAAGATTAAGAGATAAAAAACCATGCTCTCCAAATCCAGTGAAATGCTTGGTTGTCATGTCTATATAATCTTTCAAGAATCTTTCTAGAATCTTTCTAGAATCTTTAAGGAACCTTTCAAGAATCTTATGGAATCTTTCGAGAATCTTTTGAGAACCGAGGGGAAATGTGGGACGCTAGAGACGGAGACAGTTGTAAGTTACCAACGCAGTGAAGATACTCAAGAGAGATGACGACTTCGGCGGCGAAGAAGCGGACTACGTCCTCCGTGAACACCTTCCGGGGTTGCCGCTCCAGGAGCAAGAAGAGCTCGCCTCCAGGGCAGAAATCGGTGATCAAGCAAATGTGGGTTTGAGTCTGCAGGGCGAGGCAAGCGTAAGTTAGTGATCTAGAGCTTTACATCGAAGTGACCACGCGAGGACAGACACAGAGACTCTTATAGCGTACAAGCTGCTTGTGATGTTATGTAAAGGTTTTTGAATCGGTCTACTTGTTTTGAAAACGCTCTAATGAAGGGTGGATATAAGGAAAACAACTCAAAGGCTAGAAATGTTAATTGGAGGGAGAGAGAGTAGACAAGCTCACCTGGAAGGTGGAATAAAGCGTGGGTAGAAATGGATGGTCCAAGAGCGCCAGAATGTCCCTCTCTGCTCGTGCTCGGTGTACCTTGTTTCGTTGCATCATCACTTGTTTGTCCATGGCTTTCATGGCAAACGTCAGCCCCGTCTCACGCAGCTCCACCAAGTGTACACTGCTTATCAGAAACACATTATCAGGACTAGTGCCAGAACCTTTATCAGGACCCTTACCAGGAATCTTATCAGAACCGTACCGGAGTCATCGTTTTCAAGAGCCTTCCCTACTGGAGGTACTCAGGGGCGGTTCACATTATGTCCCTCATCCCAACTTTATAGGTACGACTTTCCAACAGATCTTGACTATGTTGGTATTGTACAGGGGAAGGAGAAATTTTCAAAAGAAACACTTGAATGTTATTTCAATGTGACAAAATATGTTTAGTACTTTGCTAGTAAGTTGGGGGTTTTCGTATTTGTTGGAATCGGCTCTTGGATCAATACCCCAATTTCTTTAGAAAATGTTTTCAAAAAGTGTTGTTATGTAAGCATTTTCAAAAAAACTGGAACATGAGACTTGGGACATAGTGTAAACTCATGTGTCCCAATTTTCAACCTTTCAACCAATCCAATTTTGAAAATGGAGTGGGACTTCGGACTTTTGACATTGTGTGAATTGGAGCAAAGACACAGATGAAAATTGAGAGTTGTACCTTCCCGTGTCCCCAGAGCCAAGTGGCTTAATTGGACGGAAGTCCTTCAATCCTATACTTTCTCCGCTTTTCTTTATCTAATCCAACGCCAACAAATATAACACTAGTAAGCGTTTGATTCGTCCTTGAGTGCCCACTTCCAAAAACATAAATTCCACTTCAGAAGTTCATAGTCAACTTCGAAAACTTCTAAAACACAGCTTTACTTTTCAAAATGTAGAACACGGTTTCTTCTTTTTGTTAATACACGTGCAACCTTCATTAAATTTCCTAAATAATTCTCTTCAACGCTACCGATATGGAACAAACACTTTCAAATAATTTTGAATTCAAGAGACATTACTTATCTAGCTCTAAATACAGGTTGACAAGAGGAAAAGTATACCTTCGTGATAGCATCCCATGAAGGCGAGTTTTTACTATGTGGTTTGGCATAAACGGGTAGCGAGTGTTTCGACCACAAGTCCTCCGGTTTCTGCCTCACAAACCACCAATAATGATGTAAAAACTTGGTATAGAGAACATAATAGAGAAAGTGACCAGTATTCAAAAAGGCCTTATGTCATGGTGCCATATGTGACATTCAACTGCTCAAATTTTACAACTTTCAGGTGCTGATTCGTCGATAGTTGTCAAATTTAAACCTCACAGCTCTAAAGTCTAGGTCAGGTTTAGTTCCAACATTTCGGACAACTATCCCAAATCACTTGAGTTCGAAAACCGGTATCCCAAACTGCTCCAGTTTCTAGGTGGGGGCTCCTTTCTCAATGCCTCAATTTTTGTAAGGAAACAAGAAAACCAAAAAGAAGAATTTCTTTGACCTCGATATTACGTCATGTTGGCACAAATAACAAGTTAGTGCTACCCTTGTGCCTCTATTGGGGTACACCAACTCATAGTACAATTGTACCAATATTACAAACAAAACTCTAAGAAGAAGTTAATTGGGAATGACAGTACCATGTTGGCATCTGGGAGCTCTCGGACGGCACCGTCGATGTTATTTGCCGTCTCTTGCACCACCTTCGCACCCTCTCTCTCTTTCTCTCTTGATAACCGACGTCGTTCCGGTTCAAGGTACTCGCTTCCATCAAGTTGTACTCCAATGAAATATTGCAACTCTCCCTGCAAACCCACCAACCAAAAAGAAGCTCTTCTCTTAAGAAAATCCCACAAATACACTTTATAAATTCAAGAGTCATGATATCAGAGCTTACTATCAGAATTTGCTACCAGAACTTGAATATCAGTTCTTCCTATTGAACAAGACTAGCTACTCAAGTGCGTGAAATCCAATATTGATCTACGTAACCTCTCTATAACCCACCCACGCTCAAAATTAGTATCGAAATTCTTAGGTCAAGACGCAATCCACTTACAGATTGATCTCGCATAGCCTGCAAATGAAACAAGTTCCAGAACGGTTTCCCTGCAAAACCGCGTTCCCAACATCCAAGAAATACTTAAAACTCAAACGTACCCTTCCAATACATTACAGAACCCAAATTCTCCCAGAAAATGAAGGTACTGCTATGGACCTAAAGATGCAAGAAAAAATTTAAATACGTAGAATATACCGCACCAAGGATGACACTTTGGCACCAAAGTTTGAGGCTAAGTTCAGCAAAAATTCTACCAAGTTTTACTTAGCTATAAGAATTGTGAATACCACGGTGACAAAGTTGAAGTCTTAGCAAGTTCGTAGTGTTTTTAGTCACTTGAGCTAATTATGAGCAAGTTAGTAGTTAGTAAGATAAGTACCCAAGACTCTTTGACACACTGGCCTTTGGATCAGAGTTTCTTTTTCTTATTTGAACTCCTATAGAAAAGAATACATACCACTCTTGGTGTAGTTGAGCAGCTGGACTGTGATATCACGGCGAGCAGCAATGGCGTCACGGATTTGATCCACAACAGCAAGGTCTGTGCCTTGCCCCTGCAGAAACCGGCAATTTTTGCCCAAAATCTCCTCTCGGGAATACTCCGTCAACTCAAGGAACTCATCCGATGCAAAAATCTGTTGGTCATAAAAAAAAAACACTACTCAATCCCCTCTTCACATTTCTCTTGCAACGGAATCCACCTGAAGCAGGCCCACTTGGGTGAAAAAACTTAAGAAGCACCTGCGTATAAAATAAAGCTCAACAAAGAGGGTATTACGCAAAAAAATGGGGGCTGAAGTCTATTTTGCATAATGCCCCAATAAGAGCTTTACCCGGCGTTAACCATTCAAGGAAACTTTGTGGTTAAGGATGCACAAAAGTTGACATCCATAGATGAAAGATACATCACAAGGAAAACTTAAGTAATCCTTTTCAGAACGCGAATTCCGGGTGGATTAAACTGATATGTATGCACAGCGATCAATAAATCCACCATACATGAACGCAAAGTAATGCATTTCCCCGGTTAAAAAACCGTCTCTGTAAGAAGAAATCACGTTCGTGGAAAACAATGAAAATAATAGCCGAAAATGGCAAACTTGTGAGAGCAGGGGGTATGCCACGTGGCACTTACAATGGGATTATCAGGAAGGCGAGGATCCGTGATGACAAAGTTTTTAGCAATTCGTTCCAAGGTGGTGGCCAAGTCAATACCGCGCCGCATCTCCTTCCCTCTCTCCGTGTTCATTTCAAAGCTTTCGTGCCTCTCTTCGTCGTCTAGCATTCTCAGCTCCGGGTCCAGCTCCGGGTCGGGCTTAGGCTCCGGTTTTCCTATCCTACACAAACAACACCCAAACATCCAAAAAAATCATCAAAATAATCCCAAAACTTAATACCCAGATCAGCTGCAAACCATACACTAATCCATTACCAATTGTAACCTTACAACTCTAAACTTTTTATATTTTGAAAGGAGATAGAAGTCAGCCTCACATTCTCACATGACTAGCCCAATGACTTTTTGAGCTTAAAGATATTATTTAAACAATACTCTACCCCTTTGCTTTAGTATTAATGCCAAGATAGCAAGTCCAAATACAAACTTTATTTTAACACCTGATAAAACCAAAATTACTGATTCAGATTCTTAAGGAGAACTATTAAGTATGATATGCAATACCAAAACATCTTTACAGCTTTAGCCACAAGATAGAAAGTCAAGTTTTGCTGATATTAGGTCAAGGATTATAAAAATTATGAAGTACCGACCCTAAATAAAAATTGATTGTTTGACACTTTGTACTAAAACTGTAGTAGCAAGACTAGCAGTTGGCGCTTGCTGCGCTACGCATTCACCATTAGAGTTTTATTAGAATTTTCATACGTTAGATAGAATGCAAAGTAAACATTTCAGTTAGTCTTCAAATTGTATCACAGAGACTGTATATGTGATCTTACAGAGGTGCAAATGTGATATTACAGAAAGCCTTGTGATTTTAGTAGTATGATGAAGTGAACGCACCCAAGGAGGGACAGGAAGCCTGAAGAGCGTCGGTTACGTCGGGCATGTTGACCAGGTTGCATCCGGTCACTCTCTGGCACATTTGACAAGCGAGAGTCGGTTCGTGTCAAGACGGCGGTGCCAGTGGACCTCCGTCTAGCAAGGTCCTTTTGGCCGAGGTCTTTTGTTGCTGCAGGCTTGGAGGGTTGGGCCAAGTCTAGCTCCACCGGTAACTCTGGCAATGCGCCCATCCCTCCAGCTTTCGTTGGAGGCGAGGCGTTTGGTACGGCTGGGTTCTTAAAGGCTCCCACCAAGTCTCCTACAGATTCCTTTGCATTGTCTTGCAACCTCGCTAATATCGAAACACAGCATAACCAAGCCTGTGAATTAGTTTGGCTTTGAAAAGACAAAAATGGACTAGAGCATAGCACAACCCTCAAGCTTGCACCCAACAAGCGCTCTAAGTAGCCGGTTATTAAACAAGTAATTATCTGTACACTTTTTGACGCTTAGAAGAAAAGAAAGCTTCAAGGCTATGATTATTTTCAAAATAGCAATAATAGTATATTGACTTGAGCACAAACGTTGACATTGTAGTATAAAAAAGAGCCTATATAGGTTTTTGAAAAAAGGAGGATGACAGTTGTACATGTGCACTTCCAAATGTATAAAGAGTCTCCAATGTAAGACATGGCCCCATATTTTGTGATTGTGTTGCCCAAATGCACAAATGGCAAAGCTATAGCACCCTATGCATACGTAAAAAAATTTGTAAAAAATATCATCTTTTCAGTAAGAAGAAAGAGAACAGTGGGGGCCTTACTTCCGTAGCGGATGAGAGACTCCGGGAGGCCATTGGGACGCATTGTGTTCTCCTTTCGGCCTTCCGTGTGCTTGCTCACCTCCACTTGCATTCTGCTCCCCCAATTCCCCAACAACAAAATCAGCAAACCAATGCCTAGACAGAGTAAAGTACCAAAAAAATATGTGATTTATGAAAAAATATCCATAGCCATTTTGCACCCCCCCTCCCTCCCCAACCATCCTAAGTTTCTTGTATTCAATATTCGACAACCATTGGGATGTTTTGGTTTTGCATGACAACTGAAACCATATCTAACCCTAAAAGACCCTTTGCGACCAATACAATACAAGGTGTTTTCCTTGTACTTCAAATGAATCCACACCTTTACTACATTTGAGATCAATGGAAAAAAAGTTGAGTGTGGATCAATGCCGTTATTTGAGATCTTAAATTAAAACTTCTTATTGGTAGCAAATGCTAATTATATGACAGCGGATCTACTATCTTCACACTAGAAGAAAAACGTATCCTAAACAAATGGTTCACAACGACAATAAATGTTGTAAACAACTATACGATGACTCACTTACAATTGTTTAGGACATTTGCAGTCGTTGTAACACCGTATTAAGTAATTTGGGTCAAAACGGTCATTTTGGGACTTTTGAAGATTTGGGAAAATTGGGGTGATCACCCCAAACCAAGATCCTTTCGTACACGTGTCCTCACCTGAGAGGAGGAATTTGTGAGGGAAAGAATCTTAGTGGCTCAGGATGAACCTGAAACTTTTGAATCTGGTTTGAGGTGACTATTTTGGACTGAGGTGGAGTACAAAATGGTACCTTTGCTTTTCCCAATTTACCTAATATGGCGTTTTGTGCACTAGTCATTTCAGACAGATTTTTCTTCTACTGTCATTGAATGAGGAAATAAGATTCACTTATTGATGCATTTATGGCCTATTGAATGGTGTAGACCAAGGGAACTTGGATTAAGCTTACCCAATGAATTTGAGAATCTTGCCCTCATCGTCCTTGATGGGCGTCACGGTGAGCAGGTTCCAGAACGCGGAGCCGTCCTTCTTGTAGTTGAGCAAGCGCCCGCAGAAGGTTTTCCCCGCTTTGAGCGCGTCGCGGATGCGAGCGATGTCGGCCGGGTCCGTGCCGGGCCCCTGCAGGAAGCGGCAGTTGCGCCCGATCACCTCTTTGGGCGTGTACCCGGTCATGTTGAAGAACCCGGCGCTGGCGTACAGGATGGGGAAGTCGCTCTGCGTGGCGTCCGACACCACGAACGTCTGCTGGAACGTCGACAGCGCGTCCTTGAGATCTCTAGACACCTTGGGCACGTTGCCATGCCCCTCGCTCCCCGCGTCCGACGCCTCCGACGTGCGCGACGCCGGCACCGTGGGCATCGTCATCGACGTCCGCCCCGTGGCTGTCTCCTTCTCACTGTCGCCTGACCGGCGATCCTCCCCTGACCGCCGCATCATCACGCCCTGCGTCTTGCCCGTCTTGTCGTCCGACTTCAACACCAGCCCCCACTCCGCCGCGCGCTCCTTCATCTCGCTGCTCGGCATGCCCATCTTCTCCGGCGACGTCCGCCCTTCGCTTCGCACCGTCCTCGCCGCGTCCGCTCCAGCCTGTCACGCAATCCGATCACCACTCTTAGCCTTGACTCCTCCTCCCGCAAGCAACCTCACAATAAGTAGTTCTATAGCCATTTACCTCGTGGCAAGTTTAGAACTTCCTTCCTTCAGCACAACTCCACCAGAGAATTTTGACAAAAGCATATTAAGCTGCTAGAAACAGGCCTTGGCAATCGTATGCATATGATCAGAGGAAAATTTTCACATAGATACCCCTGCTTTTTCATGAATAGCACAAATACCCTTGGACCATAATTTCTAACCATAATTTCTAGGCATTTGTTTGTTGGCTTGGACTTTCTTCATGACCAATGTTGAAGAAGGGAATGTAATGAAACCGAAAAAAGAAGCAACGTGCGCACGAAGGAAGAAGGGAAGTGGCATGCACAACAAAACAAACGCCTGAAAAGTTTGGTCTAAGGGTATTTGTGTAATTTCTGAAAAAACAGGGGGTATCTATGCAAATATTGCAAACTTCAGGGGTATCCATGAAATTTTCCCTATGATCAATTACTTGGGGACTGAAAAAAAATCATGGACTGCACGTGGGAAGATTTCTTCTCATGGGGGAAATTGTAGTACTTAATTGTTGGTGACGTTATGGGAAGACGACTACTTTAAATGTCGTTCATTCTTTAGCTAGTCATTGAACTTTGAAAGGGAATAAACTTGGGTTTCTAATATGACATGCTCGTGATAAGCGGCGGTTCCTAATGTGATATTCAAGATAAGCGCTCTCAAGTTGCTAAAAAGGCTGCTAAACGAGCTAGAGTTTGACACTGAAATTCAAAAGCTTTTGTAGGTACAGGAAAATATTTTTTGGGAAGAGTTTTGCTACGTGTATTTTGCAGTTGAGGAGCGCTGGATAAGAGGATGCAGGAGAGAAATCATCAGAATTAAGTCCTGAGAAGCAAGGGAGCGTGTGCTTTCGTACTCTTAGAATTGGCTCCGAGGAGGGGGATTTGTTACCTGCAGCTTGAGTTTGTTGATGGCGGTTTGCCGTTGCTCCTCCTTGTTCACGGCGTTCGGCTGATTCTGCTCGAGGTCGGGCAAGATGTTCCGCATGGTGTCGGAAAAGCTTCGCCGGTGCTTGTTGACAACAGGCTTCCGCAGCGTCGTGTCGTCGTCAGCATCGATGACGGACTTGGGACTGCGTTCCGGGACGATCTCCCAGGGAAGAGGGGACGCCAAGGACAAGGCGTTGGACCAGGCGTGGGGGGGTTCAGAGGAGAGCGGCGTCTGCGGTGCTTTCGGAGGTACTGACCACTGGGGCGACAATGCGGGCGTTTGGAAAGCCGGCGTGGATGCCACTGCCCACGGCGGATCGATGCGTGGCGATTCGACTTTCCATGACGGAGACGCCTGGCGAGGTAGCGCCATGGATTCGTTCTCCGGCACTGAAGCTTGGGCGCCGAACGAAGCGCCGGCGCTTGGGAGGTATCGCGAGCTCGCGGGCTCGCCGCCGAACACTTCCAGCGACTTGCGCTCCGACCGCTGGGCGGCATTGTACCTGCCACGGCCCCGTCCGCTCACCGGAGTGCCCGACCCGGGCTTGGGCACACTCGACGACGACGATGACGACGCGGGCTCCTCGTATTCCTCCATCACTGCAAATCCTAGTGTCTGATTCCCCTTCCACTTCCTATCCACACCAATTCCCACCACAAAATGGGTATCAACTAATCTTTGCATAACTTGCAGCAACGCCATCCCGAAGCATGCAGCACTCCAACCGAATCTCCTACACAACCATTACCTTAAAAAATCTGTCGATATGACTCGTCAGATAAGCTCCATCAATGGCGTGCTGCAGTACAGAAGGTGACGCTCCGGCCCTCCACGACTACTTGATCTCTGTGAGCATTCAAAATTGCAACAATCACAACAATGAGTTCAACACGCCCCAGACGATTCATTCAGCAAGGATTGAATGAACCCAAGTTAAAATCGCCAGAAAAATCTAGGTCGAATTCAAAACTGGCTTTTTCTGGATCCCTGGACATGGCGACAGGATCACGTAATCCTAACTCAATCAGAAGAAGGAAAAACTGACAGCAAATAGAATAACTGGGATCCAGAAACGCCGCAATTTGAAGTGAGACACTGGGTTCGCTTCACACATAAATCAGATTCTATACACGGGAGACTACGGGGGGTAACATAAGTTATCCACTGCCAAGTAGTGCCTCGGACGTCGCAGAAATTCCGACCCGGGGATTCGTCCTGCTTTTGCCGACATAGCGACGGTTGCGTCCTGGAAGAGGAGCTGAGTACTAATTAGAAGCAAGGACTGACTCGAACTACAGCAATTGGCCACCCCGTTCAGAACCATGGGAAGTGTGGCCGGTTGTGAACACACGCTGCGCGCTTGACCTCACCCCCATCCCCCACCCAAGCCACACCTTCAGCCATGGCAGAATCTGATGTGCCAAACCCTCTCCACACACGAGCTCTGACAACAAGGACACGCACTCACCTCCGCAGTCAAGCCGACTATCCATCTCCGTCGCCGAGCACGTTACGTAGACTACGCGCACGACTACACACTCGACCCGCTGCTGACGATGCTTGCAATTCCAGGTCGAATTCTCGTACTGAACGCGATTCAAGTAAACGCTCACAGCGTCGTCGCATCCACAAAGCAAAAACACCGCTTTTCCAGCAACAAGGCACACCCGAGGGAGCACGTCCGGCACCAAGTGCGAGAGAATCTGCGGATGCCCGCCCAGGCGGCGCGCGCCACTCAGTCACCGGAGGAGCTGTAAATGTGAGAACAGGACTTGCAGGAAAGCGGGTACGTGACAGAGCGTACTAGCCGACTCTCCATCCGACCAGAGCTGCTAATGCTGCTGCGATAACTTATTTAGTGATGAAGCTCATCGTAGGAGATGAATTTGCAGGGCTAGGACAGGAGTCACAGGACTGGTGCACTACAAATGGCTCCACGGCGGAGCAAGATGCGCACAGCTGCAGGGAGGCGAGCAAGAGATGGATAATTGGGATGTGTCCTGCATTTTAGCAAAAGGCGGGGTGGCTGCTTGTGCGGCGCGTCCAAAGCAAACAAACGAACAAGGTAACAAACAAAGGCGTGGTGATGATGAGCGTCATCTGGAATTGGGTCGCTGGCTGCACGGTCACTCGGAATGACGAGGCTGCTTGCCAAATGCCAATCGGGACGCGACGAGCTTCGGGGCCAATCGTGGCCGCGGTAGAGATCGTTATCCGTGGCTGGTTGCTGTTGTTGTTGCGTCCAAGCACGGCCGTCTGCCTCGGAGCATCGCCTCCGCTCCATTCCCCTCCATCGGGCTATGGCCCATGGCCCCTTCCTCTATCCAAGCGTGTTGCGGGCTGCTGTCACCTGATCCGGAAGCCTATTTTCATTATTAGTTTAAGGTTTAGGGAATTGATATGTGTACCACACCCTTTCAATTACTGTACCACATGCTCAGAGTAAATTTTAGATTTCTACCATCATAAAGCTGAATTTGAGAATTTGGAATTTAGATTTGGACTTGGAGATCATGATTTAGTCCAAAATCATAAAAAAAAGTTGTAATTCAACAACACCCAATGAAAAAGTTTAGCTAGGGAGAAAAGTGTTACTTTTACTTTTGTTTGTAAAAAATATTAGCTTTTTCATTGGGTGTTGTTGAATTGCAACTTTTTGGGGTTCTAGACTAAATCATGGTCTCTAAGTCCAAATCTGAATTCCAAATTTTCAAATTCAACTTTAGGATGGTAGAAATCTAAAATTTACTTTGGGGTGTGGTACAGTAATCGAAAGGGTGTGGTACACATATCAATTCCCTAAGGTTTATGGTTACAATTTCATTAGAAAGCTGCACATACAATTACAATTCAAAAGTAGGTACTAGGGGGCTTCAAATTAGGTGACTCACGTTGTGACTCACCTCGGTGAATTCATTAGTGAACAGCAAGGTGACTCACCTTTGTAATTCACTCTTAACGTGACTCACATTAGGAGTGAACTTCAGAAACTCACTTTCATGCAGTTCTTCCTCTCTAATCGTGACTCACCTTGGTGAATTCATTAGTGAACAGCAAGGTGACTCACCTTTGTAATTCACTCTTAACATGACTCACATTAGGAGTGAACTTTAGAAACTCACTTTCATGCAGTTCTTCCTCTCTAGTGTCTTAGATGTTTAGACCCGCGACTTGTGCACAAAACTTAATTGCAAATTTGCGGGTGTGTTACACTTTGGGCGTACAAATGAACATAAATAATTCATTAGTGAGCAGGGATCCTATGAGGTGAGAAACTTGTAAGCCAGATTTTATGTTTGAACCCCCTACTAATTGCAAGTTTGGAACTATTGCTGCTGTGGGCTTGGCGTACTACACATTCATAGATGTAACATACGAGGAGATACATTTAGTGCAAAATCAACTAAGTAGAATCAATGAATAACCATCTAAATTTTAGTATTCAAGTTATATATTTACCCCTAAAGAACCATTGATTCTTCCGAGGAGAAATGGGGTTTTGGGCATGTAATGTAGTGTACTTGTAAATTGTCCATCTAAGGGCTAAAACTAAATTTTGGAGAGGTGAAACTTCTTGAAACATATTTCAATAAATCTCCCTTAAAAGACAAGAGGAGTTGACATCTATCCAAGTTTTTTCATATCTTTTGAAGCTTTGTGGAATTAGCTATGAAATTTTGAAGTGGAAAGACTATAGGGCTCTAAAACCGCTCACCTCCTCAAATGTACGTTGTTTGTACATTGTTGAAAGGCTATGAATAACATCATATACTAGCACAATACATTTAGGGAGTCAAGCGGTTTTAATGCATAGGCAGAATTTGAGCACACTACCATATCTATAGCTAAACTACTTTGTGTGATTTTTTGAAACTTTTATTGAAGATGGGAAATTCAAAAATCTATGTGGGCATCTACTTTTTTCTTCATTCCAACATTTCTTGAATAAGTTGTACAAGAATTTATCAAAACTAGGAGAGGAGGGGCAGTTCAAGCAAGGCTCCTCTCACTAGAAGATACTTGTGTTTTTTGTAACGGATTTTTTTGAACGTCCACTTGTTTTTATGTTACAATTGATGTTAAAACTAACATCTTGATGTTATGTTTGATGTCATTGTTAACATGAAATGAAGTGGACATCCAAAACAATCCTTTATAAAAAACACGGATTTCTTCTAGTATCTTTGTAAGTGGGGGTTTATTCCAAAGAGGGTAAGCCCTTGTAGGCACAAGGTGTGGACATTTGTGTAAAGGGAAGTGGAGTGGAAGGAGCTCGTCTTGGGGGACTTCCAACCCTCCATTCCTTTTGCCCCTTGTAAAATTTGGTACTTTAAATTTTTAAGCGGTTTGTGTATTAGTTTTTTAACTTTTATTTTTCAAAATTTGTAGTGGGATAAGAACCCTTGCCTTTTCTCATTTGGGTTGTAATTCAAATTTTTGAATTTTACATAAAATAATCCTCCAATTTTGCTAAGTGTACTTGCATTTAGGACCTCCCAACATTCAAATTTTTTTGAAGGACGATGCACATCTCCAATTAATTTCAAAATTCTCCCACACATATCTAACTTGGTCTTCTACTTGGAACACTTAAACTTCAACTTTGTGTAGAGCACTTTTTTAGGATAAAAGTGGTCAAAGGCTTTTGAAAATTTTGGGGAGAAAGGAAAAACTATTTTGCTTTACTTTAGATGTCAATATCTCACTCCACTTCTCTAAAATGAGCTGATTTTTTTCTACAAATACAAATCATAGTCTAGGGCAAAATCCTATGGTTGGATTTTCAAAAAAAAAACTTGATTTCCTACCTTTCAACTCATTCCCTCAAAAATGGCAATTTTTAGTGATTTTCACATAGAAAAGGGCTTGATCCTTTAGGGGTTAAATTGAAAAACTAGGAGTTCATGAAATGGATTGTCACTCCTTAATAGATGCTCCCTATCAAAAGTGTTATTTGTATTCATATAGGGATCATTTGGTACTTTAAAAAATGGCTTTATGACAAATGTCAAAAATTCCCCAAAAAATCCTAGTTGACTAGTAGTTTATCTATGACTTGGTTTGAAATTTACAACTCCAATGGGATTCATGTGCTACCCAAATGCCCCATATATATACAACATGGGAGTTCATATACAAAGAACATCATCCTTTAGGGAT
Organism: Ulota crispa; assembly: GCA_963920765.1. Taxonomy (NCBI): domain Eukaryota; kingdom Viridiplantae; phylum Streptophyta; class Bryopsida; order Orthotrichales; family Orthotrichaceae; genus Ulota; species Ulota crispa. Next base: position 12,822,118 of record OY987249.1, on the reverse strand, counting down.
TAAGAAAAAAATCACAATTTTTCATCATTTTTTTCATTAAAATCAAGGGGATTTTAACTGCTTCACACCAGTTCCCCACATTTTAGCTTAACCCCTGAGCGCCTGGAGTTTTTCAAGGGGTGGAGGAGGGCGGTGAAGGCTTGCAGTTTACAATTGACGTTGTGTTTGCTGCTTTGTGATCCAAAAGAATTCACCGTTGGAATTAGGGGAAGGGTTGGTGCTGTAGCAAAGGGTTCAAAAAAGCGCGATTTCACCAATGATTGAAGAAGATTATACTGGTCAACCGGGTGTTGACTTGGTTTGTTTTACTGAAATTTTTGGAGCTCAAGGATTTTGGTGTGGGGTGTAGGGTTTGGTCGTATTCAATTCACCTAGGGTTTGTGCTCAAGATATGCGTTTTTGAGGTAGGGTTTAGCCTGAGAAATCTGTTGTCAAATCGGAGTTGCAACAATTTTGTAAGGTTGCTTCAAATACGCAAATATTGTAGGGTTGGAGGGTCTGACGACCGACTCTGCGGCAGGAGGAACTGGCTCCACGAGGTCGTACACTGGGGCTTGGTCGTCCTGCACACTACAAAGCTGTAAACTACTCAAAAAATTCTTGGCGTGAAAACTAAACGGCCAATGACGAAACGGCAGTCCTTAGTCCTACCAATTGCAAAAAACATTGAAAACCAAGAGCAACCCCAATTCACAAAGGAAAATCTGTGGAATGTCAACTCCCTTAGCTTGTCAGCTCAATACGAGTAATCACAACCCCTAATGCCTATACAAGGGTACAATCCCCATGCAATTACCTGAAAATCCAAGCATAAGAGCGCCATTTCCATAATTAGGAGCAACATGAAACAGGTCATGGGGTGCTCAGGGGTTAATAGAACAAGGGTAAGGCCCGTTACAACCAGTTCTCATTTTCAAATCTGATTTTCAAGTGTGTATATAGATTAGGGTAGTTGCCATGTGTTTCAAAAATTGTTGTGCAACCAAGGACAGGTTGATTATTGAAACTAAGCTTACTTCAATTCATGCTTTGCATTGCCACCACATTTTTAATTCCTTTTATCATTTGCTTATGTTTGCTAGAGTAAGATACAAAGTTGATGCATGTACTAGTACTTCTAAGTTACAAATTTGCAAGTGCAAGTACTTCTCTTGCTATTGGAGGAGCAAATGTTAAGCTTACTACTTTGCTAAAACTTGGACCTCCTTTTATTGAAATCTATGATGAGTTCTGCTATGCACCAAAGTTTTTTTTTACGCTTTTTTTTTCAAAGTTTCAATTCATGTCATGTGCTCGTTAGAGGCAGAAAATTTGAAAACCGAGATCGTGTTTGAGAGCTTCCTTCATAAATTTACTAGTTTTTTTGTGTGCTTTTTTATACATGTGTTGACAACAATTGTTTTCAAATGAAGTTGAGTTTTGTTATGTTTACTTACAAATTTTGATATAACTTGGAGACTAAGAGAATTGATGTAAGTATCATTATTTTTGTTTGCTTTATTATTGCATTAGGATTTAGATTATTTTTTGGTTTATTTTATTGTATTCCATTTCAAATTTAAAACATCATTATATCTATTGAAAGGCAAAAAAAAATTTGAAGAACATGTTTTTAGGAAAAGAAAATCCAATTTTGTTGCCACATAAGAGGTTGTCATTTGACGATCAGTCTTATCCACCTCTAAACAATTATCAAAGACTGAAGAAACAAAATTGCATTGGAAAGATATATATTATATGTAATTTAATTATATAGAGTTTAATTCAGAGTTGGTTATAATTCTTTTGTAAACTTTGTATAAATAAAGGTGGTAAAATAATATAGAAGAAAGGTGAATTCTGCAATATTAATTTGTTTGCATGTTAAAAACATCTAAATTCTACAAAACATAAAACTTTAAGCTAGGCAACACAATAAGGTGAAAAGGTTATGGAAAAACACATAATAAAAGTTATTAAATGTTATGATGAAGCTTTACTAACTTTATTAGAGTCTAAATATGTTTTGGAAAAGAAAACATTTTTTTTTAAATATCCAATTTTCTGTTAACTTTAGTTGTAGGTATAGTCAATTATACAAAATCAATGTATCATGATGAAAAATCTTGTACTGAATCGATCTTTTGCATTTTTAGTATTTTCAAAAATCTAATTCTAGACAAGATAAGAAATTCAAACTTCTTTGGATTGATGATAGATGAATTTATTGATTTTAATGAGACTTGACATGGAGTAATTTTTGTTGTCTTTATTGAAGTTGGAATACTAAATATATTTTTATTTGGATTTACTTGAAATTCTTGGTGGTAAAAAAGATGCACATTTTATTAATAATTATATTGCAATCTTTTGAATTATAGAGTTTGAATATATCAAAGTGTGTTAGATTTGAATTTGATGGAGCAAGTATTATGATAGGGCAACAAAAACATTATGGCAAAGAAATTTTAAAAAATCAATCTATTTGTCACATTCGTTCATTGTATTGTTCATATAACTAATTTGATAGCTATAGAAGGTGCAAAATCTCAAAAATTTAAGTCTCTACCCACAAAAACGCACGAAAACGCACGAAAATGGGCGTTTTGGTTAATTTTTTGGCTACTTGATTCAACAAATATAGAAAGAAAAAATGTGTTCAATATAAAATTTAAAAAAAGTTGAATGATGCAGTTTTTTGATATCATACTATCAAGCGGTTGTTTAGTTTTTAGGCCACACATCTATTGTATGATTTTTGAAGTCAATCATTTTATATTTATGTGATTTGCCAAAAATCATGATAAAAAAAAATTCTTTTCTTTACAATAAATGAAAAATATTTAAATAGATTTGCATTTTGTATTTCTTGATTAATTTGCTTCATGATTTGATCAACTTGTTCAAAAAAACTCTATATAAATTTTTAGATGTAACAAATGTTGGGTCACTTATGAGATCAGAAATTGAGTTTATATAAATCTTTTATAATATGGATGGTATTAACTTAAATAAAGACACTTAATGAAATTTTGGAATATCATGTCATTTCAAACCATGGTCCTCAAAATGGATATCTTCAAAGATCTATACCTTAAATTAGGTTGTTTATTTGGATAATTGTTTGGATGTTTGGATGTTTGTTTGTCACATTGCAATCTCCCTAACTGTGTGTTCCCTAGCGCTATTAATTTCATTTTTGGTTTTTATCTTTACCTACCAAAGATGTGGGTTGTATATTGATTTTTTTGCAACCCACCTTGAATTTTAGTAGTGGGCAAGTTGCAATACTTCTCATTTAGTTTAGTATTTTGTCTACAAGTTTTTTTGTGCTTAAGAGCTTTTAGCTACATGCATGGCAACTTATTAGGTTATATATGGCAACTTTTAAGTTTAGTTCATATATTCTTTAGTTATGCAAATTGGTGATGTCTAACATCAACCTTCAATAGTTGTTTTATTTTGTTAGTTATAATGTTGAACTTGAACATTTGCAAAGTGTACACTAACAATTTTGTCAAGAAGCCGCTAAAAGATTATTTAGTACATTTGTATATGCACCAAACCTTGCCATGACACTATAACTACAAGCAGTTGTTTGAGGGAGGGTAGGTGAATAAAAAGCACATATACACTTTGCATTATAGCTAGGTGGGGGGAAATCAAATATGATTAATGGCTACTTAAGTTGTCTTAATCTAAAGTCCTATCAGCGACAGGCAGCAAGTCAAATTGCACCTCACCTCAAAGGCAGTTTTGCATCTTAAAACTTTGGCTACTTTTTAAATTTTTCGCTTTGTTTTTACAATACTGTTTTAGCACAATCAAATTTGAGATAGAAATTTTGCTAAATTTAGCCAAATTTATTATTGCTAGTGTCCCTCCGTTGCGCGCTTGGTACCACTAGAAAGCTCTCAGCAAGGAGGGGTGCACGGGCTTGGTTTTGTGGAATTTGGGCCTATAGTGGGAAATTTATTGAATTTCAAGTTTTTTATGGATTAAACTTTTTGAAAATTACTGATTGGCCAAAGACAAGTTTTGTGTAAAAATAGGGTAGAGTACAAGTTTGGGTAAAGTAAAATTTGGATGTATACTTAAAAATAAAGTAGAGAACAAGTTTAACCAAAGTAAAGTACTAGTTTAACCACAGGTGGCATGAGGAGATGACATGGGGGGCTATGGGGGGTGAAAATTGGGCCAACATGCAGCCACACTAGTTGTGTAGTGAAGTTAGAGGTGCCAATTGCCAAGTTTCATGGAATTGACACTAGATAAGATGAAACAAATGTTGTTTTAAATAGTTCATTGTCTTTTCAAAAGTCATATGTTGAATCCGTTATCATAGCATTAGAAATATGTTCTAAAAACAATGATTTGATTTTGCTTTTAAAGTTTTTAATCCTTAAGAGCCCAAGTGTTCCCTTGAAGGACAAAAGGATTTTGTGCATTTACTTGCATTTCTACTAATATGGGTAAATTTTTGAAACTTTTATGGAAGGTGGCAAAGTCAAAGACTTGAGTGGGCATCTAATTTTTTTCTTCATTCCAACATTCAACTAATAAATTATCAAGATTTTTCCAAAATTAGGAAAGAAGGGGGAATCCAGGGATTTGGGCAAGACCACTCCTTTGTTAATGGGTGTTGACTCCAAAAAGAGTTAGCCCTTACATGCACAAGGTGTGGACACTTGGACAAATGGGAGTGGTGTGGAAAGGGCCTGTCTTGGGGGACTCCCAACCCTCCATTCCTTTTGCCCCTTGTGAAATTGGTACTTTAATTTTTTAAGCGGCTTGTGTATTTTATTTTTTTTTCCAAGTTGTAGTAGGCCATGATTCCTTGGGTATCACCATTTGGATCAATGTAGTTTTGAAATGCACATAAAATTTCCAATTTTGCATAGTTTATTTGCAACTTTCATGACCTTTGGACGTTCAAAGATTTTTTGAAGTATGTTGTACACTTCCAATTAACTTGAAAATTCTCCCACACATACCAAACATGATCTGCTACATGAAGGAATTAAACCCCAACTTTGTGTATTTCAAATTTTTTGTTATAAAAGTGGTCAAAAGCACTTAGAATATTTGGGCAGAAAAGGAAAAACCTTTGTTTTAATTTCAAACATCAACAACTCACTCCTCTCCATCAAAAAATGAGCTAGTTTATTCCCATATGTACCTCCGATTTCTGAAAATAAATAAAAAGTCCTGTCTTTCTGCTCATTCCCCTCAGAATGGCAGTTTTCAGTGACTTTTACAGTAAAAAGGACTTGGGCCTTTAGGGGTTATGCAAAGCAAAGGGACGATTAGGGTAGTGCTAAGTTCAAGTGATATCTCAAATGCGGATTACTTGTTTTTTTTTTTCATTAACATTCTAAACTTTCTATCATGTCAAATTTTTCAATGAGTGGATACATTTGGTCGAAAACAGCCTCACTACATCCAAGACAAACAAAAGGACAAAAATTTGCCCTTGAGGGCAAAGTTTGGATGGTTTCATTTAGTAATTTTTTGAGATAATTTTGGGCGAACCTGCTGCTTTCCTGAGGGGAGCTGGACTCAAGCTAATAATCCATGTGTGTTAGCTTAGGTCATTGGATACCTGAACAGAATCTAAGCCTGCGACTGAGTGGCAGTGCACACAAGTTGTGAACTGTTTTCAGGAGAATTGTAAGTACAAACTGACATTATTTACTGAACCCAGCCAGTTCTGCCTGGAAGCCCATGCCCATAGCCCTCCATACTGTCAACATACGATATTGAGACCAGGTTTATGTTTTTTTAATAATTATTAACCCTTGAACGCCGGGGCCGGTCATCGTGGTTGTACTAGCTTAATGTATATTGCGCGGACAATTTTGGTCCACCTTGTCATTTAACGGTTAAGAATAGTACAAAAAGGTAGAAGGCTCTAAAAGCGTTTAGGTCCTAATTGCATTCACAATCTAGGAACGATTAGCTAAGCCCATCTAACTTATTGATAACAATAATAGATTTTTGAAGGAAAATGTTAGCTATTCCCTAGACTATGAAGGCAATTAGGACCCAAACGCTTTTAGAGCCTCCTACCTTAAATGCTTATGTTTGGAACCAGATAAAAGTTTTAGAGAGGTGCCATTCAAACTACATCGCAAATGCAGTTGAATTCTCAAAAATCTAATTGGTTGAGATGCCCAAACTTGGGCCTTCGTAATAGCTTCACACTATGTGTCTGATCCCATTTTCCACTTAGAGCCACTTTATATTGGGGTTTGATTGTTGGCTCAGTTCAAACCGAGACGTCCACAACCACAAGACAAAATCATAAGCATCCTCATTGCTCAATCCTAGGGTTTTGTCTAGTATAATTGCTAGTATAGCATTCACGCCAGAGGGACGTCCATTGGAGTATGACTCCATGTCATCACCTTTTCCGCCAAAATTGGAGAGGAGCTCACTTGCAGTGGACAAGATTTGAGATCACATTGGGAGGTGACCTCAAATCTTGTCCCCTGGACATAACACTCCCTCACTTCATGAGAGGTAAAGACAAGATCAACTTAATTAAGAATAGAAGGACTAAAAGTACACCTCCACTTAACGTCCGACGCTCAATATGAAACCATTCACCGGACGCACAAATTCATGATGACATGGCAATTTCCCCTCCAAACTCCATTGGATGAAGCAGTGGACAAAAAAATTTGTTTGCTAGCTCTAGACGTCATGGTCTGAACTGGCTCTTAGTTTAAGAATCATTCAAAATGCATCCTAGGAACTATTTTAAATAGTTATTGTCAATGGGATTAAGGTTTTGTTTTGAGGATTGGCCCATTTGGTCTTACTGATGAAGTGACCATTTATGTGACAAATTTTGGCACCAAAATAAAGTCAAATGTTATAATAATTGGGTCTCCATAGTGCATTGACCCAATTCAACAAAATGTATCTATTTTGTTGATTTGAAATTGGGTCATCAATTAGGCCCAAGAGATTTGTATTAACCCTACATCGTCCACGGTCCGTCTGAGTGCCTTGTTCACGATGATAGGGGGTTCACTTAAAGTGGAGGCAGGGTCTGAATTTTGCAAGTGTGACAGTAAATTCAACGTTGTAATGGGGTCTTCAATTTAGGGGGAAGGGAATTTTGCAAAGTTGAAACAAATTGGACAATTACATCTCCTAGATTTTGTGTGCAATCCGGATAGAAGAATAAGGAAATATCAATTTGAAACAAAGGATCCTCCACTTCAAGCTTTGTAGATGTTGGTGATTTGACTAGAATTCCCTAAAAATTGGAGGGAGTGTTTGTTCCATGCTCTTCTGTTGTTTTGCGGATTTCTGGTATGAACTGAGCAATTTTGGGATATTTGTGTAAGAGGCGGTTGACTCCGCAAGAGGGTCTGCAGGGGGAGGTAATCGGGAACCACCGGTTATTACTGCTAAGCTAAACCTGCTCACTTGGTGGTGTGTCAATCCTAGAAGGTGCAGTCGACAGGGTCCGGGAGCGTTGTGACTTTGATGGTCTTGTTCATGAGAGTAATGGAAAAAAATAAACACATGGAAATCATTACTCCCCATTCCATTCAAAGAGAATCTTTGACAAAATTCACAAAGAACACAATGACTTCAAAAGAACCCTCAAATCTTGAGTAACGTCCAAAATTCATGAGGTTCCAAGGGAGAAAAAGTTCCAAAATTCCTTGACTCAAGGGGGAGGTAGTGCACAATGGCAAACTCAACTTAAAACAATTGAAGGCTCCTGAGCTACAGCGCCTACAATCTTGACCTCCCTATAGCTAGTGAAATTACTCGAAGCTACTACTATTGAAGTGCATAAAAGCTTTGTCACACCTCTGCCTACTATATTCCAACATTGGAGAAAACCAAGTCATCGGACTCTTGGAGATGAAATTGGAAGCTGCATCAAGCTCATGGATAATACAACAAGGGCGAGCCTGCCCAAAAATTGTTCTCATAATGAGGCTCAAGGTGCAGTGTCTTCACATGCATGCGCCGGCCGCTTTGACTCATGGAACCTAGGTTTGGTTTGGGAGTGGTTGCCCGTGTCCACACTACGCCAGTATACAAACAACAGTCATCAGTTGGGAGTTGGAAAGTGAACGGCTTGTTCAAAAGCTTGGAGCGCCCACTTCTTCGACGAGTGAACCTTCACAAAGCAGGAGCCATGGCACATGAATACAAAGCCGCAAGCAAGGCAGTAACCAGCTTGTTTGTGCCTGCAAACACAGCAAAGCTGGCGTAGCTAGCTGTGTGTTTCCGGATGATGAAGGGCAGATGGATTCTGATTCCAAGCAGAACTCGTGCGAGGCATAATTGCGTGCGGTGTTATCAAGCCAAAAGCAACTTCATAAAGAAAATCCACCCTCTGAATTTTCTTGCTACCTTTGTTACGTTGATCATGGTGATAGCACACCCATGTATTCTACAAAATGCAATCTATCGTGAACATTAGGTAGCGGTGCCACCACTTAGTACTGTGGAACTAGGTAGTGTAATAGCTGCGCATTTGATCAACCAAGTCCACGCCACGCATGTTAGATTGATACTCCATTTGTTGCATCATGGTGGAAATCTCTTCACTTTTTCCATTGAGCCATTGCCGTGCCATAGCAGGTTCTACAAGGTCAGTGGATGTGCTCAAGAAAGCAACCGGTTTGGAGTTATACCAAACCGACGCTGTCATTCTTCCACTTGCATGTGTGGCCCAGAAAAGAGTCAATCACAGGTGATCTCCTCTCTTGAAACCTATCAATGCTGTTGGAAATCCAACCCGCCATACCTTCACCGTGCCTGTAGCAAAGATGCCCATCCGTAGTAATCCATCAAACAGAGCAGGGGAGCAGAAATAGTTATCAACACAAACTACATGGCCCCAATTTTGCAGCCCTCTTGTTAGTTGGTGAACAATTCGCTCACTCAAACCCACTTCAGGCTCTTGTGCTTGCTTTCCCAAATATGGAATGACGTTCCACATGTATTATGAGTCCGAGCAAACAGCAGCCTAAATTTTAAATCCGTAACGGGTCGGTTTGGCCGGCATATATTGGCAACAATGCGACCTAAAGTCCTTGTATGCAACCATTATCTCATCACATGTCAACTACTTCTGAGGATTGTACACTCTCTGGGACACTTCCACAAAATGCTCCAGCAACCACCTTATTTTGAAGAGCTTGTCATATGAGGGATCTTCTTTCTCTCAGCAAGCTGTGCTATTATCTACGCAATGGATGCAACAAAGAAGACTCTCAAAACAATTTCTACAAAAAACTAAGGGGATAATGGGACATCCCCAGAAAGTGTTGTCCTTCTAATAGTCTCTAATTGATGGGGAGGACTTGAGACCCATCAAAATTGTGACCCCAAAAAAAACTCTAATCTCAACTCTGGTGGTTGGTGTCCATCGCGGATCATCATTCAAGCCAGCGGGCTTCCCCCTCCGCCTGGGGTCTACCAGATTTGTACAAGGCTGCAGCGCATAGATATTGGTCTGAGAGACAATTCAATCCACGCATATATCATTGAACCATCAATCACAAAAAGACTTTGCAGTATGCTTGTTCCTTGTGAATATTTGCGTAGGTCCAGGAAATGGGCCACTAAAGCTCAGTCGATCCCCAAGCAAGTTTGGGCGACTCTGGTCCCACTCAGAATCACGGTACTGAAAACTGATTCATTTGAAAGCATCCACTTGCACGAGGTCTATGTATGTGAACTCCCAATATCTCTTCACATCCAGATCGTCCACGTCACTACCTACTAATTCTTCTTCATCAAGAAGTAACCAGTCTGAGTTATTCTTGTCTAAAAAATCAATGTCTGTGAAATTGGAGAAGTTTGGTACCCAGTTGGTCTCCTTGGAATCCAATGTCCCTCCGCTGCTAGCATTGACATGGCCTTCGGCTTGTGTTGGCTCCTGAAATGCACGCAAAGGTATGCTGAAGCCGTCGCCACCGTTGACGTTGAAGATGTGTTCCTCTGACTTGTAGATTGCCATTGCAACTTGGTTCTCTAGAAATCCAATGAAGCCTTCAAGTATGGCTACATTGTCGGGGCGGATTTGGTCCTCCTTTGGGATGCAAAATGGCAAATGAGAACGCAAAACTTGAAGATATTGTCTATAGTCATCAACGTACTCTTCACATTTTATGGTGAATGGGACTAGATCAATGGCAGCAAGGTCTGTCACAAAGTCATAGTACTCAAATGCGCTTTCCACGTTGTTGAAGGTACTGTGCAGGTTCATGACCAATAGGCCTTGATACTGCTGCAGGTGCAAACCGGAACGGAGAGCGATCAAGAACCGTTGACGGTGATCCATGCCTCGCAGATGGGCCGGCTTGTCTCACTTGACTATTGAGGTCACAGCCCCCAGATCTAGGCAATCAAGAAGGGGATCGTGAGTAGTACTGTTCCTAGACAACGCAAGGATTGTTTACATCACCAAACATGTAGATCAACTAGCAAACAGGGCAGTTCCTTTTTGACAAGCGCAATGTTGCTGAGGATCGCAACACTCGAGGCAACACGGAAGAAGGCAGAACTAGAAGGGACACGCAGCCTCTTGGTTTTCTAGTTGTCCTTCCCTTACCACAAGTCACCCGTCCTCAAAGTGCAGGTGGCATCACCATACCCTCACCCCTACTCCCTTGCCCTTGCTCTTCAACTTCCACAGAGAATTCTACATTTCCAGGACCCCCTAACTGTGCGTAAATTTCTGAATGCAAACCCCCCCCCCAACTCAGAAGCCTTGCTATGGACTTGCATAGATTGTGTTGTTCTTGTTACTTCCCCTAAACTTCCCCAACCATGTTCACCCCACCTCTCTTGTCCACCCCGTTGAGGGCCCCTTTGCCTAGCACCCTTTTGCATTCTAGTCCCAGCCCCAGTCCCCGCGACCTCAGAGGTGATCTGAACTGCCAAAGGGGGTATTTGCATCTTGACCACGGCGGAGTCGTTTCCGGCTCTAGAGCTGTTTGTTGCCACTGCTACCGCTGCTGCTACAATCGCTCCATGAGCTTGCCCCTGCTAGTTGGATGGGCTGGCCAACTTGGCAAGAGCCTTTGCCTTTGCAGCTCTCTTCATGGTGAATTAGATCAGGCCAGTGGTGATTCCCTAAAAAAACATTCAGAAATGTGGGAAATCCTTGATCGTCTCCTTCTGGGTACCACTCTTTCCACCCAAGAAACCTTGAAATTTGGCATTGACACAAGTACCTCCAGTTGCAATTTGTTGGCTTCAAACTCTAGTGATGCTTCATCTTCAGCAATTGTAGATTGAGGAGGAAATCCTCACGTAAACAGTGCACAATCTTTTGGGCGGTGGCAGGTGATGCGCCTCTGAGCATCACCCAATGCAAGAGATTGTCTTGCACATGCAAAACTTCCTCCTTTGTAGCTCAATGAGCCTCCTACGTGGTTGCCATTTTCTAGTAAAAGCCCAACAAGAAACAAAATCCACAAAATCAAAGGTTGCCTTGCTTGAAAGTAGTGCGCCGCCTTGCTCCCGCCACTCTTCACTCCTTCCAGAGGTCCTAAACCCCTCACCCCAGTTCAAAGAATAATTCATGGCTAGCCACTCGCCACTCTCCCCACTCATAATTGCCACTAGGTTGTACACAATTGCCCTAGGATTCTCTCCTCAAACCGCTTCCTCAACGAGACCTTCTTGTCCTCCACAAAACAGAAGATTTTCAAGATTGTAATTGTCAAGCAAGTACGCTTGAGCTTCTCATACCAAAAATCCATTGTCTGCTGCCCGTGAATGCGAGCCGCCTCGTATCAAGAATCCTAGGCTAACGGTCTTCAACCGGCTCATCCCGGTCAATTTTGGGACACTCCCAGCCAATGACCGTGTCCCACATTTCAGTTTTGAGAAATTGACCGTAACCCTAATCCAATGCAACGCTAGATTCAAAAAATAGAAATTGCTCTTTGTTAAAGAAAATAACCAAAAACCTACCCCATATTTTCAAATAGTAAAACAAGTCACCAGATGCGCAACCATGGCATTCAAAAAAAAACTGCAAATAGAAACCGTTCGCGTGGGCAGTATAAGGTTAAGGCCCAATCAAAAGTTTGACCCAGGAAAGAGCACAATGTCTCAAGTCTAGGCTCACCTAGAAATACTTACATGGCAACATTTTTTCAATTTGTCCGCCTAAAATTGGGAGTTTGCATGCTTTATTTTTATGTGGATGTTTTGTTTTTCTTTTATAATACAACACAATTGAGACTTGATGTTACACTTGCAATAAAATTGAGATGTGGGACATATTGTGAACATCTCTCTAACTATATCTTTGTTGAGAACATAGAGTCTATCAAACTAAAAAAAATTGCGTTTGCATTAGTTAAACAATACACACTCCAAAGTGATTTGACTATTTTGTTCATTTTTTTGTCCACTTTTTTTTAGTACTGAGGTATCCAATGACAAAATGAGGTAAAATTGTGGCTAAAATTTGTCTAAAATATTTCTATTCCTACTAACTTGACTTGCTCTACCAAATGTTGGTGTATTTGGATTTGATTTGACCAACACACATGCACGGACATCTTCTAACTTACTCTGTTCACCACTCTAGGCTTCCTTCATGCTGATAGTTGTCTTTGTTTTTTATTTTAATTATATTTGTCTTGTTCTCCCGTATATGTCAACATGTTAAAACACAATTTTGCCCTTGTACTGTACAGTACCCAAAAGAAAGATTACATAACACCTTTTTATGGCGTCCAAAGAAGTATATATAACTATGTATAAAAAAATATATAACTAATATTTCATTTTCACATTTTGAATATGCGAACCTCATGCAATCTTGATCAAGCATATCAAATTTCAGTTACTAAAGCCCAAAATCCTATTTTTGGTAAATAGTTTTGTGTCAAAATCATGGTTTTACAAGAAAGTTGATTAATAAATAGTGGCAATGAATTTTTGAGATTTGATTGCATGGATATGTAAGAGACATCCGTACGCACATCTTCATTTCAAACAATCATTTCCAAAAAACTTCAATATTCCTTCTATAGAAATTTTAATGTCAGGGTGAGTATGACCAAATTTAGTGAAATACATATTTCTTCATGGAAATTAGTTTTTGTTATTTGACTTATACATTGTGATTAAGTTTGTACCTTTGGGAGATTGCAAGAAACACGTGTACTATCTCTTGTCCCCTTCACCTCCCACATGTGCTTTTTGGCTTGTAACTTTTGTGCAGCAAGTTCTTTTGAGCTGAAATTTCAGAAAAAGGTACATGTCATAGTTACAAACCTTCTATAATTTTTGCGGTTTTTTTTAAATTATTATTTTTTATTTTTAGATAGCCCCCAAATAGGAGTCTAACTTGGCCATTTTGGGGGGTTTTTAGTACTATTTTGGGTCCAAAAAAGCTTTTCTAGGGTTATAAATTGGGGATGTTGTTTATAGAGCATGCTTACATGCATTTGTAGAAGGGTTTTGCAAAATTATAAATTCCATGGTATTTTCATTGTCTCAAAGTAGGCATCCTATCTCCCTTCATTGGCAAAATACAAAGAAATTCCTCAGCAAAGCAATTGTACCATGTGAATGTCTTTAATGGGTTCTCAAATGGCCAATTTTTATTTTTACTTTTTGAATTATTTTACTATTTTCTAAAAAGCAAGAAAGAAATTGGCTTTTTGTAGGTGATTTTGTTTTGAGCACAACCTTTAGAATAAAAAATTTCTAGGTCTGAATTTTCACGAGTATGCTATTTTAAGTGCTTTACAAACTTTCCATATTTTATTTTATTTAAAAAAAATTATTCCAAAAGCTCGGTAGTAGTACTACTACTACCAATACTAAGGGTGTTTGAGACAAAACTGTGAAGTGTTTCTTGCAACTACCCCTTTAAACATGATGATATGTATTTTTTGCCAAAAATTAATTTCCATGAAGAAATATGTATTTTGCTAAATTTGGTTGTAACCAATCTTACATTAAAATCTCTACAGAAGGAATACTGAAGTTTTTTGGAAATGTTTGTTTGCAAGGAAGATGTGCGTATGGGTGTTTCCTACATATCTATGCAATCAAATCTCAAAAATTCATCACCACTATTTATTAATCAACTTTCTTGTAAAACCATGATTTTGACACAAAACCATTTACCAAAAATAGGATTTTGAGTTTTAGTAACTGAAATTTGATATGCTTGATCAAGATTGCATGAGGATTGCATATTTAAAATGTGAGAATGAATTGTGAGTTATATTCTTTGTTATACATAGTTATACATACTTCTTTGGATGCCATAAAAGGGTGTTATGTACCCTTTCTTTTAGGTAATGTATAGTACCAGTTAATATTGATAGGTAGAACTTTTTTTGGCATTCCAAAGAAGTTTGTATAATGTAAAATGTAAAGGTCATTTCAATCTCATATTTTTGGTATATGATTCTCATGCAATCCTGATTGACCATACCAAATCTTAATTATTAAAAACCAAAATCTTATTTTTGGTAAGTTGTTTTGTGTCAAAATCATGATTTTACAAGAAAGTTGATTAAAACACATTGGTGATGAATTTTTGAGATTTGATTGCATGGATAGGTAGGAGACATCCATACGCACACCTTTCCTTTTAACAAACATCTTCAAAAAGTTTAGAATTCCTTCAATAGAGGTTCAAATGCTCAAGTGATCATGACCAAATTTAGTAAAATAGATAATTCTTCATGGTAACTAAATTGTGCTATTTGACTCATATATTATGATTAAATCTATACCTTTGAACATGATGATATGTTTATTTTGCCAAAAGCTAATTAAAAAATGGAGATATTTATCTTACTAAATTTGGTCATGATCACTTGAGCATTTGAACCTCTATTGAAGGAATTCTAAACTTTTTGAAGATGTTTGTTAAAAGGAAAGGTGTGCGTATGGATGTCTCCTACCTATCCATGCAATCAAATCTCAAAAATTCATCACCAATGTGTTTTAATCAACTTTCTTGTAAAATCATGATTTTGACACAAAACAACTTACCAAAAATAAGATTTTGGTTTTTAATAATTAAGATTTGTTATGGTCAATCAGGATTGCATGAGAATCATATACCAAAAATATGAGATTGAAATGACCTTTACATTTTATATTATACAAACTTCTTTGGAATGCCAAAACAAGTTTTACTCCCAACACTAACTGGTACTGTACAGTTTCTTTATTGTGTTTGGTCCTTTTTATTTCATTGTGAGACATGTAACGTAACCACTTGCAAAATTGACTTGTTGCAAAATTAGCCTTTGTTTGTTCTTGACTTTTTGGTTGTAGACGGCAAGGAAGGAAATTTTGCTTTGAGAGAAGTTACCATAAGAAAGTTTGAGTAGATGTCTTACTCTCAGATCAAACCAAAACTTACAAGGACAGAGTCACTTGTAGCCTAGTTACTTATTTTTATACTTAGTATGTCCAAACAACACTCAAAAAGAACAAAAGACATTCACTGGGAAAATTTTGAGCCCTCCAAGAGCCCCTTACAAAATTTTTAAAGGGGTCTTAAGATATGTACTTACTACTACAAACAAATCACTAATTTCCTAATTTCACTCATCCTTTGAATTCAATGCAATCATGAAAATTGTATTATTATGTTATCCTAATTGGACAAAAACTATGGGTACAAATGTACAACAGGACCTTAAATTCTACTTTACTCTATTTGAATAGATGAGTGAAGTACTTGGATAGAGAGTAGTGAGTAAATTTACATGTTTTATGAGTACAAAACCTTTTTTATTATTTTAGATTTTGCATGCGGATTAGATCCTTCATACAAGGTAGTGAGTGCCTTTTTTTTGTACTCATGCTAACCAATTAAAAGCTTGGTTTGTCAAGCTGTAGGGGGCTCCTAGAGGGCTCATATTTTTCCTAATATTTGTGGTAAGAATCATATGCTTATTCTTATTGGGCTAGAGTATTTTAGGCCTCCCTAAGTTCCAGGCATTTCAAAGAATTTAAGGCCTAAAGTTCAACTGTTGGAATTTTTTTGCCAAATACTTTAATCTCCAAGTTTTGGAGATGATAGAAAATTGCTGGCATTTCCCAAAGAAAGAAAATGTAATAGAGGTGTAGCAAACATTAACTCTGTAAGGGCCAATACACGGGGTTATTTTGGATAGGTATATAATATGGCAATTCACACCCAACCAACTTATGAATGGATGGTAAGAAAATTTGGAAATTTCATAGACTTTTCACTTACTGGAGTGTATCTTTGAGATTAAAGTATCCAAATCTTGTAATACTTGCTAAGATTTCAAAGTGATAGTGTAAGCATTGCAACATATGAGAGACTTTCTGTGCAAAATTGTATCAATATTGTATGACAATCAAAAAAATTGGAGACAGTGATGTCACTACTGTAGCTTTGGATTGGAAAAAAAAGCAGATTTCATATCTACCCCAATGGATCCCATTGCATATTTGTGTTGTCAATGAATGCTTCAAAGTTTTGGTACTTACTCACAAATCTTGAGCAATTTCTTGTAAGGACAGCAACAAAACCACTTAAAACACCATATTCATTAAATTGGGAAAAAGAGTACATTTTGGGACTTTTGAAGGTTTTAGTTGATCTCCTAAAACCGTATTTGCAGCGTTTTTTTGGGTACGTGTGCCCTCACCTGACAAGAGGAATTTGCAAGGGAAAAAATCTTAGTGGGTCAAACTGAATCTTATAGCTTTGAATTTGGTTTAAGCTAACCTTTTGGGTTTAAGGTGAAGTTCAGTTTGGAAATTGTGTTTTCCCATTTTAATGAATATGGTGTTTTAGCCCTTAAAGTACACAGCATGCAATTGCCATCAGTAGAACACAAGGAATTTTTCTTGTATTTGGAATAGATCCACACCTTTATTGCATTTGAGATCAACAAAGAAGTTGAAGAATAGATCAAAGTAGTTCTAGTGAGTCACTTGAGATCCCAAATTAAAATTTCTTATTGGTTGCAAATACCAATTATATGACAATGTATATACTATGCCCTATGGTCCATTAAGGGTTAACAATAGTGATCATTTGTAGTCCACTTAAAGGACCAAGCTACTATAATACATAGTATGTAAGCTACTGTATAATTGACATTTGCTACCAACAAATTTTTTTAATTTGGAATCTTGACTACCTCACTAGAATAGCATTGATCTATATTCTAACTTCTTTGTTATTCTCAAATGTAAGAAAGGTGTAGATGCACTCCAAATACAAGAAAAATACCTCATATTGTACTGGTTGCAAAGGGCTGCTTGGTCCTTTAGGGGTTAAACCTTGAATTCTTCTTCATTTGATGTTTGGTTTGTTTTCATTACTAATCTCAACACAAACTTTGATGAGATGCAACAAAAATGTTTGCATTAAATTTATAAAGGGCAATTTTGTGACATTAGAAGATTATTATGCATGCAAATTTTGGTCTGAAGAAACACTCTACCATATGCAAATACAAACTTGAAGGCAATGGACGAGTGTCCAAATGATTTTGGAAGAAAAGCAAAAAAAATGTTTTGAAGTAAAGAGGATGCAAGTAGTCACTATGAAAAAGGAAACATGTGCCTTTGGGTAGGAAGAGTAAGTTAGTCAGGGAGTTTCAAACTCTCCATTCTAATTCCAAATTGTTCCAAAAAAAATGCTCAAGGGACTAGTATTACGTATACGAATCTATACTTTGTTGTTAATATCAATATAATCCTGTTGTGTGCTTTTTGTTTTGAACTTAGGCAATTGTATTATGTAATTAGATTTAACACTACTAAAGCGTGCACTTTAGTAGGACTTTGGAAACAAACATATGTAAATTATTTGCCAAGTTGGGTTTTTACTTGAAAGTGTCCTCAATATAAACTCATAAACTCAAAAGAAAAAGAGGCTCAAAACAATCATAACAATGAGATCCTCACATTCAACTCCATTTCATTCCAATTAAATCAAATTGATAGAGGCACCCATTGGTCCGACAAAACACAAAATAAATTCAAAACTAATTACGCAAAATGTTCCCCAACAAGTTTTTTTTTAATACTTTTAATGAACGTAATTCAATTTCAAACTTTACCTGTGTCAGTAAAAAAATTGTTTTTGTTTTCAAAACATTCCCTTGCAGTGAAGCAATTTTTCTAATTTATACCCACATAATATTTTAACTACACAGTAAAAGGATTGCTACTGTATTCTCATGCACAAACATATTGTTTGTTTTTTATTCCGTGCAATTTTTTAATCCACACGGTGATTATCCATGCAAATTTTTTACATTGTTTTATTTTTTATGCAACTTTTTTACATGCTTTTGTTTTTGGCACACGCATTTTTACCCACATAAGTTCTTACCCATGTGAATTTTATGCACACAAGTTTTCACCATGCAAATTTTTACCCATGCAATAAAAGGATCACAATAAAAGGATCGCTACGCAGTAAATCAAATTCTTTTATACAGATAGATTTTTTTCGTTGATAAATCAAATTTGGGAACTCTTAAATTTCAATTGTTATGTTAGTTTTAGTAATGATATCGGTATACACAACCGTATGAATACAATGTAAACTTTGAAATTCACATTCACACATCAACTCCAAAACATTCTTCCATGATACGCTTTCTAAAAGCATTTCTAAAGCTTCAAAAGTCTTCATAAGAGAGGAGATCCTTTTGAAACTTTGAACTTTATGGGTTAATAAATCGTCAATTTATAAAAAGTTAAATTTCTGCATGCCCACTTACAAATTGCATTAATGATGTCCTTTCCAGAAGTGTCTGCTGAATTTGCAGAAGTCCTGATTCCCTAGAGAAATTATAATTGGGACAGCTGCTCCTGACGAACGAGAAGGTCGGGTTTGTGTGCCAGGTAGGAATACTATGATCTAGGCAACCAGCATGTGACAAGTGCGATCTGAACTCATCAAGGCTTAAGGGTCAGTATGGATAAATAATCATTAGGAAAAAATTGAGCCCTCTAATAGCCCCTTCAAAATCTCAAAAAGATTCAAGATGTGTACTTATTGCAACAAATAAATTGTTAATTTCCTATTTCTGTCCACCTTTTGAGTTCAATGCAATCATGAAAGTTATGTTGTTATGCCATCCCAATTGGACAAAGCTATGGATACAAATGTATAGTTCAACAGAACCATAAATTTTATTTTACTTTGTTGGAATAAATGAGTGAAGTATTTGAATAATGACTAGTGAGTACATTTATACATTTTTATGAGTATGTTTTTTGTATTGTTTTGAATTGTGCATGTGGATAAGGTCCTTCATACAAAATAGTTATAAATATGAGTGATTTTTTTTGCATTCACACTAACATGTCTAGCCCCCAAATAATAACTTACTTTATCAAATATTGGGAGGCTCAAGGAGGGCTCAAATTTTTCCTGGATGGATGACCTTTTGATGGGGATTTGAATCAAATTTATTTGTTATGATATCATTCCTCATGACATTAATTTTTCAGGGGTTGTTCACATGAAGGGGCGGTTCACTGCCCGTCCTACGTCCCGTTTCAGACCATCCCACCCGCAACCTGAGATCCCAACTTGAGATCTCAATTTTGTTTGGGTTATAAAGGGCAAAAAGGAGTATTAAATAAAATCATGGACATTACATTTTATGCAATAATACTGGTGGAATTTGGGTAGAAGATTTAAATCTAGCAAGATGGTTGACCAAAACCTTGAGTGAATTCCTTTTAGTTCCAATTTTTTTCATAAAATGATGACATGTAAGTAAAACGCAATGAATAGAGATATAGGAGGTGGGACATAGTATGAAGTGCCCCTAAGTCCCAAGTCCCACTAAAATTTTAGAATTGGATTGATTAAGAGTCAATAATTGGAATTTGAAAAATCACACTAAGTCTCAAGTCTCATGTCTTGGTGCATTGTATTTTACTTACTATAGCAACACTTTTGAAAAATTTGACACCAAAAAGGCGGGACTTCATTCAAGGTTTGGCTTGACCATTTTATTAAACCCAACTTTTAGCCCAAGTCCACCTATACTTTTGCATAAGATATTCATTTTTTGGAATACTCCATTTTGCTTTTAAATGACTCAAAAAATTTGAGATCTTGTATTGAAGTTGGATTTGCACACATAATATGTGAGACTTAATCTAAATTGCCGATCAATATTTTACAAAGGGAATTGATATGTGTACCACACCCTTTCGATTACTGTACCACATCCCAAAGTAAATTTTAGATTTCTACCATCAAAAAGCTGAATTTGAGAATTTGGAATTTAGATTTGGACTTGGAGACCATGATTTAGTCTAGAACCCCAAGAAAGTTGCAATTCAACAACACCCAATGAAAAAGTTTATCTTTTTTTACAAACAAAAGTAAAAGTAACACTTCTCTCCCTAACTAAACTTTCTCATTGGGTGTTGTTGAATTGCAACTTTTTTGGGGTTCTAGACTAAATCATGGTCTCTAAGTCCAAATCTGAATTCCAAATTCTTAAATTCAGCATTTTGATGGTAGAAATCTAAAATTTAATGTGGGATGTGGTACAGTATTCGAAAGGGTGTGGTACACATATCAATTCCCTTTTACAAAGCGTGGATGATTTGATATTGATGTTAGTTGATGAAATTGGATAAGATTGGTAAGACTAGGAATACAACTTGTGTATGGGTTCAATTTTATAAAAAATCTCTAATTATGTGTAAAACTCCCTGGGTTTGGTGAAAACATAAAAGACATTTTACAAGTGGAAATTTTTGAAAAAGACAATCCACTTTATTGGAAATGTAAGATAAAATCCTCTAATCATGCTTTCAAGTATAGAATGATTTTGAAGTTTGATTTACATTAAGGGGTAGTTCACACTATGTTTCAAGTCTCACATCTCATTGCATTATGAGAGTTTGATTGGTGTAGAGCTAAAAGGTTAGGATTTCTTTGCACTACATTCAAAGTCCCACATTCTGGATGCTTACATGCTAGCACTTTTTGGAAGTTTTAGCACCAACAAAGGTGCAATTGCATTTAAGGTTTGGTTGACCATTTTGCTAAACCCTACTTTCAGTGCAAGTCCCACTAGTATTTCTCCATAAATATTCAAAACTTTCTTCAAAACTCTTTTTTACCCGTAATAACCCCAACAAAGCTGAGATTTCACGTTGAGGTGAGACTTGCAGATATGGGACTTGGGATGTAGTGTTAGCCTCTCTAAAGATGTTCTATGCTTTTTAAGAGCACCTTTGGTTTGATTAGAGATGTGGACAAAAAGATCCATTCTTCACTCAAACCCTTTTCATGTAATTAATTCTTCACCAAATCTGAAACCAATTACATATTTTAAAAGCCTATAAAGGGGGAAAATATGTATTAAATTTTGAAAAGTAGAGTATTCCAACTCCATGCCTTTAACCCATGCCAAGTGCAATTTTGCATTATCAAATATGCTATACTCGTCAACTTTTAGTCTTCCACCAACAATTTTTTCAGCTTTTGAACCACCTTTTAGAGCTTGAAATTGCCTCAACTCAAGCGAGCCTCTTGTAGATAGAAAGAGGGACACAATGCACTAAAATTTGACATGAATCAAATTAGAAGAAGTGTTAATAAAAAATCATTTAGAAAAAGCATCAAATTATGATTAATTACAAGTCCACCATCAATCTAAAACCAATACATTCTCACCTCATTATTAGAGCTTTCAACATATGTAGTTATGAATTTTAGATTTATGAAATATTCATTGTGTGAGAGGGTGTGATTGGGGAATGGATCTTTGTGTCCCCATCTCTATATGTTTAATATTTTGTTTCCTTATAATTTGAAATTGGGGTAAATTTTCTTCACATATTTTCAGTGTTCAACAAAACTTTGAAAAATCTTGTCTTTACGTTGTGATACATAATGGCATTTTAAAATAACAATTCCAGCATCATCATCATTGAAAATTTGGGGTACACTGAGTAGTAGTTTTTAAAAGTTCAATAATGTGATCATATGCTCCGTGATTTTCAGGATTGGAAAGTGCACTTGATCTTTTCTAACAACCTTACTGTTGAGGGAAAATAAACTTTTGACTTTTGGTTAGATTGTCTCAGAGAAAATTGGATTCTTTACACTCCAAGCTTTTAACAATCATTCACTTACATGTGTTCATGATAGATTTTGAAGACGTTCAAGAAGGTTGTAATTTTAAAGTACGTCCTTCTGATACATGAAGTTTGATTTTATTATGGTTACAGTGGAGTATGCAGGAAATTCTTTGATTAATTGAAGAGCAAAGTTATGATTTTATGGAGCATTAGGGTCAAAAAGAAGTAGAGATTAATAATTTTAGAGAAAGTTTCATATTCTCGATTTGCGAAGGTAGTTTCAAGACTTGTTTCTTGTATTTTCCTCTGATTCTCAAGCAAGAGAGCCCACGCTTGCAATACTTTGTACTTGGCATTGTACATAGATTTTTCTGGATTTTTCATGAGAGACGCATTGCTGCTTGATGATTCCCTTAACCCCTAAAGGACCAAGGACCAAGCTCTTTTTTCTGTGAAAATTACTAAAAACGGCCACTTTTAGGAGGTTTAGTAAAAAGGGATTTTATGTTCTAATTTTGGGAAACCCAATCATAAGATTTTGCCCCAAATTAGAAGAGGTACTTGTGAGAAAAAATCAGCTCATTCCAAATGAAGAGGAATGAGGTATTTACATCTAAAGTGAAAAAAAGGTTTTTTTCCATGTTGCTCAAAATTTCAGAAGCCTTTGACCACTCTTAAGGTAGGAGCACCCATAAACATCAAATTAAGGGTTTTGAACATGATGACTATTAATAAAAAACTAGCAAATTGTAGGATCCATTTAGGAACAGAAAAAAAATGAGTTTGCACTTTCAAATGTATTATTTGGATACTGTGAGAATAAGTTGTGAATTTTTAAAAAGCAAATTGCCATTGCACCCATAACCACTTTTAAGATTTCATGTTCACATGTTGTACATCCTTGTCATTACATCTATTCACTTCCACAAATTTTCCAAGATTTTAGAAGTGACGGTTATGGGGATAGTGATGCTTATGGGTGTTCCTACCTTATAACAAAAAAAAATCTCTACCCAAAGTTGCACTTTCTTTTCCATGTAGGAGATCAAGTTGGGTATGTATAGGAGAATTTTCAAATCAATTGGAACTATACAACACATGGGAAAAATAGTGAATAAAAAAAAGTAGAGAATGAGTCAAAACACTAAATTGTTAAGAGTTTAATTATTGAAATGATAAAATGCAAACCCCAACAATCACAATGTTGTGATAAACAATCTACTTCCTTTGGTTTAATTTTTTCTCCAAAATATTGAAAATTGAGTAAAATATAGGACTTCAAAGTTTATTTTAGAGTAGAGAATCCATAACTACCCGCAAACAAAAACTCCTCATAATTTTCATGTCATTGATTGAAATTGAATGATTCAAAGCCTTCCACATATAAAAAAAATCTAAAGAACCAACTTCAAATTTTAATTTTAAAAAATGCAATTTTTTAAGGAGTTTTTGGGCTGCCCAAATGGGTAGTCCTCCCCAAATTTTCATAAATTCATGCATAACTTCTTCATCAAATGTTGAAACGAAGAAAAATTGAAATGCCCACATAGATCTTTGAATTCCCCACCTTCAATATAAGTTTCAAAAAATCACACAAAGTAGTTTAGCCATAGATACATGCCCAAGTCCAACCTGTCCTCCAAAGGGACAATGATTCTTTAGGGGTTAACTGGAAATTACTTATTTTACTTTAATTTTAATTTTGTAAAAAAAATTGGCTTGAGAATATCTTGTTTTTCCCAAACTCTGAAACCCTCTATGAGCAAAATTGCATGCCGACCTCCAAATTGGAAAACCTACAAAAGAGGAATAATTGTGCACAACAAATTGTTGCAGTTTTTGAGTTTTTAAAATTCCAAGCAAACATGGAAATTTGCCCTAATTTATTTGGGTTATGTACCAAGTGTCAAAAATGAGGTATCACTCTTGTATTATTTTGGCCAATAGAATTACTGAACTTTGGAGTTGCATGCTGAATGAATGGAGGGCTGTCCACAAATCAGATTGTACCACGCTCATAGGCGCACGTGCTTCCTGTCCAATCATATGCTGGACTTTGAAATGAGGCTGAGGAGTGAGGATGCCTTAACCCCTAAAAGCCCACTTGTCCCTTCGGGGGACAAAATGGATTTTGGACAGCTCACTACAAGTGGATGTTCCATCTTTTTTCTTTAAATTTTTCACACATGATGTGTCCAAGGAATAGCTTTAAGGTCCAACAATTTTCATAACTTTCGACTACATGGTTCAAAAGTTATTGCATGATATGTTGTAATTTTTGAACTCCTGCCCACCTGGGCAGCTCAAAAAATTTCTTTAAAAATGACTTTTTTTTTTACTTTTTTTTTTTGAAATTGGTTCTTTAGACTTATATGTATGTGGGAAGCTTTGAATCATTCAATTTTAATTAATGAAATGAAAGCTATGGGAAGTTTTAGTTTGTGGATAGGTATGGAGTCTCTCGAAACTATACCTACCCGCAAACTAAAACTTCTCAGAACTTTTAGTTCATTAATTAAAATTGAATGATTCAAAGCTTCCCACATACATATAAGTCTAAAGAACCAGTTTCAAAAAAAAAAAAGTAAAAAAAAAGTCATTTTTAAAGAAGTTTTTTGAGCTGCCCGGGCGGGCAGGAGTTCAAAAATTACAACATATCATGCAATAACTTTTGAACCATGTAGTCAAAAGTTATGAAAATTGTTGGACCTTAAAACTATTCCTTGGGCACATCATGTGTGAAAAATTCAAAGAAAAAAGATGAAACATCCACTTTTAGTGAGTTGCCCAAAATCACTATGTTGTCAAAAAACAATGCTTGGGCCTTTAGGGGTTAAGGTAGTACGCTTAAAAACCGCCCATCTAAGGGCTCATCCATCTTTTTCATGGTCTTTTGTGGATGGAAGGATTTTTAGTTCATTTTTTCAAACAAAGAGAAATAGATGCTGAATGCAACACAAATCGTTTCATATTTTTTGAAGCATTTTTGAGTTACTTATGAATTCTCAAAGTGCATGTGTCATAAGTCCCTATTATTAACCTTAGACCTTCCAAGAACTGTTCACTTGCAAGTTGTGAAGAGATTTGAGGAAGTAAGGAAAATGATTGGCTCTTGCAATTAAAAACAAATTTTCTTCCATGCATTCAATGTGTTGTAAGAGGCTAATGTAAGAACCACCAGTGCACCATTTCACAACAAGCTACTAGATGGTTCAAAATGAGCAAACGGTTTTTGAGCGTACTACCTTAGGACAAGGGACAAGCATCTCCTGCCACTTGTGAAATGAGCCATGGAAACAGATTTGATGCCAACCCATTATTGCCTGCAAATTTTGAGTCTCCAACAGTATTGTATTTGTAAATATGAGTATGTGGGATTTTCAAAATCAAACACAATCACATTAACCCTTAAGCGCCCCAGCAACAAGATCCTATTGTTGGGGCCCACAACTTCATCTCATTTTTTCTCTTAATTTGTACTGTGAAAACAGTCATGGTTGGTCCCCATCAACATAGAAGGCAGTCTTTTTTTCAAATCCTACGGTCACTTTTTTTGGATGTAATTTTCCAAACTGTGGTGGCCATTAAACCCCCCATTTTCTCCTAAATCCAAAAATAACTCTAGGCGCTCAGGGATTAAATTCTAGCTCTCTACATGTCCCTTTCATAGAGCCTCACACACATTGTTCACTCATGTGAAAGCTGCAATTTGTTACAACGTCACTCTCCAGCCAAGTGTACCTTTGCAGCACGTTGCAATGCAGGTGTAGGCCTTGAACCTTTGGGCGGAATGAGAGTTTCAAGCCACGTTTTACCATTGCATGCAGGTTCATGCCACTATCCCCTTGGAAACTCAATTGACGAGACTTGACGAAGCAGGTGACAAGAGATGCTCTTTGAACGGGGAGCCATGATCAAACTACAACACCCCCTTCATTTTGTAAGCTTTATCTTTTTATCACATGTGGCTAAAAGTTTTATTCTATTTTTTATTATTACGTGCAATTGCCACACAAGAATTATACCTAATCCCAAAGCATAAATTCCGTAACAAAAATAATAATTATCATCAAGATATGAAGAATGCAACAATGCGGGAGCTAATCCAATACATATTTGCATTTGCTTGTGTTTAACATTGTTTTTTATGATACACTTTGATTATGTTCAATACTCAACTCTTATTCAATCTTAAGCATGTTGCACTAACCATTTTAACACACTAAGGCTCTTGTGGCACAAAAGATTACATTAGAGATCACATTGAAATATTCTTTAATTAGATTGCATTAAATTGCATTAGAAAGTGTTAGATATATTGCAATATTGTTGTCTCAAGTGAGATTGAGCCAAAAGCAAAATTAAATTTGCCATAAGTACAGTTTTTTGTTTAATAGCTACATTATTAGGCATATATACACTTTCAAATTAATACAAATCCTTGCGCATGTAGCAATTGTAGACAAAATAAATGTGAGCAAGGAATGACCATCTTGAAGACACCAAGGAATGTTCACAACACAAGTCTAACAAAAAAAATCCTTACCAATATTTCATACTTTGTACCATTAAACCATATATGCCACTTCTAACCTTGGTTCATTCTGTCGTTCACTAGATTGGCACTTGACTAACCAACCTATAACCATACTTTTTCCTTTGTATTCTACTAAAGTGGCCCTAAGGTAGCAACACTCATAAGCGTGAAACTAAGGACTTTGGAGTAGGAAAATCAATTGATGAACTTTCAAAAAATATTTTTAAGGAAGCAAGAGGAAACAAAAACTATTGGAATCAATTAAAAAGTTCCAATTGTAAGCATTTGGTCACAAAGATTTTTCAAAGCTGAAAATCACTAAAAATGTCTAGTTGTGTGCAAAAGATGCTAAAAATGACTCTTATTGAAAGCTCATATACTCTTGAAAAAATAGCTTGAAGAGATACTTAAATAGTAAGATGAAGCACCTTTAATTGTCATGAAAGATGACAAAATGACAAAAGTTAATCCAATCATGATTTTTTTTAATAGTTTTTTCACTAACCATGTAACACACACCCTAGAATGTCTACAGGTAAGGAAGAAGAGTTGGGTAATGACCATCCATTTGTTCAGACTCATCCATTCTATAGGCTAATATCAATAGTTTCCATCCAATTTTCAGCTTGCATCTAATGTTCCTTGAATATGGTCTAGCAATTTTTTTAATTTGCTACCCTAGTTTTTGGTGTTGAAGAAGCTTGTGTAAAAAATGAGGTAAGATTCTAGCAAAAGGAAGATTTCAATGGCCCTAAGTGCAACAATAGCAAAAGCAGTTTTTGTATGAGTTTGTAATAAAACTTAACCAAACTTCATTTACTTGCATTGAAAAACAAATGTGTGGGGGGCTAGGGCACGTGGCTCTACCTAGAAAGTGATACAATAAAGTCGTGTACATTTGCGGTTGTAGCAAATGATGTGATCTTTGTTTGTGACATGTCTTTGTTGGATAAACCATATGCTCCAGTCATTGCAAACAACACTGGCTCTTAAAACCGTGCCCAAGGGTTAGTGCCCAATTGACTGGTTTAATAAAAATATAATAGAGTAAAACGAAATTTTACACACAAGTAAGGAGAGGAGTTGCACTTCAAATGTTTTGTATTTTGCACATGGTTCCCAATGGATATGGCCCGGGCCTATTCCAACTTGTCAAATTTTTGAATATCAATCCTAGCCAATGTAACTCAACCATCAGACTGTGTTCACAATTGTAGGTATTGTCTTGTAGCCTAAAAAAGACATCAAATAATAGATTTTAAACCCTAAAATGTAAACCATTTCCACAAAATAGGCCTTCAAATACTAAAGAGCTAGCCCATTTGTGCAGCACTCCCACATAAACCCACAAACAAACATGCATTAAAAAGAAATGAATAATTTTAATGTACGTTACGTCCAATTTACAAACATAGCCAAGATTATGCACAAGAAAGGTCAAGATTTCTTCTCTTCACTCACTGTGGATTTTTAGGTAATTTTTCTAAGTAAAAAATCATGTTTGGCAAGTAAAAGAGTGTGGTAAGTACCTCATAAAATCAGACAAGTATTTGCACAATTGTACATTTTGCCAACGATTCAACTACTCTTAGCTAGTTACCAAAAAGAGTTCAGCAGAGAGGAGGCTAAATCCTAGCCAAGACTGAATTTCAGCCAAGATGTTAGCAAGTGGAGCCGCAATTACTTTCATGTGGGGAAGCAATGGAGGAACCGAGGAGGACAATGAGCAGCCTACAATTTACAAGAACCAAGGATCATAGATATGACAAAGCACAAAGACCACAAAAAATAAAAACATAAAAGAAAAGGAAAAAAATGTTTGAAAACTAGAAATTTGAGGACAAGCACAGATACAAAATGTGTGACAAATCACAAAAAACACGTGCCAATTGCTATGAAGCCACACAATGCAATGAACTTGTGACATAAACAACACTTGTTTCCATGTATAAATGTGTTTGGGAACTCACGTCAAGACTATGACAATGATATGTGGAAATTACAAATTATACTAAAAAATATGCAATGAATAGAAATGTAATGAATAAAATTAACATAACAACAATATATAATTAGAAGAATCACAAGTTATAGAGTAAATTATGATGAATATGATGCACTAGAAAATATAACGTCACATATGATAAAAAAAGTTATATAATTAGGTGGATATCTATCATGATTTTTTTAACATACCTTTTTGACAAACAATATTGTTGTCAATTGTCACCATTATTGCTCTTGAATTGAGACTGTGAAACATGATGCAAGGTTTTAGTTTTGATACAATTTTGAAGGTCATGTAATTTGCTCGTCATTGCTTTTGCCTAAGCTAACACTTGGTTTTGGAGTGTGTTGTCACCAAACACTAACTCTTCAATGAAGGAAAATATTTCCTCCAAAGCAATAATCATGTAATCTGTTTCCAATCCACTTGCATTTTCAAATACTTTCAATGTATATGTATCAATGTCCATATAGTTCCCAAAAGCTTGTAATTGAGATGGATCAAAACCTCCAGCGGCGGTAAGTCCCTTGTTGTATTCCACAAATTTCAATGATAGTCCCATCTTGGTCATCTTTGATTTCATTTATCATTTTCATGACTTTTATGACATGTTTGTATATATTTCCTTGCTTGGAATGTGAACAATTGCAATGGACGTAACTTTTAGTAGACGCTAATAATATTCAAATTGAAAGATAATGATTAATAAATGTCACAAGTGTCAACTCAAAGCCATTAAGATTCAATTTCACAAAATGATCAAAGATCATCCTAGCTCATAAAAGAGCAGGTACAATTAGCAATTGTGCAACTTTTTTTGGTACAAATCCGTATAACTTGCATTGCACACCATACCAAAATTGTGTTGATACATTCCTTTTAAGATGATAAACCAACTAATCCATCATTTGTCCAACAAGCCTTGAGTGCAAAGCTTTCAAAATGGTCTTCATATTTCCATGATAATTTTCTATAGCAGAATTTGTCTCTTGGTTTGCATGTGGAATATTTCAAAATCCCATCACCCACATTGTCATCTTGTCCATCCATTGTTTCTCAAAGTATATCTAAAATTCTTTAGCACAAGGAAGCAATGTCTTTAGCTCTATAAATTTATTCTATGTAAATTTAAGAGCTTTATATCTAGTAGTAAGACCAAATGTATACATAAATTTTTGAAAACTTTTTAAGACCTCAAGTTGCAACTATTGATGTTTTTTTAGAATTTTACATGGTATTTTGTTTCAAGCCTTTTGAACGTGCCATAAGCACAATACAATCTTTGTGAGGCCAAACCATTCTAAAATAGAAAGACTATAAATATAACACCATATTCATTAAATTGGGAAAACTAGATTCCTAAGTTGTACCCTAATGGTTCGTTTAAGTTGGTCAACTTAAACCCAAAATGTTACAAAATTCCCAATTTAATGAATATGGTGTTTAAAGCACTTGAAATGAGAGTTGAACCTTGTGGAGCCTACTTTATGATATGGAATAAAAGATTGTTTACACAAAGAGTATTCTTTGGGTTATAGAATCTTAAAATAACATAAGCACAACAAATTTGCAATGAAAAAAAACCTTTTATAACAATCCTATGAAATTAAAAAATTTGAATTTAAATCAATATTATACTTACCAATGCCATTCAATTCAACTCATGCACAATTCACTATCACTACATCAGAATATCAAGTTGGTTTCACTTACAAAGCTTTATCACGTAACTAAGTCAACTCTGAAACAATGTCTTCCGCATTGCAACAGTTTGGAACTACAAAAGCAATGAGAATTTAATTTTGCCAATCATCAAACACTAGCACAATATACAAAAGATATTGCACATTATGACAAAGCACATTTAAAGGTGTTATGTAATAATACAGTGTTTTTTTTAAACTTGAAAATTTGAAAATGCTTTACAGCTTTGAATGCTGTGAAATTCTTACCAGTGAATCATTTGTTCCAAATGTTGCATCCATAGACAATGTCTTTTTGCCATGAGCAATCATTCCTTTTTTTTGCCAATTTTTGTTTGAATCTTCAAGCCAAGGTGTAAGTGCATTCTTCTTGTGATGCCTCATTTAAATCCATGGATTCATGCTCATTGTAAAAGAAGCGTGATTCTAGATTTTCTTGAGTCCACATACAAACACTAGCTACACCAATTATGGCTATGTTTTTGCCATAATTTTTCAATCAACCTCTTGATTAAATCTAATACATCATGAGGCAAAATAAAAGTATCTTGAGTTGGCTTTTTGTTTATTTGTGCCATGAGCAAGACCTCATTTTTTTTATGTTGGGCCATAATTTGGGCAAGAATCAACCCTTTTTGCAATTAAATTTCAATCCATTTTTTTATTCAAATTGACAACGTGCTACCTAGCAAAGTTTTGTACCCTTCAAAAGAACTTCCATGACAAACTTATCCTTCTTTATTGACATGGCCAACATAGTGATACTAAAGCTCACAAAGAGTGAGATCAACATGTTTATGCTTTGTAACAAAGAAAGCTTGGTAACCTTGCTTCTAGGACATCTCATTGCACTTTTGCTTGTTTTTTTTTCCAAGCTTTTCTTCAATTTCTTCTAATTGAATAGGTGTATCTTGAAATTCTTGAAATTTAGATAAAAATTGCTCTTTATACTCTAGTGGAAGTGGCTCCACTTCTTTAGTATGAGAAGATACAATTGGTTCATTCTGAACTTCAATGTTAAATGGGTTATTGGGTTGATTTTTGGCTGCTCCAAAATTTCCATCTTCAATTGGCTCCATAGTGCTTGTTTTTGCAAGACCTGTTTTGACCTTTCCTTTTTGCCAGCTTTACCTTTGATAACTATTTGCTCCCTAGCTTTGTTTGCTAAAGTTGTATCCAAAATATCATTTGTTTGAGAAAGAATTCAATTAGTTCTAGTCTTGGATTTTACTTTTAATGCAAAAATTTTAGAACTCTAAAACATCTTTGCAAATAAAGATTCAATATCATATTTCAATTGTTTGGTCTTATCTTTTGGCTCGTACACACATCTAAATACACAAAACAAAAAAAATACATCATACACCACCATACACATTGAATGAGGAAATGCAAAAAATCATAACAAATTCATCATTATGTACAATGAAACAACTAGGAAATTAAGTACTTGATAACAACAATTGCAGTGCTTTCTTTTACCAATTTCCGTGAACCAGTCTCCATACTACTATATGCAACTTTCCTTGTACCAAGATATTCTATTGGTCTTTAGGAATGATAGCCTTTAAAATATTCTTTTGGTTCCCTTTGAAACTATTGTTTTGCCGTTGGTCCCAACACAAACTAAACCTGTTGTATTACCCTTCTAGACACTTTTGCAATTATGCACGCACCCTTTGTAGTGGACAATCTCTATTTCTAGGTTTCTTCTTGTTTGGTAGAGGTTGTTTTCCATCTGATAAAAAAACAATAGCACATGCAGCTGAATTGGCATAATCAAATTTGTGTCTTACTATATTCTCTTCATCTTTATCAAAACCATGATCCTATACATCCGTAGCGCTAAGATCATCTATGATGTTAGAGAAATCCATGCTGGCAAACGTCTCAAAGATACCTTAAGCTAAAAACCTAATTCAATCTTTGCATGATAGTAAATCATAATATTAACACTCACAACACTACACGGAGAATAATCAATGTTATAATACACTAATGCTATGTTGAGCTAAGAGGTTGGTTACAAATCTTCTTTTGCATTTGCAACAATTGTGACATTAACTGCAGTAGCGGCACTAAACTCCTTGTTTATTATGAGTGGGTTCTAGAAAGTTAGCTTGTAGTACTTTTACAATGATACAAGCCCAAAGTCAAATGAAAGTGAACCTAATTTATTTCTAGAGTGGAGTACAGTGTCACAACCAGCTAAAGCTAAATGACACAAAATGAAAAAAAAAAATTGACAATTCTCAAACCCTGGAATGTTTTAAAATAATTGCAATTACACTCACCACTAAGTTGTAAAAGCGCATCTAGGAGCATGTCCAAGATGATACCTAAACTGTCTATAAAATTTGAATACAAAGACACATGCTTCAACTTTCTCTCTAGTTTCTCTTTGTTTGAAGAACATTGAAGTTCAGTTTGGTAGTGTTTTTGCAATTACTCCAAGCAAGGCCATTTTGGTTTCAATAATTTCCCTAAGGTGAAGGATCCATTTTATGAAACTTAGAGATTTTTCTACCTCTAAGCACAACTTGCTCAAGGAAATAGACATGAGAAGTACGACTCTAAAAAACCCTAATGCAACAAAGAAGACCACGTGAACAACACACAAAACATTCCCAAAACCCTTGTGCAGCAAAGAAGAGCAATCTCAATACCTTTGGCAGCAAAGACTAGCAATTCCAAAAACCCTAGTGCAATAAAAAGGACTACGTGAACAACGTGCAAAACATTCTCAAAAATATTGTGCAACAAGGAGCAATCTCAATACTTTTGTGCGGCAAAGACAAGCAATTTCAAAAACCATTGTGCAAAAATGACCTCGTGAACATTGTGCAAAACATTTTCAAAAATCTTGTGCAACAACAAGGAACAAGGAGCAAGTGAACAATGCGCATGGATGAAACAATATACAACACTAAGAATAACGAACTAGGTGTGCTACTAGTAAGACTTGGGACCTCAGAGTGAGACTTGGGTGCTTCGACTAGCCAACCTTGCACGTACTAGCCAATCCTACACGTAGGAAAAGTTGCACGGTGCAAAAGAAGGCGGTTGGCACTTGCAGGGCGGATATATTGTTCACCTAATTTCTTGCTCATTTCTTCTTGATTTTGAAGATTTCTATAATGTACAAGTAGCGCACTTATTTATTAATTTATTTATTTGTAGAATTCCGGCAAAATATAGACAGTTTGGGGATCGCTGCTACACCTTTTAAAACAAAACACATGATGTTAAAATTTTGACAAGAAATAGTTATACGAATTTGAAGAATGTCATTACAAACAAACATTCAAGCAAAATACTTCCCCCACTCTAGGACGCAGTATCACTCGACACCCGTCTAGCGATACTGCCTCAAGAGGACAAATGATCTTCTAAAATCTAAATGCACAGCGCGTGAAAGTTTGTGGAACCAAATTTGTGCATAGCACCAGAGACTTTCAGGATATACTGGAAATGAGCAATTACAAAGGGTTGAGTGTCTTACAACCGTCAGGCTGCCTTGTTTGACACCAGCTTTCATTCGTTGTTGTGGATTTTGGCTAGAAAACAAATTTGAGAAAAGTGATCAACGAAGTAAAACATGTCACGATTTCATTGGCTGTACAGTACTGTTGCCAATCATTCTAGGAATCTAAGGATGATAATGTAAAACATTACTTGCAGTCCTGTCGAACGTACGGAAGTGTATACATGAATATAAATCGCCAATTTTAAAACTCTACTGTCAACCAAGAGAATGATTGGCCATAGACGCTCAGTAGATCTACAGGATATGGACAGAAAAAGTATGAACATGGACTTGAACATTGAGAGCGTGTCAAGAGCTGGAAGTCTCACCAGCAATCGAAATCCCCCCAGTAGTCTAGACTTTGCGAATCAACCAAAAGAAGTGTCATGAATCCTAATAGACTTTGTCAGTCGTTAGTTGCACTATTTACAACCACTCTTGCTATACATAAGATCACGGAAAAACCTGCAAAAATTTAGAAACCAGTGAGAGCAATAAGAAACATAAGGATAAGGCCTCACTAACTTCAAGGGAATCTACGACAATATCTATGTTACTTGACAGCTACCTGCGAATCAGCTGCTAGCGCCATAAATTTGAGTCTTTGAAACTTGACCTTGCCACCTGCACAAACTCATACAGCAAGGTATAAGCACCAAAAACACCACGAGAACGTAGACTAACCTGAGATTGTGGATGCCTAGAAAATTTCCGTAGATACACGTTTTACTGAGTTTTCAACAATAGACTGTTTGACTGTTTTGACTCATGCCAGTGCCATTTCTGAACTCGTGAGTACATCAAGCGAGACTACAAGTAATTTCCAAGCGAGGGGTGATTTAAGAAATGATGATATGATAGGGGTGAAAACACTAAAAAGAATATCTCAAATGCCCGTCAACCTCATCAAATGAAAAGAATTCGCAATTACGATGTAGTCCTAGCAGATTGTCGCAGATTCAGATTAAAGAGAACAAAGCCGCAAGAGCTAGGAGAAGAAAGCAAACCTGTGAAGTAAGAATGAGGCCACTGTACTTAAACCCAAATCATCGCCATTGTCCAACTGAAGTTTGTGTTTTGCATTCTCGGGGTGCTCTTGAGAAGATGGGGTATGTACATCTTCTTCGTTGCCACTATCCGAAGTTGAGAGCAGCTGCCGTGCCAGATTCTGCAGACCTTTCACAGGAGCTTCATCTTTCCTGAAAAAAACAGTACACTATATCTGAGGATAAAGAAGTGCCAGCACTTACAAAGTGTATATGTATAAATGAATCTCAAAACACGAATCCATTTGCCAATACTCCTGAGAATTTCCTTTTCTGCTATAAACATTAGATAAGACACGTTTTTAAGCAAAACGTTGACCGGACAAACGCCTGTTCAAGAGTTAGGTACATGATTATATGTGAAGGACTCACTTGACCAAAACAACAGAAGTATAAGAAGAACACAACATTGGTCAGTCAGAAACCTCCTATCAATGAAAAATTTGAAGTTACCAAGAGCGAGCACCTGGCTAATTGTCGTAGGATTTTGCTAATAAGAACTTCACAAGCACCTGGAGCCAGCCGCTCCAAATCCATCAGAGCGTCAGCTGCATCAGCTGCAGCTCTGAAGGCAGGCCCTTCTGACTGCTCAGCCGCAGTCTGCATATATTGCTGCAATCAATTAATGGTACGTTTGCAGAGACCATATACTGTAATTGCAACACAAAGCAGGAAAATATGATAACGATCACGGACAAGGAACAGAAAACGCCGCAATCGCGCACAATAAACTTGAAAATTTCAGCTCGACTCGAGCTGAAAAAGACGTACACAAAATAGGAAAAACGAGAAAACGAGACCTCATAGTTCCAGCTAACAGATGGAAATAAAGAAGCATGGACAATAAACTAAATCACCGTGTGCTCTGCCCCATTATCCCCTAAGTTAAGCGTCAATAACGACATAGATGTCCTCCAGCGGAGTCACTCAGCAAATTTCAATCGAATGCTGATTTGCACTTAAACACGCCAACTGGTGAATCCATTTTCAAAGTCACCATAAAAATAACATAAAATCATTGCGGTGGATTCGTTTGTCGTCCTAGAAAGAAGAACTTGATTACAAAATATGAGCTGTGGCGGATTTTTGCATCTCCATTAGGCTCCATCACCTACTTTCGTGCAAAAAGAAATACCTCTTTGAGAGCAGGAATTAGAAGGAGAGCCAAGGCGGCAGATGCACCAGCTGCAGCTGCTCGGGCAACATCCCCTTCACTGGCCGGTCTGCTTGCCCGCAGAGTGGCCTTAAGGGTCTCTTGAGGGTCACTATATCCAGATTCAGAAAGTTAGACAAAAAAGGCCTACCCCCAATGAGCACTCACCCAAGCAGTTGACAGGAAACACAAATCCTTGAGGCACTAGGTCATAAAATGAACGACCTGCACAGGTAAGAATAACTAAAGAACAACCTTAAATGTTCCTGTGCCTCTTTTCGGGATTTCACTTGTGAGGGACCTCTTGGACCGCCTTTTCTCATTCCAGCTTGAAGAGCAGCTTTGGCCTAGAGAGAGGAAAATATCATAATCTCCAAATCTCTGACCTATGTTATGGGTACAAATAGAGAAAATTCCTATGTTCCACGATATTTGTACACAGAGAGGGAATACTTGAAGGATAGATCAAAGTCGCCATCACTCCTCGGATAAAACCACGTAGTCGAGAGCTTGAAAACAGCTGTATGTCCACGATGTAAAAAGACTCAGAAGCATACCGGTAAACAGTAGATAGATTTTACCTCAGCAAGATTTGTTGCACTATCTTCTCGAACTTCTTGCTTAACTTCAGGAGTTCCTGGAATAGAGCCCCCCTCGTCCGGTGTGCTGCTTCGCACTATAGTCCCACTTCCAAAAATCTCCGAAGGCTCCTCATGTCGTGGACCCTCGGTGTTGTTGACCTGCGAGTGCAATAAGTAAAACGTCACCACAAACACGACATATAATAAGGATAAAAGAGGCTAATATTATGGACATAGAACTCAAAGAAAAATGGTAACATTGCCTTATCCAGTTCACCTGGAGATATGAAAGGGAGGATGATTCACCATGACACTTGACAAGGACTTGAGAGAGGGTCGTTCTTGGGGAGTCCTCGCCTTCAAAGTGCTATTACCACTTAAGTAAGACCCCAGGAAATAAGTAGTAGAACCTTCTGGTTAGCAAACCAGACCCCAGTACCACGTAAACTCAAAGGCACAGCATGATTAATTGTATTTCAGAATCCCAGAGCAATTCTTTCTTTTTATTGTATTCATGAGGTGTAAAACATGATGATTGAATTTAAATATCTCAATAAAATTTAATGTTTCAAATTGCTTCGATATATATAGCTATAAGCCTAGATTATCCATATTCTAGCGGAAGAAAACAGCGTGCCATGGATTCCATGAAATCAACAACGTCACAGTTGAGTATTATCCTAAAAGAACTTACAGGATCTCTTGGAGAATACGGTTCGGCCTCTGATCCATTTTGCAAACCAAAGCTGTTATTAGGAAGCCCGTTTAAGTCCATATTGGTATCGCTAAGTCCTGCATCAAATTGGTAATCAAGTTCTGCCTTGCTCAAAAGACTGGGCAGTGCTTCACTGCCTCGAGGTGCAAAGATTATCATTCCCACTATACCCATCTTGATCGGCATGTCCATACGATTCCTTTAAGCTGCGTCTGAGAGTACCGGTAGAAAATACACTTCCAGTACCGAAGTCCCAACTCGTATCTATGAGGGACCTACGCCGAGAACTGCCACATAACAATTTTTTACGACCACAGAGGATGAGACAGTATCCAAGGAAAATAATCAACACATCCGGATAAAAACCTCAGCGATAGCAGGTATTTCTTTGGCACACGCATCATTGCAAGACAAGGATACTGATCAAATAAAATATTCCGCTTTTTACAGGCTCACCTCAAAGGATAGATATCATTGTCACTTGTCATTCCCACTTCTCTACTATCAGGTTCATTCTCAAAGGCTTCAGATGGACTCGGTATATCCTTGCTCTTACTGATATGTGATTCTGGTCTTTCTCTGCATTGCCACATATATCAAGAGAGGGGTAACCACATGACGACGCAAATGCGAGAAGCTAGCTTACTTGTGTATGAAGAAATTTCAAAGGCAGGTTTGTGATAAAGAGTGATATAAATGCCATGGGTCATCGCTAACCTTATCCTGTCAAGCAGTTTAGAACTCTTTCGGACATTCTTGACAAATCGATGCCTCAGGAGCTCCTTGGCACTTAGCCTCTGCAAAAAATCATTGCACTAAGATATCAGATCCCTTTTGACAGTGTATATCATTGAGGGAATAAAAAAACAACTTTGAAATTCACAGTGACATCTGTGGAACACCTTGAATTGTTACCTTTATCAGAAAAATCCATAAGGCATAATATTTAAGAAGCCTTCCTAGGTCCTCATCGCTACGGCTCCATCTCAATTAATTTTCAGTCAGCTGTAACTTCTAGACAATAAGTTCGATACAGTGGATACAACTGCCTCCAATAAACATGACGTTCAAGTTTAAAGCCCTCCAAATTTTAGTACCTCGGCAGGATTTTTCTTGAGGCAGAAAGATACGAACTCTTTGAAGGGGCGCGAAAAATGGTCATCCAGCTGCAATTAATAAGAGAAGGTTTTTCTATGTCAATTTAAGTATAGCAATCCTAAAGGTGAAGTATTTGAATGACTAGACAACAAAGCCCAACATCTTCGGTTCAAGTATGCGTCACATTGGTAGGAAATTTTGTGTGCCCCACAACTGCGTAAAGAAAGTTAACTACTAAACATACTCTACAGCACAAGTACGTTTGATTCCTGCCCTTCATTGGCAATTTAATGAACGAACATCAACAATGTCCGGATTAGCTCTTACCTGTGGTGGGTTATTCTTTGGAATAAGGAAGAGAACACGCATAGGGTGCAGGTCTGCAAAAGGAGGCTCCCCCTTGGCCATCTCAATGGCACTGATACCCAATGACCACACATCTGCCTGCAATTAGAACCAACTCATCTCAACCATTAAACGGATACTAAAATGAACAACTTCATATCGCGTTTTGTAGCTCTATTGAACATGTCTAAATTGAAGGTGGCAGTAACTAACACTATAGTAGGCTTAAATCTGTACAAATACATATAAGAAAATGGATAAGGTAAACACAGATAAATACAGGATGTAAATTCCCTAAGTTTGCACAGTAAAAGCTAATTACCTTCTCGTTATAACCTTCTCCAGAGTTTTGAATGACCTCTGGTGCCATCCAGAATGGTGTTCCAACAAACGTCTACAACATGGCCAACTTTCAATCAGAATGATTATTTTATCACAAAATAGTCAACTTTTATAAAGCATAACAGATTGCTAACGTCGTTGTTTGAAAGTTGAAAGTTGCAATGTTGGAAGTACAACCATGAGATACATAGATTATAGTACGATGATAAAAATGGTCAGAAAAGATGTAGTCAAGAAAACAAACCTTGCGTTTGGACATCATTCGAGTTAGCTGAGCAGAAACTCCAAAATCTGCAACCTGCACTACTGCACATCAGAAGTGCCACACATTTCAACAAATGTCACATGTGCACGACAAACTCCACAAGATCACCACACCTAGCATAACCTTGTGCATTGCATCAAACATCAAAACATGGGGCAAAAAAGGATGCTTCTAAACTTTGCAGATATGAGCTACAAGATAACTTAGAAAGCATTCAAATATGGCAATATTCTATAATCGCAGCTCATACTGAAATCGATACCATAATCAGTCACAAACGTACCTTGACATCTCCATTAGCAGTGAGCAATATATTAGCGGCTGTTGCAAACAATTCCAGTTATACACCGTCAATATAACACAACTTATGCAAGCCTTAACACCACCAGTAGGCGTAAAAGTGATAGATAAAAAATTCTTGTTAATGAAGATTACTGGTAAGAACATCATAAAAACTACAAGCAACATGAATTGTGCATAATCTTTGTGGCTGCAAATCAAACTGAATAACTAAATCAGTAAGAAATCACCAAAGAAACGAGCAAAAGAAATATAGCAATGGACCTTTAATATCACGATGTATTTTTTCTTCTGAATGTAGGTAATCGAGGGAAAGAAGCAGGTCCCGTAGGATGCACGCTATAGAAGCTTCATCAAGTGGTGGTCCGGTCTCAAGCTGCGTGACAAAAACAATTAAAGCCTTGAAAGCGCAGGTAATGCAAGCAAAATAATGGATCCTCGTCACAACGGGTCCGGCCGATTTAGCACCTAAAAAATATATCAACAGCCATCCTGACAAAAGATCTTCAGGAGTAAAAGTGCCAAGAATTCAACTTTGCAAAAGTCCAAGAGCAGTGCTCTAAGAGGAAACCTATTGGAGAAAACGATCATAGAGCAAGCACTAAAACTTACCAAGTCTGATACAGAACCACCTGCCATGTACTCCATGACAATCCATAATTTGGTGGAATGTAATCACGACCCGTAGTATTCAGTGATATAAGGTGATTGGCACTGAGATAGTACAGAAATTTCCTGAAAACAAGGATAAAAGGTCAATTCTCCACCAACATGACGTCTACGTTAGCAGGGATACTCCAGATAAACCCTCCAACACGATGCTACTCATTAAGATCCTCAAATTGCAGGACATCAACCAACCTTCTGTATGTCCTCCACTTCGTCTTCCCTGATAACAAGAAAAAATCGTACACCACAAGCAGAGAAAGTCAGACTCCATTGATCATAAATTCACTCTCCCGCAGCAGCTTCAGGGCTTAACCAACCTCCAATAACAGGTGTATGGTAACAAAAGTTGCAAATCTACAAGCAATGAAAGACATCACTTACGCTTCCTCCAAGTCGATGACTTTGATTGCGACCTCTTTGTTCAATTCCTTGTCAAATCTGCTACGACCATAATTCAGGTCGCATCAAGAACTATTAGAAAGGTACTCTCGATGATAAAACGTGGTACGGATATCATTGGCTCTTATCAGCTTGATCTTCACGTCAAGCGCCACTAGGAGGGAATCCCGTAACTTAGTGAGTATCACTAAATTTAGAACATCTGCCTTGGCAATCAACCCTAGCTTCTCCTTATCCAACTCCAATATAACAAAAACATACAGAAGCAACACAATCCCCAGGCATGTCATTTGCATTTTCTCAACAGGGTCACAAGCTGAATCTCAGAAGACCAAAAAACAGCCTCCACCTGGCCACTGGAATGTAAAAGAACTGCTTTTAACGTATGCCAAGCCCAGGCTTCCGCGACGATTGCATATAAGCAAAGTTCCCAATGCATTATGGACCACCGGATTACATTCGTGATGCTTGAAGAGATAAAACCAAAAGACGTAAACAACAAAGACTTGGCTCTCGAAGATGCATGAATTAGAGAAGAAAAAACATCCAGCTCGTTTGTACTTATCAAATCAAGTGGAAAAAAGTAGAGCAGGAAAAACTGAAGTATGTAGAATGAGGAGTGATGCCAATATCGATTCCCCGTGTCAGTGCTCCATATACGCCAAGGCATATAATTCGACTAAAAGCAAAGAGAATGTTATGGTTACAATTATTAAAATGACATCATGCTTCAGTGCAACGTAATTGTGATATTCAAATGCACAAAAGCTCAGAAATTATAACTGGATTAGGTGTGAAGTTCTAGTCTGAAAAATTGCCAGTTTTTTGAGAATTTGCCATTCCAAAGAACGGCGATATTTGTAATAACTTCGCATGAGTCTGTGAAACCTAAAAAGACCACAGTATCTAGCTGTCCCAACGCTTAGTGGCTTACCCTTTGAAAACATCTCCGAAGGAACCTTTGCCAATAAGCTTGATATTCTCAAACCGAGCTTCCATGGCACTGTCCACGGCTCCATTAATCTGCTCATCGGCGTACTCATCATCCTCCATTTGCTCAAAAGGCTCCAACTCTATGATCCAAATTCTCAGAGGCCTCGTTCCCTCGTCATCTCTTCCACACCAGACTCTCACTCTTTCATGCGGGAATCTTTGTCAAATCCGACGAATATACACTCGTATCATGTACAACCAAACTGCGATTAGGTACAGAGTCTCCGTTCCCCTTAGCTACGAATTTATCAAAGAAAAACCACCGGGACACGGA
Source organism: Ulota crispa (assembly GCA_963920765.1). Lineage (NCBI taxonomy): Eukaryota > Viridiplantae > Streptophyta > Bryopsida > Orthotrichales > Orthotrichaceae > Ulota > Ulota crispa. Next base: position 12,780,093 of record OY987249.1, on the reverse strand, counting down.
TATCGTCTCCACTTCAACGGTAGTGCACCGGTAATGCTCACAATCTGCCGACTCGCCATTTTTGCAGCTTTCACTTTGCCCTAAAACCTTGTCACAAACCCTAGAATTGAACAGAGGCCATCGTTGCTACTGTCACGAGCTAATGCTCGCAACCGTGATATCACACTAAAAATTACATGAAACGGAAAATTGAAAGAAGATGGCGAGCTTGAAAGAATTTGTGAATGTCACGACCAAATCAGCCTTCGAGCGATAGACGCCACGACGAATCCTCAGGTAAGTTAAGCGATCGGGGAGCGAGCTCCATCGCCATCGCTGCTCCTGACTGCCTGCAGTGTTGAATAACAGTGACGTCCGACATTTGATGGATGGATGAAAGGATGCGACTGTCATCCATTTGATTTTTCATCCAGATCTTAGAATAGCCTCGATAGTCGATATAGTACCCAGTTTTGTTCTCCACGTTCCCGTGGGAGGGAACTTCGTCTCTCTCAAACGAGGCAAATTGGAGACCTTTGCTCAGAGCATCTCCACAGCGGATGCAAGCATACACGCAATCGTGATTGTTGCGAGAGCAAGCAATGCTGCTGCGTTCCGTGCATGTCAGAGTTCCGGATTGTCGCGTTCACGCAATAGCTAACGCAGAAAACTATTCCCTTTCATTTTGCGTAGGGGTTTGCTAACTATTTGCGCCTCAGTGGTTGCCGGGTGGTAATGCGTGAGTTGCATTGTGCATGTTTGCTGAAAAACGGGACGGAATACTCTCGAAAAGTTTTTTTGAGTTCCTAGTTACGTCTATGGGGTGGAGATGCTCTCACAGCACATGACGAGTCTGAGACCTGCCACTCGCCACCCGCCTCGCCACCTGGCAGGGCTGGACTGGCTCTGATAAATGGCTAGATGTGGCAAGGCAGAGAGGCACGCACATGCCTGCCAATCCCGCTAGTCCCGCCAAGACACTGAAGTTTACCCCTAAATGTTTGAGACCTTGTTTGAGCTTCTAGGATTTTGCTCTAGATTGAACAAAAAGTCGACATTTTGATAAACTATATCAATTTCTTTCAAATTATAATTGTAAAAATTCAAACTAGATATGTTGAGATCTTATAGAAAAAGAAAACATCAACAATTTCACTTATGGATGGAAAGATTATAATGTTTAGAAGCATTTACCATTTAATATTCATCAAATGTACAAATTTTGTTCTTAGAATTTAAAATTTGGTGTGATTGGTTAAAAATAGACATCATATTCAAAACTTCAAAAATGCAATATTTTTGAAGGAGAGAACATCATTAGTTTCCCAAAATAGTAAATTTTGTAACATTAACAAATATTGAAGTGTTTGTCTTTGAAACATTCTCCTTCATGGAGTTTCAGTTGGATTGACATGATTTCAATTGGGTTGGAAAGTAGACTTGCTTTCCTATTTAAACCTTTTTTTTATTTTTTCAAAAATTGTTTCTTAAAATTTTGGGCAGCTTGCAAAAAAGGGCAGCGATCAGAAAATTGTCAATTGGGCGTTTAGGGGTTAGCTCCTAAAGGACCGTTGGCCCTTTTGGGGGACAAATGAGACTTTGGGCATGTACCTATGGCTAAACTATTTTCTGTGATTTTTTGACATTTTTATAGAAGGTGGGGAATTCCAAAACCTAATGTGGGCATCTAACTTTTTCTTCATTTTGACATTATTGAAGAAGTTAAAAATGAAAATCTAGAAAACAATGGTCACCAGGCACCCCAAAAACTGCTTTAAAAATTGCAAAATTTTCAAATAAAAATGTGAAGTAGGTTCTTTAGACTTACATATCCGTGGGGAGCTTTGAATCATTCAATTTTGATAGATGAGATGAAAGTTATGAAATGTTTTAGGATGCGAATAAGTATGGTTTTGAGAGATCCCATACCTACCTGCAAAGTAAAATTTCTCATAATTTTCATCTCATATATCAAAATTGAATGATTCAAAGCTCCCCAGGTATATATAAGTCTAAAGAACCTACTTCACATTTTTATTTGAAAATTTTGCAATTTTTAAAGCAGTTTTTGGGGTGCCTGGTGACCATTGTTTTCTAGATTTTCATTTTTAACTTCTTTAATAAATGTCAAAATGAAGAAAAAGTTAGATGCCCACATTAGGTCTTGGAATTCCCCATCTTCTATAAAAATGTCAAAAAATCACAGAAAATAATTTAGCCATAGGTACATGCCCAAAATCTCATTTGTCCCCCAAAAGGGCCAACGGTCCTTTAGGGGTTAAGTAATATAGAGGAAATCAAAAATATTGACATCAATTTAAAAGTTCCAATTGCAAGCATTTGATTACATTCATTTTTCAAAATCCACAATCATTGAAAATGTGTAGCTGCATGTACAAGATGCTAAAAAAGGTGCTATGTGAAATCTTTGTTGTGCTCATGTTTTCTAAATACTAGCTTGAATAGTTAGTTAAATAGTAAGATTGGGCATTCAAATCTGTCATGAAAAATGACAAAATACCATGCTTCAGGAATTTGAATGGTGTCTTCACTTCCTTGGTTTATTTACTCATGATATTGCAACCTATTTAACGCCATCTGCCAAACTTGTTTCCAAACCCATTGGCATTTAAACGCTTTGCCTTTGTCTCTCATAGTTATTATTTTGTCACCCATAACCATTATATTTTTGTATTTGGTAATCATAGGATCGAAAAACATAGATATAGGTATCAATGTAGATCATGTCTATGGATACTTACACGTTTATGGGTGATGTTACCTTATCAAAAAGTGAAGGACTATTTGTAAGAAGCAATCTAAGGTAACTATCTTCCTCCATATTTAAACTCCAAGGATTGCCCAAAAACAATTTCAAATAAGGAAAGAAATCTAAAACCCTAAGAAGAAGTTCTACAAATTTGAGTTCAAAATACAAAACTTGGATAAAGGACAACCTCTACCACAATCCAAGGATTTTTTAAGCTTAACCTGCCAATATCCTACATTCTCTTTAGCCAACTAATTGTTTAGAGTATACTCCCAGCTAAGCCTATAGACATTAAGAATATTTTCTTTGTTCCTCTTAAATGGTTATGTTCTTTTTCAATCAGCTAGCTCGTAACTATATGTTGGTACTCCCCATCAGTGTTTTTTTTTGGGCAATTTAAGGCCCAATTGCCTCAAAAAAAAGGGTGAGCTTCAATCCTATAGAAAAATATGAGGGATTTCTTTTCAAAAAATGCTAGATTGCAATAATGAAAATTGCATTGTAGCTGAGGCTTCCATAAAATTCTTGTCACATTGAAAATGGATGCCATCACTTTAAAATGATTTGAGGTGTTGTTTAATCCAATTTGGCAATTCTATGCAATAATTAAGTAATGCCAATGGTTATTCGGATATTTTGAAAAAAAATGTCAAAGAATATTTTTTGCCTATAAACTAAATCCCATAATGTTGCAAAAATTCATGCATAGGAGGCACCTTCAACTCCAACCAAAAATAGGATGGAACTCAGCTACAAAAAATTTTCAAAGAATGCCACACAAGCATTGGTTGTAAAACCAAAAAAAAATCCTGCTCCCCATATTGTACATTGGTCACTATTGCCCTGCAAGCCAAATTTTCACCAAAATCTTACCTCAAATGTGGACTAGCTCCCATAACACTATACAAATGGGGTGAAGTGGATGAAATTGCCAAACCCTTCCTCAAGCTTACACCTGGTTTGCCAAAATTTGGATGAAATTGACTAATAATAGTAACATTTATGGATGAACATGTACACTTAGTTGAATATATCCATTTATATCCAAGTTTTCTTTACCTTGCAATGGTGGGTGCCACTTGCGCTACCAACGGGAAAACCAATTTTAACCCCTGAGCGCCCCACAGGTCAGAATATGGCTTTTGCAAATCGAACTTTCCTTAAAATCTGGTTCAAATTTGTACTGTACCTCCCAGAAAAGTGACTTGGTCAAAGGTATGGTACTACTCTCATGCCGGGAAGTGGGCGATGGGAGTTTCACCACTTGTACAAGCACGGATTGTGCAAGTCAACCGTGACAATAGTACACTAAAACTTCATTCCAAGCGGTTTAGGGTTTAGGTGCGAGGATAAAGACCACCGGCTATGACCAGTTTAATACTATTAGGGTGTTTTAGCACGCATGCCTTTGATTGGAAAAGGGTTTTGCAGCTATACTATTGAGATTTGTGCCCTTGTGGAGGTCAAAATTGTATCTGTACTGCGTTTATCATTCACCATGCCGTGTGAGCCTTGCAACTTTGGGCTTCTAAAAAAGCACCTTGCAGATGTCAAAACATTACTAGATTTGGCAGCAAGCGAGATAATTGTAAATTGCAATCCTTGTCTAAATTTCATATAAAGGAGCCTCCTCTAAGGCATGAATTTTTGCATCCATAGCCATGGACTCCCCCAAAATTAACCGGCTGCCACATAGTCAATTGTACTTTGACCTTTATAATCTCCAAAACGATGCGGTCAAAAGTTTTGCAAATTTCTAATTGAGTGCATAGGCACTCTCTTTGATATTTTAGAGGTGAATCCTCCCCGATCTAAGTTCCCAGCTTGGAGTGTGCAATTTTTATGAGCATGGTCACTCCTGGCCTCATTTTCTGGATTTTGCGCTGGGCGCTCAGGGGTTAAAGGCTGCCTGCAAGGGCATAAGAGGTGGAAAGCTGGAAGGTACATGGAAGGTGCTAAAAACTCAGTAATCCAATTGTAAAAGCGGAATGGTAACTGAGGAAAGAAATTCAGGAGTTTCACCCTCCGCCACGCTCCGCCACGCCTGGCGGAGCCCAATCCCGCCGGGGTTGAAACCGCCACCCCGCCAGCTTTTTCAGGCGGGGGCCGCCGGCGTACGCCATAAAATGCCTCCATGTGCGTCTGGCACTTGGTTCCCTGGAGCGAGCAACTGAAGTTACTCTGACGCTTCTCGTCGAATTTTGCCGACACGGACTCTGAATCAAAAATACAGTGCGTCGCAGTTACCTGTTTTTTTTGTTTTCAGTCGAAGGTTTGTTTGGGAGATCCGAATTTTCGAAAAAAATTGAGGGGGGTTTTAGATAATTTTAAATAGAAGTTTGTGCCTTTCGTGGAGGCCTTCTGTGCGTTGAGGAGAGGCCGTTGCAAGGCGTTCGGAGCATCTGGAATCTGTGTGATTGCGGGCAATGTGAGCGTAGTTAAATTTGTCGTAGAGAAGCTCTTGTAGATTTTTAGGGTTTTGGAAAATGGATCAAGGACAAGGGTATGGGCATTCTTATATACCACAACCCCCGCTCTCAATTCCGTCCGGAGGAGTTGCGCAAATTCCTGGGATGCAGCAATACGCTCCTCCTCCTCTTCCATTTCCTTACCACGCACCGCAATATTCATATCCAGCTAGGTCTGCAGCAATTCCCTCGCCTGCTATTCCGTCGCAAGGACCCGGATTAGGGTTAGCGGCGGGGTTCTTTAACCCTTGGGAGCCTGCTCCGACTCCGGTTCAAGCTCCAGCAGACAACGACCTCCAGAAACGGATCGATAAACTTGTGGAGTATGCTTGTAAGAACGGCCCGCAGTTTGAAGCGTTGATGAAGGATAAACAAAAAGAAAATCCTTTGTATGCTTTCTTGTTTGGCGCTGAGGGCCACGATTATTATCGTTACAAGCTTTGGCAAACGTTGAACCCTGTTCCAAACAACCCTCCTCCTCCTCCTCCTCCTCCTCCTCTTCCTCCTGTGGCAGTGTCGTCGTTCAACCCTGCTCTGGCTGCTCTTAATGCGGCTCAAAGCGCGTCTCTTGCATCTGGCTTAACCCTTTCTGCTTTTGCCAGTCCACTCAAACCAGCACTGAGTGCTGTGCCACCAGCCACACCTCCTACTGCGCCGTCTGCGTACTTTGAACAACCACATCATCCTCAACCGTTTTATGATCAGTTTCAACATGAGAGCTATGGCGGAATTAACTTTCAGCAACCTCCTGTTGTACCTCACTCGGGACCACTTCCCCTGGATGTGGCGTCGGAGCTCAAAGGGATCCTGGATAATCTGACAGGTACATATCACATCATAACCATATTTTTGATTATACTTGAAGTTTGTTGTTGTTTTTGTCTTCCAAGCTTTATTTATTTACCCTTGTATCGTTTCAGGTACAAAGGAATCGATCAAGGGAGCAAAATCGTGGTTCATGCAGAGATCTGCGTATGGACCTGCGATAGTGGACGTGTTGAAGGATCGAGTTCTGTCAATGGACGATGTGGAGAGGCAGTTGCACATCATTTACCTTGCGAATGACATCCTATTCAACAAGTTCGTGTTCTGCACTTTCTCTCTCTTCCTTTTTCAGACCTTTCGGAGGTTACATGAATGAACGTGCAATTGGATACACATATTTCCACTTCATGAAACTTACCCTATCATGTATTAGGGTTTAGATCCTCTGGCCCTGCGTAAGGTTATACTTTCTTATTAATGTTCATTCTATGGCTTGTGAGTACAGCTTACAACATCGTACAAATTTGAAGGAGCTAGATGCTGAGGCTCTTGCCTTTAAGCCAGCTTTGGGTACCATGTTGGCTGCCATCTTCCATAATCCAAAAGACATGGCCATGAATCAAGATCGTTTACAAAAGATCCTACAATTTTGGGGTGCCAAGGAAGTTTATGACATGGATACCATCAATACGTTAGAGGGTGAGATGGTGGCTGGACCTCCACCTCCCGCGGCACCGACAATGAAACTCTCCTCAGCCGGTAAGCATCCTCCATACCACCTAAGCTACTTTTTTTGCATTGTTCCCAAAACATTTGGGGGAAATTACTAATATGGGCACAAAAATGAAAAATATTACAGATAGGGGCATAGTTTCAAAATAATTACAAATAGGAGCACAATTGCAAGTCCCCTTTCCTAAAATTTCCTTATTCAGGCTTGACTTGGAGAGGCCTTTAAGTTTTTTGAAGGTTAGCTAACATTTAATGTGACGTATCTAAATCAGCTAATGTCCAAACCAAAAATTTATAAAATTTACAATTGTTTTTGAAATTGTGCCCCTATCTGTAATTTCCCCAAAAATTTGACTTCAGGTGAACGGTAACAAGGGCGCTTTATGGACCTAAGATGTCGTTTGAATCTTCTTCTTTACATGGCCTCTCAAATCCTGTAAACAAGTTTTTTGTTATCTAATCATGATTACCTGTTGTTTTTTTTTTTTTTTTTTTTTCTGTTCTACAGCACAATTTCAATATGGGAGTCCGTGGCAACAACCAGATCAAGCAACGCTACCGCCATCTAGCGTTCCACCGCAGCAACCAGAGCAACCACAGGCGACATTTCAACCTCCCTCTCAGTTTTACGGAGCTGCTGTCCAGTTCAATCCTTCCAATCCTGCTCAACAGTTCTTAGCGAACTCCTTACCTTCGTTGTACCCCTCAATGACTGGACCGCCGTTTCTCGCTCCTCTGCCAGCTCCTGTACCAATACAAACGCCACCTCTTGCAGCGTTACCTACTCCAGTCCGTCCAGCAGATCAAATTGCCTATCCACTTTTCCCACCTGGACTGATTCCTGGCATGGTCAGAAAGATGCAAATCGGAAGTGGAGTGCCATATTCTCCTTTGAGCCCTCTCGATATTCCAACCGTCATTCCCCCCTCTACATTTTCAGATGCTTATGTTCTCGAGAGAGTAACCAAGTTTTTCAAGGAGATTGGCGAGGTTGATCCGTTAGAAGGGCAAGTCACTGCAAACGATGCGAAGAACCATGACGACGAAGGAGACGAAGATAGCAGCAGAGAAGGCGGCGCTCGCATTCCTCCTCCAAACAGCATGCAAGTAGATCCAGAGACTGGTTCCATGCCTGATGGAAGCCTCGAGCATCGACCTGGCATGACTGGCTCCGGCCGTCTTGGTCTTGGAGCCAGTGCTGACCCTAACGAAGCTAGCCAGTATGATGACGTGTATTCCTCTTACAGAAAACAGCGGAGCACAAACTATCATACCATCTTGAGTGCGAGAGCAGCGGCTAGATAGTTGAATTGTTCCTGAGTAATAGACCAATTAGCAAATTTCAACAAACTTTGTTAATGCTTAACCCTTGGACATATCTTGGCTCTTTGTGAATTATTGAGACTACCCATTCTGTTCCGAAGCTGTGGTGGTATCACTTGTATTTTGCATGTTCTCGTGGAGCTGTCGCTTGTTATGTATGTTGAGCTTTCTGATGCAGGTAGCGAATTCTGGTAGTATACTTTGCGAAGTAAGTGCAGCAGTTTCCAACCTGCACTACTGGTTGCTAGTGCCTTTCTGCAACCATTTGTAGAGTTGGTCAAGGAGTTTTCAGGGAAGCCTCCATCTATGAATTACGGGAAAGATTCTCTGCATGATGGTATCTAATTTTCTTCTGAAACTCTCTAAGTTTACTGAAAAAGCTCTACTTATTAGGATTTAGAGTGCGAGTCTGGAAATAGTACAAGGTAAGGTTTTGTTCTGAAGTTGCAGAAGCTGAAAGAATCTACTACTATTACCCACTGTTGGAGCGTGGCCAGAGTGGAAACTTCAGTTGCTGGTACAAAACTGAAATTCAGTTGCAAATTTTGTAAGCTCTCTTGTTCACCTTTGAGTTTGAGTTTTGTTCTTATCGTCAATCTAATTCTTTGTTTCTCTCCCGCAGAATTGCGTAGGATGGTAAGTATATCAAGCCAGACTACCATTCTTTGTTGCTTTCTAAGTATCTTTCTAAGGACTAAACTGTGTTCTCATTTGGGTGCATGGTTGCTTCATAGAGGCCGATGGCGAAAACATGAAGAGTATCATCAAAGCAGCTTCAATTGTCGAAATGAAGATTCCAGTGGTTCTTATCCCACGAACTTGGCGATATTTGCTCCAACAGCCCGCCTTCATTCCGTTTTGTGAGGATTCTGAGAACAAAGACATGCAAAAGAATCGTCACCAACAGCTTTCTCATGCTTAAGGTTTAGGGTTTAGGGTTCAGAGTGTTTTGCTCAATGAAACTTTGCTCTAATACTTTTAAATATTTACTTGTTATTCTGAGATTTTTCAATGCAGAAGTTTGGGAAAGGGACGAGGGAGCTGACCCCAAGAGCAAGTAAGCAAGCGAGAAACATCATGACCGGGCCGAACACTCCAGTCGCCTCGTCACCTTTGGCCCCCACGAGATCTGTGTGGCCCTGCTCCCCGCCACTCCCCGCACTAGATTCTTCACTCACATGAAGTCGACACAGGGCTGCCGTTTCTTCCCACCTCATTCTCACACGAAACTTTGTGTGTGTGAGTACTCTCTAACACCCCCACTCTACTACAGTACAGTAGCTTTCTCTTGGCCCCACTCTATTTCTAAGCTTCATGCCTGAAACTTCTACATGCAGACTCACCTTTGAATTTCTGAGATCTGCAGGGAGTGTTCTCGTCAAGCATTTAGTGCAACCTCTGCTTTTCAACTCTACTTTTTCCACATACCCACACATTCTGTATCCTTCAAACTTTAGGTCACTTCTGATCCTCAACTGTCAATTGTCTCCGTAGAATGCAACCTCTCGCGGTGTGCATGCCTTGGAGAATGTCCCTAGAAAGGAACATTTACCCATGGTTGTCATATTGGACACCGGGCTGCCGATATTCAGGCATATTCGTAGATTTTGGACTTATTTTTGTACTCAAAATCCTAATCTGTTCAACCCTATTAGAATGCACCTAATTACCCCCCCCCCCCTCCCCCCCCATCCGTCCAATATGACAACCCTGCATTTATCTAGTCGAGGTTTGTCTCAATGCATGTGTTCCCAACCGTTGTATACCTGGAATCTTCAATGACTTGTCACACTTGGGAAAGGATAGCATTAGGGTTATACCAGTGTGAATTTTGGAAGGAATTTGAATTTGTGTCTATTTCCATTATGTACGTCACTTGTTCCTTTGTTTCGGTGGTTTGCGTGCAGATTACTTGATGCTTTTATTTAAGTGGAAGCAAAGGGACAAGTTACCTACTTGAAATGTGTCAGTACCTTCAACTTGGTGGCTCCACGGTGCGCAGCAAGCAGGACTTCTTCCTCTGCTGGCGGGGAACCAACTTCGCTCTCGGAAGTCTCAGGGTTTTCAGCTCTTTGTGCATTCTTGTACTGCAAAAGTGTACTTATTATAGGTTATTGTTATATTACAGCAAAGGTTTATGCCAATGTAATACTTCTTCAGCATGCGTGGTTGAATGGTAGAAGTCACTGGAAGATTTGGCAATTGAAGGATCAGAACATTTGTGATGAGGTACTTGGTATGTTTCTCAGAGTCTTTTGAAAGGTTTAGTTCCTTGATAAGGCTTTTCCTAGGATTTTTTTATCAGGCACTGTCCATTTTTGGTCATGGAGCATATTCGTCTTTGATACGTTATTGCTGTACTCTGAATTAGATTGTAGTTTTGCAATGTCTTAAATGGAGGAAATCGAAGTCCGTATTTTTTAAGTTATGCAATTAATAGATAGTGTAGAGGAGTGAGAAAACATGATATTTGCAAAATAGGGATTTTGTTATTTCTTTTTTTAACCAACTTTTATTGACTCCATTTATCATGGAGTTTCCGTTTTCATTGGATTTCACTTTTTGTGCTTGACTGATGCTGGTGATTGTGATGTAACTTTCTTCTGAAAGTCAGGACTTTCAGTAGTTTATATCATCACTTTGGTACTGGGTTTGTTTGCTAGTTCATGCTCCAGCAGTACTGTAGATGCCAACACTGCATCAACCAAGCTTTTTGCTGTAGTGTCACTTTTGGGAAAAGCTTCACTTAAGCATCTTTTTAATACTTCTCAAATGTTTTGCTTGAATTTTTCGAACATTTTTTCCCGTTTTTTTCTGATTATCCGCGTACTTTGTTCTCGTGTAGTAAGGAGACTTAGTGTTCTGAGGCTAAAAGCCTTCTCCAGCCACCTTTTCGTATACCAATACTGAATTTTCATCTTTCTTAAATTTTTTGGTAGATCCAACAGTAAGATCTCGCAAGAAACTTGTTGAAGTATTTCCTCTTAAAACTTTATATTAGAAAAGTTGACCAATGCTCAATTTGAGTGAAGGTGGTCTCTCATCTTTCAAATCTCTCTTCATCAGAAATTATATATGTTCTACAACTTGAGGGAAAGAATTCTTGTGCTGTGGAAATTGAAAATGCGTGAAAAAATATCCCAACAATAAATACTTCATATCTGTTCTTGATTTAAATGATTACTTCTACAGTCCTATTTGGTTTTGTGGCCAAAATTGTCAAATCTATTGCCTCTTCAAAGAAATGACTTTCCAAGAGATATCTGTTTTGGGAGATTTTTTTCTGAACGTTTGTTTATTTGATGCCAAAATCAGCCTGATTTTGTATTCTCACATTTTTTTTCTAACCCACTAGATCCTTATTGTTGATGAGAAACATAACATTCAAAAATGAAATTTTGAATCTTTGGGCGTGCTTGAAGGAGGATGAAGTCCACATTATGTGCTTGTACAACTTGTAACTCACGGGATTATATTGCTCAAAGTGTATTGAGAGTATGTTTAATAAAATTCAAACCAGTTGGACCCACCTATTATAAACATTTGTTTGTACAAGATCATCCTGAAGTTTCATCATTCAGAGAATAGATTTTGTAAGGTCCACAAAATTTTCATTAATGCACTTTTCCTATCCTTTTGGCTAGACATTTGCCTCCTTGACTTTTTCAAAGCTTGTACTATTGACACACTCGTTAGAAAAAAATGGCCTCATTATTACTTGTTGCTTGTCTTTGCCTCCATTAAAAAAGAAAGTCCTTTTTGAAATGGAACTTCTAAAAGACAGTTTTGGAAAACTAAATAGTTTCTAAGCTTTGAAACCAATAGCGAAACATGTGTGCAAGCCAAAATTCACAAGAATCCAACAAATATTGCACTTTGAAAAGCTCATCCAAAAGTAAAAGCAATTCAACATTTTGATTTTGATCTTTAGAGGTTAAGTTGAAGGTGGTCTTTGGTGACATGAAACACTATGTTGTTAACAACTCATACAAGTGGATGGAAAGATGTCAATTTCTATGTTGAGGATGTTGAAAAATACAAATGATACCTTGTGTTTTTGTTTTTTCTAAGGCTATTGAAAATTAAGGTGAAAAAGAACTTCAAATATCATTTTTGTGATTATACTTATGATTACTGATTATTTTTGTTATCACCACTACTGGAACTTCAATAATAAAACATGTTTCAATCTTTTTCCATATTTGGTATTTTATAAAATCAAATCCAAACCTTTTGAAATGTTCAATGGACATTGGCAAATATTTATCATAGGTGTCAATTAGTCAAGTGATGCCTCATGACACTTTCTAGATATGAATATTAATTTCTTGCCAAATTTGGTAAAAACCTTGTAATTTTTAATATTTCATTTTCAATATAAAATTGCAAGAAAGGGTTTAGGAAATGGCAGTCTAGATTCAAAATGCTACTTATTCACTCTATTAAATTGCATGCCAACCAAGATTCAAATTAAAAAATATAGAAAGCTTTTGAATTGTACCACTTATGCAGTGTTTCTCAAAATCCAAACTACCTAGGTTGCCAATTTGAATCAAAAGCTCATGTAGATTAGGCATGAAATGTGCCAATGTATGAAACAAATATCAAATGTATCATCTCAATTAATGGGTGTAATTCCAAGACTTTTCAAAAATATACACCAATTTGTTGATGCACTAGGAAGTGTCCAAGAGTGGAGTAATGTAGTTGATAAATAAATTATACATATATACATATACATTGATACACATGTCACATGCGTTGAATTTGAAATACCTGCTCTGACTTAGAAGAAGAACTTGAGCGTACAAAATTACCACCAATTCTATCACTTCCAATTGAGGAAACAATTGGCCTTTTAGACTTGGAACCATTCCAGGTAGGATCACCTATAGTTGAGCAATTTTCCCTAACAATCATGAACAAGTGTCAACACAATCTATTTTTTAGTCATGTATAGACAAATTTCTTTCTAAAATTAAGTGAAAATCCAAGATCAATATTAGAATGTTGTATGCTAAAATTATAACAAGTTGAATCCAAATGGTACACTTCTTTGGTTCATCTTCTAAATTCACCAAAATTTGCTTTTGAGCTATCCTACCTTTGAGTTTCATCTTTGCCCTTTGGTGCTCTTGTGGGTGATGTCTTTGGACTCTTGAAGAAAGGACCCGCCACAGATGCCGTTGAAGAAACATCACTTCCAACACGGTCTTCATCAACTATCATCTACAAGCACTCAAATCCATAATAGTTCATGCTAAGGATGTCAAATTCAAAAAAAGAAATCGTTTTGTTCTAGCTCTTGAAATCTTTACTACTTGACATCATTGTGTTTGTAAAAATACCACATTTCAATTTGACCAAGTTTAACCACGTAGAGAACGGATTTGCTTGTCTTATACAAAACTTATCCACTAAAATTAGCACAATTTGCATTGCTAGAATGAAGATGTAAACAAAAACTGTTTTTTTCTTTTGTAACTAGGACAAGTATAGAATTGGACTAGATAAAGGTATCTACAATTATTTTGGCAAGATTTCTAATTTAGAACAAAATGTGCAATACTTTTTCATGTTTTTACTTAAAAAATTACCAATTTAATTGAAAATGCTTTTGCTTGGTGTTATTAGAGGTTGTGCATCATACCTTGCGCTGAGTAGACGGCAATCTGCACCCCCCTTTCAAAATTGTGTTCACAGATGACTCAGACTTAGGACCTAGATTAGGACCTGACTTGGACCCTCCTGCTGTAGCGGCGGGGACGATGTGACAAGGCTTGGAAGAGGATCGCTTATTGGAGGAGTTCTGCGTGTGGCAAGCCAAGTCCTCCAAACCAGAGTAGTGCTGACTCAGAGTTTGGAACTTGTCTTGCCAATCCTCCACTTCTATCCGCAAGTTGTGGTTACTACGCCGCAATGAAGCCTAGTGCATGTTCCACACAAAACACAGTTACCTTGGTAGTTGCACCAAGAATATTTCAATAAATTCTCAAGTATTCAAGCATGTTCCTAGATTTTAAACATCTTTTTTGTACTCAATAACCTAACTTTGTCCAACTCCGTTAGACCTACTTTGTTCAACCCTATTAGACCTCTTTTGTCCAACCACTCCAACCCTATTAGACGGATTGTTGGACTAGGTGGTCTATCTATTTGCACAAAAGGGCACTTTCCATGACCTCCAAACACCTAATGCAATTCATAGTTTGGATGAAATATCAAAATAGGAGAAACAAAAGTTGCTAGCAAACTTGCAAACTAATATAGTTTTCCTTTTCAAGAATGCACTACCAATGTTATGAATTGGTTGTAACATCACTCTCAACATCTCTACAACAATTTTGTTGAAATGGCAGCATTTTAGTAAAATGGCACAAGAATTTAGACAAGAGCAAAATTAATGTTAGATCTTGGGCAACCAAAAGGAGTGTTGGATTGGAAACTATATATACCAACTATGCATATGTCTATAGCTGCTTACATGTTTTGCTCTTCAAACCATTACTAAACCCCTCTTTACACTAGAACATTGTCATTTAACAAAATTGATGTTTCTCTCAATTGTATGACATCCGTAGTAGTTTTCTTAAATATATGGTTTTTTTTCTCCTTTTTATCTTATTGTAGAATGAGTTTACCAATTCCGCTAGAAGTTGTGCCTTCTCTCCTCCTAGAGAAGTCCGCACCTGCATTGATATATTGTCAAGCTCCAATTTACATCTGTTTATTTCAACCATACCTTACTTTTGGTTTAGAAATTGTGCATTGAACTTATGTTTTCAACTCTATTCAAAGTCAATTTCATTAAATTGACAATATGCCATACCTTGATGCAATTGAAATCAAACAACATAAACTTGAAATCTACATTGTTCCTAATTTGTGAATTGCAATTAGACATACATGAAGAAATATGTCACAACTTTTGACACTCATTTACTGCCAATTTAATAAAATTAACTTTTTCTTGTTGATACCATGACTTTGCAAGCTAAAATAGAGAATTGTTTACAAATGTGGAATTAGTTTTTTATGGGGAAAAAATAAAAATAGCACCCAAACCTTTTGTAGTTCATGATCATAGTGTGCAATTGTTGATGATGCTTCTTGACCTTGCAAGTTCTTTACCTACAAAATATTTGGCATATGAAACACTCAGATCATGAACAATTACCTATGTTTGTGTTTAGACAGCTTCTAAGGTGTTGATTTAAATAGTCATGCTTGTTAAAATGGTACAAATTTTGAGAAATTGAAAACTTTATACACCAGCCTTGAACCTCAAAACTTAGGTTTCTAGAACTTTGTGCACTTGAATGTTGCAATTTTGGTGCTTAAAAAACAAACCTTTTGTATTGAACATGGCCATACCATATAAATTCTAATAAATATGAAATTGGTGTTTAGACTCCTTTATTCATCTAACAAAATTAGTGATGTGTTTGACATACACAAACGTTATCTCACATGAAGGATTTATGCATTTAGATGCAATGCAACTACTCCTTGTAGAACTTCCTAAGGCATTGGCATGCTTTCAAAGGTTGAAAGTACATCTAGTTGAGTATGGACATGGGTTTAGAGTTTGGAGTTTCAAATATAGAGAGTTAAGGTCTAGACTAGCACTAGTAGAAAACTGCGCTGAAACCCACTAAATTATGTCCAGTTGTTTTTGTTGAGTTCCTTGTTTCCAACACAAATTTTTGAGTTGGAATGAGTTTTTGCATTAAAATTTTGTAGAATTTTGCGTTGAAAACAAGGAACCCAACAAAAACAACTAAACAGAATTTAGTGGGTTTCAACGCAGTTTTCTACTAGTGTAGACACCTAGTTTGAAAAACAATCAACTTTGAACTCCAAGTTGAAAAACAATATTCAAGTTGAAAATCCTAAGTTTGGATGGCCACTTTTGCTTGGAGTATAACAAAACAACACATGAAAGTGATAGAATTTATGTAAGGAACTACAAAAATGCAAATCATCTAATGCACTACTAACCACTTGTCAAGTGCTAACTAAGATAGGCTAAGCTATTATTAAACAAATTTCATTGACAGCACAATCTTGATTGCTTGTCACATGAGACTTGTAAGCATATTCCATATCATTGCCAGCCCTAAATTCCTACTCATTCACCTAGTTTATCCCTATCCACAAGTGATAAAACTTGTGTTTGTTAGCACATTAAGAACATATTGTACCAATTCCTTTAAACATCTTGCATCTTCACTAGCACACATAAATCTCCTTTAAAAAACCCAATGTGTTCAAAAATGCTAGGGTAAAGTTTATTATATTAGTAACTCCACTCAAAGACCCTAAAGATAACAAAGATCAATTTTGTCAAATGACATTATTCCGTCACCATTTTCACATGGACAAAAAAAGGTAATGGACAAAAAAAGGTAATGGACAAAACGGTGAGAAATTAAAAAGGGTGCAATGATAATTTGAAAGTGCAAGCTACGTAAGCAGTTTAGTAAACATGCACTGTTGTTTCAATTTTCCATTCCATCACTCCTTCCCGCCTCCCAAAATCTTAGCAATTTCATTTTTGCATTCTCTTGCCATTTTAATGGAATACTGCCATTTCATTGACAACTTTTGCTAACCCTCTGGGTCCGTGTAGGCTTGTGAGAAACGCATGAAGAAATAGTGAACCTGTTGCTCCAAGAGCTCATTCTGGAGAGTCAGCTCTTTTTGCTCCGCTTGCAATTCGTCAAACTTTTTCTGCAGAGAATGCAGGCTCAACCGGTTCATCTCCAACGCTTTCTTCAGCTCCGAATTCTGCGAGCGGTTCTCACGAGCCGTGTTCTGCAAAACCCTCTTTGCCCACGTCAGGCCCTCCTTTACCCTTCTCCACCTTCTCAGGCATACCCATGTGTATCATGGTTGTTAAAACAGACAGCATAAACGGACGTGTCCGTCTTCTTGTGTTTTCAAGGGTATTTTTTGGATTTCTGCCTCAAAATAGGAAGAATTGAATTTTAATTTTTAATTTTTTGTGCTCGCTTTGGCTTTAAATCTACGTTCTCACCTCATGTTGGCAACAATCAGTGTCGCCAATATGTACAGATCAAGTTTTTTTTTTTTTTTTTTGTCATTTTTTAAAGTCAACCATGAGTTGACTACATTGGACAGACAATGAGCTCAATTGGGCACTTTGGGCATACAAGTAAGCATACAGATAAGCGGTCCAATGTGACAACAATGATGTGCATGCCTGGGTTTGAAATGACCAATTGAACTCTCTCAGTTTCCATGTTTTATTGTAAAGGGTTCCACAACCACACAAGAGATGGGTGCGTCACTATTTTGACAGCATCCAATTTGTTGAATTGACGGTATTCATGTGTAAAAAGCATTGACATATATCTTCACAAAGATCTAATTTTAATCCATAAATTAGAACCGGTAGAGAATTTGAAATTAACTCCATGGTAAAGTAATTGAAGATTGCCAATTTATGTTTAACTAATTTGATTCAAGCGTAGGACTAGTTGTGCAACAGACTAGATTATGTTGAAGAGGTGCTAGACTTAAGAGCTACATCTCACATACTGTTGCTTGTCAATTCAAACCATAAGGAGAATTGTAGATGTTGAGGGACACAGATCTCTTAGTGTTTTGCATAGATCTCCCAAAAAAACTAGATTATTGTTTCTAGTCTTTGGGGCAATCCAAATTTAGTGGATATTGGCATACATCTAACTCTATGTTTTTTTGGTTGAGAAAAGATTTTGTCACTTTGAACATTGAACTTACGAGAAGAGCACTTTTGAATGTGACATTTTAGATAGGTTAGTCAAATTTTGAGTAGGTGGATATTTTCATTCACATGCAAAAACCCTCATTGTTTATGTCAATGGATAAATTTTGGCATTTTCATAAAATCAAAATACACTTCATGTTTGACTTGTATGATTTTGTGATCAGTTTTTTTTTTTTTTGAATATGCAAACATGTCATAAGTGACATTTTTCATATGTCATGTGACGTTTTCATAAATATGGTGGTAGTGAAAGGAAAGATTGATGGTTATATTCCTCTTTTTGTCTGGAAATAAAGTCTTGAAGTAGTGACTAGTGAGGACCTAACCTTGAGAGCGTCGTACTTCTTCTGCAGCGTTGCATGCTCAGCCTTGTGGGTTGCTTGCAGCTCTTCCAGCCTGGAGTTCATATCCTCCCATCGCCTCTCCTGCAATAACACAACATTGCAATATTTACCACTAAAGAAAAGAAGGTAGAAGATTATTTTATTTTTTGGTTTCAGTGTAACATATGTTAAGTGTGATCTTTTAGAAACCACAACAGAAACAATATAGATAGCACTTTGATGTCACATTTAACTAACTCGTATGCCTAGCCCGTGCTTTGCGCAGTTAACACCATATTCGTTATAATGAGAGAATGGGGCCTCTCAAAATAAATTTGTTAGATTTTGACCAAAATCAGCAATTTTCATCCAAAATCACCAATTTCCATTAAAATGAGAGTTTTTAGCTTGAATTGAGCTAAATTGACATAAAACCTTTCAACTTTAGGTCAAAATTGAGAGGTTTTATGTCAATTCAGCTCAAATCAAGCTAAATTGACCTAAAACCTTTCAATTTTAGGTCAAATCTGAAAGGTTTTATGTCAATTTAGCTTGATTCAAGCTGAATTGACCTAAAACCTTTTTTCAAATTGACATATTTTTTTTGAATTTTGGGTATTTTACCTCTCATTTCAGTGGAATACTCTCATTATAACGAATATGGTGTTAGTTTCTCTTTTAATTTCTGGTAACTTTTCACCCCTCCCTTGCCCTGCCTTATTCTCTCCCACTCCCTCTCCCTCACTAAATTTCAAACACACCCCAATACTTGACACTCAATGCTTTATAATAGAGAATTTGGAATTCCTCATGATGGATAGACTCTTGCTGCTTTACATGTAGAGGTTCAAGATAGCATTTTGGTGTCATGTTTAACTACTTTTGGTTGGAAATAGATTGTGGTGGCCAAGTTACAATCTGATGTTGCGAGAATTCTCTAGAACTAAAATCTTCAACTATAGGACCAATCTTCTCATCAAGGGATTTCTTTGTGCATTTTTTAGGGATCGTAAATTGATATAAAGCTTAGATGATTTTTGCACAGTGGCACAATTTTTTTTGTTTTTGAATTTCAGATTGTTAAGAATTGGTGAAACAGGGAACTTTTGGGGAAAGCTGCCAAATCCGTCAAAATCAAATTTTTAATATCGTAGTGTATAGTGTTTTTGTAGAATTTCAAATGAGTAGTTGTAATTCACATAAATAAAAGCAAAATACCCCATGACCTTGGTAGAGTCCATTTTTGTGGACTCCACCATATTCATTAAATTGGGAAAATCAGATTCCCAAGTTGTACCCTAATGGTCGGTTTAAGTTGGTCACCTTAAATCCGAAATGTTACAAAATTCCCGATTTAATGAATATGGTGTTGGAGGTGCAAAAGCAAACAATAGATAAATAAAGGGAGTTCATATGCTCATAATTGTTTCTTCCTTTAGTAATTTGGTGTTTTTTTTTTTAAGACCTTAGTTGAACAAAATTGAGCGAGGTTCAAGCATTGAGTTAATGTATACAAATGTAGAAGCAGAATCTTGTACGGAATTGATATCCCTTCCTACTTCCAGAGTATGCTATATCAAAACAAGGCTATACTTTAGTGTTTCCTAATCCACTCTCATTCAAAACATTTAGCCAAGTCATACTTCCACCAGTTGGGAGTAAATCCAACGAAGTGTAAGAAAAACATACCAGCTTTCCGTTTTGATCCAGCAGGTCTTGGTTTTGCAATGCCCTAGCCTGTGGAACATCTATAGTAAGGCACTTGGACAAGTTTTTGAATGTCCAAAACATACATTTATTACTTCAGATTGCCATTCTTTTCATTAGAAGAAAAACAAGAATAAATGACTGTCACAAATTGCAACAATTAGGTCATCATAATTGCCTTTTGCAATTGTACAAACAACTACATACCAACTGCACAACATTTATACAACTACAATCTAGTCGTCTAGATTGTAGTTGTATAAATGTTGTGCAGTTGGTATGTAGTTGTTTGTGCAGTTGCAAGGCAGTTATGGTGACCTAATCGTTGCAATTTGTGGCAGTTGTTTATCCTTGTTTCTCTTTTAGTGTTTGTTAATATATTTAACCCCTAAGCGCCCAAGGGGCCAAAATATGGCCTTTTGATTTTGAAAATTTTCCATGTTTGACCGTTATAATCTTTTCAATGGTATGGTGAAAGGACGTGTCCTTTTCCTTGGAGCTTTGGGCCTATGTACACTACCAATTGGTACAGTCAATTTTTGTGGATCTCTTTTAGGTGATAGTTTGATTGAAATGAGTTCCAAAGGGTTTGGATTTGAGTGAATTTGTGCTGGGCGCTCTGGGGTTAATAGTTAACAAATTTTTACCACCGTCAAGTTTGTATTTTTGGTAGAATAACCTCTACACAACATTGTTCAACATGGAGTTGATGGAGTTGGGGGTGCAAGGCATGCAATAATGAGATAATTTAAGCATCAAATACGAACCTACTACTTGTTTTGGGTTATTGTATAATTCAAAAGTATTTTTCCAACCCCCCATTATGTCACACTTGGACTATTCATATAATTTTGAACTTTGCATGCAACACATAGGAAGGTCTCTCCATGCTGATTGTTGAGTTGTATAACTCTCCCAAAGTTTTGTGTAGATCTCTTGAAGTTTTAGATATAACACATGCAAAAACATCAAAAGATCTCCTAAAGTTTTACATATGGATTATTATTTCTAGATTTTGTATAGTTTGGAATTAACTAAATAAGTCTTGATTGAGTTTTCTTGGAAAACCAAAGGTTTCTTCTTCCTTTTGAAGTGGTTTGCTACATGTTGACCTCCTTAAAAAGCTCACCAAACACTCAACTTCTTGAATTTTAGTGTAGAAAACATCCATGATCCAAGCATGGTGAATGATATTGTGGGCGCCTAGAACCTCAATCTACAGGATTCCTAGTTCTAATACCACTCTAAAAGCTTTGTACAGTTCTAGAGCTACAATTTTATTGATTTGGACAGTGCCAGTATAACTGGATTGTTGGTTTACACGGTCTCAAATTTTCACATAATTACATTGCATAGATGGGTACCTCATGGAGTATTCGAACCTCAGCTGCTTCCACATTCAACTTCTCTATTTCTTGCTGCTGCGCCTTTGTCAAAGCATGAGTCTCACGTCTCACCTGCAAACCAAAAACTGACGTAGTGTGACCCCTACTCTCTAGTAATTATTATTGGAAATTGGAAATAAAGAGACCAAGCATGCCCAAAATCCAATTCTCAGACACTTTGGCTAGCTTTAAAACTTTGTTATATTCAAAGGTGAATTTCTTATACGAACAAAGGCAGCCATGCAACGATAAATTTGGTCATTCACTTGCAAAATTTCTCTTTTGTGTTTGTCAATGGGTAATTTCAATGTAAAGCATAATTAATGCAATATTCGTTAATTGGGGAAAAACAGGGGTCCCACTTTGTTTTCCCCTCAAACGCAAAAAGTTACTTTAAAACCATATTCGAAGGTATAAGATTCAATTTGAGCCACTAAGATTTTTTCCCTAGCAAATCCCTCCTCTCAGGTGAGGGCAAGTGTCGATTTGAGGTGATCACCTCAAACTTCCTAACTCACTTCCTGAAAGTCCCAAAATGTACCATTTTTACCAAATTAACAAATATCGCATTAATTACCTTTCCTTTACAAGTCACATCTAATTACAAAAATGGAACCATCCATTCTTGAACTTGCAAGATTGTCTCTTTTGTGACGTCTTTGTGGTAAATAAACTTTCAATAATCAAATCCTATCTAAAATGTGTTTTTAAGTTCTATTTTTCATTGAATAATCCACATTACATGATTTTCTAAATTTTTGGTAGTTTTTTTTAGTTTTGATGGTTTGAAGGGGAATTCAATCTTCAGGAATGGGATCAAATTGTTGAACCTTGTCAAGCTCCATGGTTGCTTCTCGGGCAGCTGAAACAGCTTGAGCAGCTGCAGCCGCGTGCTTGCGCACCTCGTGAGTGGCGGCCGTGGCAACTTTGCCCCGCAGCTGGTCAATGTCATGGCCATGCTTCACCACCGCAGCTGTGCTCTCGCAACACAACCCAACACCACCCCCCACGTGGACATCAGCACCACCGCCCAAAGGACTTTTCCTCCATAAGAACCTTTTTTTTTAGGGGTTCTGGATTGTAAAGAGCCTTTGATAGTGCAAGTGTAGGAGGGGATGAGAGAAGATGAGTCATGCGGGGAATCATGAGAGGAGATGAAGTGGGGGTCTGAGTAGTAAGTAGTGAGAGTAAGTTACTCAACACAATGCCAGCAAGTGCTCCAGTTCCTGCACTCGTGAGAGCAGGCCCGCTGCCGCGGCTTCCACGCTGCCCACGTACAATCGCAATGAGTCCGTCTCCCTCTGCCCCTCCTCCCGAGCCCTGCAGCCCCCCACCATCCAATTCTACTTAGTTTCCCACTTGGTTTCCCACTTGGTTTCCCACTTGGTTTCCCACTTAGTTTCCCACTCAAGTTTCCCACTTGGTCTCGCACTTAGTTTCCCAGTTGGTTTCCTTGCTGGCTCGTCTTTCAAGTACAGGTCTCCTGCACAGGGGTCTCTTAAATGCACTTCCCTGTGTGAGTCTCAGTTTTCTCACCAATCAATAATATATCTGTGGTGGATATTGTTGAGAGAATGTGGAGAGAATGTGGAGAGAATGTTGAGAGAATGTTGGGAAATGTGAGACTGGCAAGGACGCTTGTACAAGTTGCTGACATGGAATCCACTCTGGGGCCCTAGCTAGAGTAGCATCAATTATGTTAAAATGGTGTATTTCATTCAAATAACAGATGGAAGAATTTAGAAGAAGAAAATGGAAATAAAAGCTAGGATTTTGGGAGGTCGGGAGGGAGCGTTAGAGTGGAAATTGGAAGGACACTGCATGCTTACTGAAGTTGTTTACATATCTTATTTCAAATCATCACTAGACTTCTCTTCTGTTGTCACTGATTTTGCTTCTGTGAAAATGATGCCAGTTGATTGTCATTTTAATAAAACTGACGTCATATATGCCAAGGAATCACACTAGGAGAAAACTAACAACTCATAGTGTAAACATAATTATCGCAATCCATTTCTTAGTCACAGGAGTAGTACACCTCTCTTTAAACATAAATATGGTCGAATTCATTGAATGGATTCCATTACAAGCATAAGGCTCAATTTCAATCCAAAAACAAGGATTATTTAGTACAGATTTTGGGTGTAGACCGTGCAACCTAAACCGTGCCAATTGCCAAATAATAGCATGCGGCCATGTTTACTATAATTGACGTTTCATATTCAGCTATATGCATTTATGCTGACCCTGTATGTTTTTGTTGGTTTGTTCTTTATTTATTTTGGATCTTCTTCTGATTGAGTCTTTATCAAAGGAATGAGAGAAAATGAATATCACAAGTACCTAAAAATTAGGAAATCTGGTCTTGAAGGTCAAGGGGCCTCTAGATAGGCAGAATATTTATACTGTGTGTTTAAGTGCTGGGGTTAGATTTCCCATAAAATGCCACAAATTTGCCTTCAAGATTATCAGCTTAGCTTCAACAGCCTCTATTCCCGTAAAGCAGCTACAAAGCCATGAGAGGCTTTGTAACTGTCTCATTTCCAAGTGTAGATGCAGCAAACTTACTCCTGACGCGCTCTAAGTCTCACTTTTCAACACTCAGACAACAATTACTACACACAAGACATCTCTAAGATCCAACACATGAAGTTGACACAAACCTATGAAAAGTGATATTTTTTCGTAAGGATTTCAATCACCCCTTGTTGCGGGTTTGTGTCAAAATTGTCACGCATAGCATTCTAATTGTGATAGGCCACTCTCGAGATTGTTTTCTCACTCAACAATAAATTTAGCTTGTGTGCATGCAATTAGCGTAGACCCTCCCCTGAGGTCTAAAGGCTATAAACATTACAACAGAAACAAACAAATGAAGAGATGCGAACCTTTCTGAGGCACGCAAAGCAACTTGAAACTCCGAAAGTCTCTGGTGCATGTTCACAGAAGCTGTCTGGTCATACTGCGAAGAACACACCCAACTCCTCGTGTTACTCAATCTGACCTTACATATATATTTCACCCACAGAAAGAAATCTGGACCCCCAAAAATATACGATTGACTACCACTATATTCAATGAAACAACACATAAGCAAAACATCAAGGTCCGAAATCTGAAATTCAGCTCCACTGCTACTCGCTCACTAGCTGTCAAGCTCCACCACTATCATTGTTTACATTCTTACAACTCAATAAAAATGAACGATAAAAATGAATGTTACAGTCTAACCAAATTCACAGGAAACCATGCACAAGGCTCACTTTTGAATGTGCACAACCATTCGTGTTCAACTTGAACTTGGTTGAACATAGGTACAAAATGTGGATATTGTCCCAATTTTTCAGAATTTATAAAAACAAAAAATTTGTTGAACTTGAACTTGATTGTATAGTGCAAGGCACCATAAACCAACAAATTTTGACGAAGAATGTCAAATAGTTACTGACTTTGAATGCCAACAACTTTTTTTTTGACAAATGATAGCTCCCAATCTGTTTTATGTAACTTTTGTTGTGAGACCTTCCTGCTTAGGTATAGTTACTAAAGAACACCATATTTGTTAAATTGGGAAAACAAGATACATTTTGGGACTTCTGAATTTTTTGCATTCTTGAGAGTATTTCGGTGATTGGGAGAGAATTTTAAGATAATTCCTTCCTTCAAAATCCTACATCATTGATGTCGAATTTTGAAGGAATTATCGTAAAATTCACTCCCCATCACCAAAATACTCTTCAAAAATGCAAAGTTCAGAAGTCCCATAATATATCTTTTTTCCCAATTTAACAAATATAGTGAAAAAGAGTTTTGAACCTATTGAGGGGTGCTATGAACAGCTCATATAATTGTTAGGTTTATGTTGATTTATGCTGTCCTGCACAGTAGATACTTCCAAGCTAAGAGTGTTGTCCCAATTTGTTTAAAAAATGGTGGTATCACAATATTCGTTATTTCGGGAGAAAGTCTTTCCCAAAACCAATTTTGGGATATTGAATTTTGCATTTGTGAGAAATCTTTGGTGATTCAAAGTGTTTTTTTTTATAACTCCTTCCAAATATTTCATCATTGATGTAAGGTCTTGAAGAAAGTCATCAAAAAATTCACTCTAAACCACCAATAATTACTTAAAAAAACACAAAATCCAAAAGTCTCGAAATTGCAGTATTTTCCCGAATTATCAAATATCAAGTTTTGGTATTCAGTGTACGTAAGCAGGTAATGGAAAAGGAGCAGTTTGGAAAGTTAGGGTTTGGGGAACGAACGTTGTCGACACTGGACATGGAGGAGCCTTCGCCAGAGCTGGGCCAGAACTGGTTGCTCCCCGACGGCGGGAGCACCGACGGCGGCGACTCCAGAGGGCGAGCATACTGCACTTTCTTCTTGTTCGCGTATACTTCGTAGTGCGGCACGAACACTCGGTCGTTGTCCGGCGTCTCCACCGTCTCGTTGACCACCACCTCCGTCGTCGTCGTCGCCGCCTTGGCGCTTTTGCTCTTCGCTGCTGCCAACATCGTCTTCTGCACCTGCTCTCCTCCCAGGTTGTGCAGCGCTGCAGCCCCGGGCTTCTGCATCGACATTCCTCCCCTTGTCGTCTTCGTCGTCTTCGATCTCCCCCCAGCAGACTCGAGGCAGAGAGACATCCACTTCCCGAACAGCAGGGCGAACAGCACTGCATGCATGGAAGTTATCACGTCCACCCTCACTGCAGTCTTCTTCTTAACCCCTACAGGACCCTGATCTCATCCTCCTTGAAACACTCAATCTGAACCATCGCAAAAACAATAACAAAATCCTCTCGGGTCTAAACTCTATAAAACACTGTCAAATAAAATAAAATAAAAACCGAAGTCGGAGAGAAGAGATCGAAAAGTCTCCCCTTAAAACTGCTGCAGTCTACCATGAGGTCACAAACTGGCCGGGGCTTCGGTCCTTTAGGGTTACTCGCTCTTGACAGCATAAAATATTGCGTTTCCCGTCCAAAATTGTCTGTTTGGGAATCCCCAAGTTTGCTTTACGAGAGTGCTGTCGCATCGGCAACCACAAAAACTGATGTTAAGATCAGTCAGTCCGGACATTTAGAGATACTACCGAGGAGAAAGTTATCATGGCGTGCGAAAAGCACATAAGAAGGTGTGTACGATTGAAACCCTAACTGAAGAAACTGAGAGAGCAACTGATCAGAGGACTAGAATGAACCGATATCGATGGGGCCATGGTGGAAGAGAGTTCGATGGAGATGGGACATGAAAGAGCGACGAATGCAGGATGGGAGGGTCGGAGATGACGCAGCTGCTGTGGATCGATGTGAAGGTCGGAGCAAGGCGGTCAATCGGTGGGGTGTGGGTGACGACGGGATTGGGGTTTGAAGGGAGTGCGGTGGACGTGGGCATGCGGGGGTTGCGCGGCTTCAGCTCCACCGGGGTGCTTAACTGCATGCATGGCATGGCTGCATCCATGATTCCATGCAGGTCGTTACGAACTTACCATGCTTGGTAAGTTTACGGATTTCGCGTACCGTAGGGGGCTTGTATCTTTTGTTTTTTTTTAAACAACATCAGTATCAAAATGAGAATTCTTAATCGGAAAAATCTACGGCAGTTTTCAGTGTTAAATTGAACGCGTTATTCGTTAACTTGCTAAAAAGCGTACAAAGTGAGACTTTGGCTTCTTTTTTTTCCAGAGAAGTGAGAGAATGTCATATTCATTGAATTGGGAATCTGTTGACTGTTTTCCAATGAAATGAGATATATATCATTCATATCATTATTAAAATGTTCTTTTTGGACAAAAATTTCATTAACTTCTTATATTTTGAATAAAATTCATTAACTAGGATTTAGGTGACCTCTTGAATTCATTTTTAGGAGGCCTTTTCAGATTCAGGTGAGGTACAAAATAGTACCCATGTTTTTACCAAATTAATGATATTGGTACTTGCCAATTGGTAGTCTTCCATCCATTAGCAAAATTATGAGCTATCCAAGACTCTGAGTGCCCCTTATTTTGTGGTTCTCTTAAAATGTATTGAGCCTAAGTAAAGCCATATTTGTTAAATTGGGAAAACCAGATTCCCAAGTTGTACTTCACCTTAAACTCAACATTTTTCTTTCTTGTGTTAAACGCCAGATTTGAAGGTACCAAATTTGGTTGAGCCATTGAGATTTTGTCCCCCACAAATTCCTCCTCTTTGGTGAGGGCTTGTATATCAAAAAAAATGTTGCTTACACCTATAGCTTAGTTTATGGTGATCACCTTAAGTCTAGTTTATTTCCAAAATCAGGGTTTCTTCCCAAATTAACAAAAATGGCATTAAGTTGCTTACATTGGAGTGCGTGTGATGGTGTGAAGTGTTGTTATCTCATATGACTTTCATATTGTACAAGTATTAACTATTAAGTCTTATAAAGGCATGGACTTAGTATGGTATTCCAAACTTGAGTTAACATAATCAAATTTTTATAATTTTTTGGTGTTGTGCACCATCATGATTGAATGGTGCCTTCATTGCCTTGTTTCCATTGGAACCCAAGGGTTTTAACCATCATTGCACTTAAAGTTTTGGACTAGGAAAAGTAGGTTGTTGGGTATTTTTCATATCTTAAAGTACAAATTAAAACCTTTATTGAAGTTCTTTGAAAGGGGTCAAGAGGGGCCATCTAAAGGGTTCACAATTTTGGGTGTAGTTGAAACCACATTGTGAAGTTAAAATCAAAGACTATACCATTTTAGTTTGTGGATTGAAACTAAACTTTTGTGAAGATATATGTTACAATTTTTGGTGCATGAATAAAGCCAATTTATCAAAATTGACTCTACATATGGTGCTTTGTAGAGAATTTAAGAAAATTATAATTTATGAAGAAGGTAAATTCTTTCATTGAACCAAATGAATAGTGGAATAAAGTAACAAACACCTTATTCAACAAATTGGGATAAATCATGAATGTTTAGATTATAAGACTCATGGCAATCAAAGTCAAGCTAAATGGATGCCTTAAAAAGAACACTAAATAAATTCATGGCAATACATGCGGTAAGTTAGTCAAAGACTCAAAATGCAAAGCTTGAAAAATGATATAAGGTGTGAAAATTTAAGAAAATATTGCCAACACTCTAGCAATGGCTGCTTGAATCTACTTTGGAAGCCTGAAAGCACACTCTAATAGTCTAATGTTTTGCTTCATACCTAGGAGTTAAAACTTTCCCAATTTATTAACGTGGCATTCACACTTGTTTAAGGAAACATTCATTCATGCAACTCTCTAATTTTGCGCTTGGCCAAGGGCACTTTACTCTACAAACTATTTGCAAAAACAAATGTATTTCTTAGAAAATACTTTGAAATTTTGGTTGTTTTGATTTCTCTACCTATATCAAAAATTGGCCTACGTCTTGCAAATTTCATAAGCAAAGTTTTGAAGTTGTTAATTTGTTGTTTTGTTGTCCTTTCAGGTTTTATGGGGGCCCTAACTAGGCACGTAAGTTTACTTGATTAGAAGCCTACAAGTGCGAAAGAATCAAGTTTTAGGTTTCAGTGCAAAGAATGGTTATCCCGCATTCTTGACTTGGGAGTGTAATTACTATACTAAAGCAGGATAACCAAAAAAAAAAAAAGTTGAATATCCAAAAAAGCTCATTAAGGCCGGTCGAACGTGTTATTTTTTTCTTCAAAGGCATTTATTGTAGCTGTATGTTAAAGTAATTTTTTGTCTACATAGCCATAACTTGTTAATGACAATTTCTAATTGTTTTAGGACCAATGCTACAACAAGCTTGATTATAAAGATCCTTTAAGATTTCCTCCAGAACAAAAATGTTTACAAATTTGGAGATTTCTTTGTTAAAAGTTACTAAGATATAAAGCAAAAAAAATTGTCATCACCAAAAGTAGCAATCAACTTGGCACTTACCAAACTTCACATTTTTACCAACAATTGTTGCCATAAATAAGTATAATAGTGTGATACAAGAGAAGGCGTGTAATGCAATAGTGAAATACTTTCAAATTTTGTAAGCTAATCATTCACCTAATATACGTCATAGTAGGATTATTATGCATCTTCATCATCTCCTAATAAATAGTAAAGAAATTTGAAAGATCATTATGTGACCTCTATCCAAACGAAGCAATATTGAGTTTCATTTACTCCAATATAATTGAAAAAGTCCAGATGTAAGCGTACGATTGGATTGAGGCTGCATCTAATAATGTGGGACAAGATAGTTAGATATATCACATTGATTATCAAGTATACTTAAGGTAGCAGCATCCATAAGCGCGTCCCCATGGGTGTCACTTGACAATGGCAAGGTTAATCAATAAAAAAAAAAATGGTTGTGTGTGCTTCAATGATGGTTATATGAAACGATGGTTGTGGGTGACTAGCATGAGGTTTTGAGTGTCCATCTCACTATTTAAGAACCAACAAGCCTTGTGATTAGCATCTCTTACACATGGTCCTTACAATTTCAGTAATTTTGGACTTTGAAAAATCTCTGTGAACAAATGCTTGCAGTTGGAACCTTGAAATTGATGTCAATATTTTTAGTTTCCATTTCCTAACTTACAGTATTTTTTTCAAAGTTGTTCAATTGTTTTTCGTACTCCAAAACCCTTATTTCCACGCTTATGGGTGCTCCTACCTTACATGAGGTCAAAAGAGTACAGTAACATGAAACACGATTGATATATAGGATAAATCTTGTTATTGAAATGTTACTCAGTTCAACAGAATTACAATACATTCCTTATTTCAAAAAACGATTTTCAACGTATCCCACGTTACAGAAAAAAATTCTTGATGTATGTTCTGTCCAGGACAAGCATGACAAATTCCTTCACCAACTTAGCATGCCAAACAAAAATTTCGTTAATATGTTAGTGGCAACTTCTAAGACGTGTCTACAAAATACAATCATAGGCACAGGAATTGAATAGAAAGGTGCACTCCAAGAAATACACTAGCTATGAAGCTCAATATACTATAAATGTCTAGGGAGCACAAGAACAATATACGCGAGCAAATAAAGCATAATCTTATGTAATATACATGTGGATTGTTGATCCTTTCCCACGATACAATATGATTGAAAGTGGAGTTGCGAAAATGGGATTACCCAGTCACCAAAAATCGTCACCCATCAATTAATTGAAAATCATACGACTCAAAACGCAAGCAGACAGTGGACAGTCGACCAGCTCACCGTACAACACTATAGGAGAGACCATGTCACTGTACCAGAAATAATACACCACCACAGCAAACAGCAGATGTTCGAGCAATCAGTTCTTGCTGTCGTCTTTCGGATAAAAAGGTCATTTTATAATGACTCGTGAGTTCTGCGACGCTTCGCCACTGGAGCAGGACTAGTTGGCAGACCAAGGTCAGGGACGACGAAGGTATCATCAAACTGTGGAACAATAGCTGCATCCTGCTTTGCTTTGCCTTTGCTGAGGGTAGATGCCTTAACCCCACGCGACGAAACTAAAGGTGGAGCAGGGGCAAACATTTGAGGAACTTCATGAGACGACTCCACGTACATCTGCTCTTCAAACATACTCAGATCCGCCATCCAGTCATAATCGCCAAGGTTGTTCATGTCAGCCTGTGAACATGGCAAACTTTAAGTTAGAGTAATCCAATTCATCACTACATCTCGGTAAAACAACATGCAAACATACAGTAATATTTAGCACAAAATTTTCGTGCATCTGATTAAATAATAGGTAAACATGCTAGATGAATGTGGCCGCCTAAGTGGGACAGTTTGAAATAGTACCTTAGAAGACCCGATATCGCCCATGTGATAACCATCTGCTAGCTCGGGTAGATTCAGAAGCTCGTCCACACCCCAAACAGGCACAGCATTAGATAAGAAGTCAGCCGAGATGCTATTCCTTCTTCCAATAGCGGGACCCATCTGGTCAAAAGCATTTGCAGAAGTCGTGCCCACAGGCTTCGTCCTCTCTCTCTCTGGGATTCTTCCACCGTTGGGCAACCACGATGCTGTTGAGGCCGGCGTCACATTCACATTTACAGCAGGGATCTCTGGGATACTAGCAATAAGCATGCTACTCTTTGAGGCTGACGATGGATTGGAGCCCTTCAAAGGAGAAGATGTTCCTGGAGTCCTTGGCACCATAGAAGGAGGAGGTTCCTCCGGCACCACATCTGCGCTCTGCTGTCCGCAAACGGCTTCCAAACCTACCCTGGTTCCTGTTATTAGAAACCGCTGGTGATTGGAAGACAACTTGTTTGCGGTATGGATGGAGACATCGCAGTCTCGACAGAGAAGAGCCCTATCTTCCAAGCAGAAGAAGAAACCGGTTTTTTCCTGCACAACATCAATCAAGTTTTCAGTATACAGTGAAGTAGTACAATAAAAAAGCCATGGTTATACAAACATACTGTTTGATACAAACTATACTGCAACGTATAGGAACCTCACATCCTATGTAAATTCCAGGCTAGATTTTTTTGTTCCGAAATATGTCTAAAAGTACCAGGCCAAGTCGCTAGACATATCAACGTTCTGAACAGAAGTCCATCTAGAACGCAAGAAAGTTCCAAAGTCGTTGAGATATGTACGAACAGTAGTCGCGTATTATAATATCTCGTATAAGACGCATGTATAAAATCAAGGCTAAACTTTTTGTTACCAAAAAATGGCTGATAGTACACATTTACATCACGACACACATCATTTTTTCCTGAACAGAAGTCCGAAGGCATAATAACTACCTAGGCATAAATATTCCTTGATGCATGCATACATTCTCCAAGCCTTACAACAATAAGCGCCCTTCTGCATACGCCGTAGACATGTTCTATAACGCTTAATGAACATTAGGCCACTGAACCCTTATGTCATCCACACACTAAAGTGTGCTCAAGCTGTACATGCAAATTAGAAAGAGGTCTATGTCGTAAGCATCCAAAGGAGAAGCTTGTGTAAATGGTCACCTACTACAGTCACAACTCTTTAATGACACATGCTGGAGATCCAGAAAACTCTTATCATATGTATTCGGTGAAAGTTGTCCTATCACATGCGTACGCTTCGGAGCATATTCAAAGAACGCACTAAAATGTGATCTTACAGAGTGCAATGACAAGGAGTCACAAACCTGGCATATGTCGCACTTAGGAGACTCGAGCTGCCCGACAAGAGGAACGCGGACATGCTTGATGGCAAGCTTATTCGCGGCGTGCACTCGCATGTCGCAACTAGAGCAAAGTGCGGCTTCATCAGCACAGCACATCACCGACGCTTTGTTTTTCTCACAGACATCGCACTGAACTCTCATCGTGGCCGCCTAGATACAAATTCCCTAGTAAATGAAGTCGAATCAAAATCCCGGTAACCACTGCGCGCCACGATGCCGATATACCGAAACGGCAAAACACTTGGCAAAGCTCGGAACTCTTCACCTTCACTTCAGCCAAAACAAATATTCAATTAGACCAATTTGCAAAACCGAAAAATAAAAACGAACCAAAACATTTTCCAACTTTATCGGTACTAACCTCAAAAAACTCTAACATATCTAACACCTCCAGCATTTGTAACCTAAAAAATCTCCTTCTACGCGTTACTGTTCCATCCCATTGCAGAACCTCTTACATGCATGTCTTGCCCTCACCTAAAACCACTTCACCAAGCCTTCACAAGAAAAATGCCACTACAATATTGCAATACTAAACCGTCGCCGTTGCTTCAGCCTCACATAGCAGGTCCAAATTTGGAGAAGCATCACAAACCCTCGCTTGACTGTTGCTAATAGCCAAAAATATATATATCGAAACCGCGAGTTTCAAGCATCAAAATGACGAGCATAATTAGTACAAAGCTCACCTTAAAAGTACACGGAATTGGACGAACAGAGGTCGAATGCGCCGCGACCAAGGAGCTTCAAAACGCAAACCCTCGCAGCAGAGAGAAACGGAGAGCAATGGACCAGAAGGTGGCGGTGGTGATTGAGGGCGTCAGAAGCGGATGAATGCCAGCCTCAATTCAGATGCCAATCGATATCTCTATCGACATGCCTCTGAACGGATCGGTTACTAAAGCGACGTCTGTGGTTCAAATTGAGGTGTCCTGCGGCGAATTGAGGTTCAGAATTCTTTTCTCATGCAGGTCGCCATTGAGATCCCGAAGCATAAGATCTGCGGGCACTTGTCTCGCCTTTTAAGTGCCAGCTGGAAGATATACGATGGCTCTACCGCACGTTTGCTGCCACGTTCAGCCCCTCGCATGGGAATCTCTTGGACTTTATACTAGTTCGTTTTAGTTGGTTAGCTTGCATACGAACCATTATTTTTTAACTTTTCAAAGATCCTTGTGAACATATTGCATGGCCGTGTCAGATTTCAATCAAGGCATTACCAGTTCTTTACTTTGGTGTTGAATTTGAACTGAGGTAGGAGGCTCATCAACCGACCATCTAAGAGCTTCTCCAGCCTTTCTCTCCAAACGGAGGACTGGAAACAGATTTTCCCGTGTGACTTTCTCTGTGCAGAGTGTTGTTCCGGGTGGAGGTCCAGCTTGACTCGTTAAATCGAGAATGAAAATAGAAAACTGTGGGACCACTTTCCGGAATTGTCAAAAGCAATATGCGCTGCAGCGGGTAATGCCGCAACAACAAACGAGCTTCCAAAATAAGAACACGTCAAATTTCCTAAACGCAGTAGAAATTACAGTTTCGGAAGAGAAGTTTGAGGAGCCCAGCCTTCTTTTTGCGTTTGGCAAGCCTGCCATGGACCGGGATTCCGAGTCCTCGCAAGCTCGGGCCCAGAGCTTTGCTATTTGCCAAGCAAAGCTGGAGCTACTCTAAGGGCTGAAATTAAATTTTGGGGAGGTGAGACTTCTTGGATTATTTTCAGTAAACTTTCCTTGAAAGACAAGAGAAATTGGCATTTAACCCACGTTGTTTCATATTTTTTGAAACTTTGTGGAATTAGTTATGAAAGTTTGAAGTTGAAGTAACATATTACTCTAAAATAATCCATCTTCTCAAATGTACTTTGCTTGTATATTGTGGAATCTATGAAAAATAGCATGTACAAACAAAATACATATAAGAAGGTGAACAATTATAGAGCCTGAGCAGAATATGAGCCTCCTACCTTATCCCAGTAAAGAATTTCAGGCTGAAGTTCAAAAACCACGTGCATATCAGAAACCTTTAAAAACTAGAAAAAAAAAAGGACCTAATTGAAAGCTCTATACTCAAAATAAAACCTATCAAATATGTTGAGTTTATTATCAGTCTTTTTTATCTTTAAGCTTAAAGACGAGAAAAAAATATTAATTGAGTTTAATCCTCACTTCCACTTTTTGTACAAAAATATATATTTCTTTTATATGTATTTGTATGTTGTAAGTGATATTAATTTCTTTTTGTACATTGTACATTATAAATCACAATAAATTCTTTTTTAGTCTAACACGTAAAAATCCGACACAGAAAAGTCATAAAAAGGTGTGTAGGGTGTTGAAGATAAATCACTACTTGAGTTTCACTGATAATATTTCTAATTAGATCGTGAGCATTTGGAAAATAAAGAAAAAAACAGAAGAAGCAGTTGAAATGGAAATTGATATTTGTACCACACCCTTTTGATTATTCTACCACACCTATTTTACGTGGTCAATGTTTATGATATTTTAATAGGTACAAACCACAAACAAACCATCACCAAATTGAAAATACATCCCAGACATAAAAGCTGCCACTGCAGCTTTTCTTTTTAGCTCTAAATCTTGTTTATAGTATTGATTCAAAAGATCAAAATTAAACTTAGTATGATATAGATTTTTTAATTGAAATTGAAATTTTTATGTTAGATTATTCTTCCAAATTAGTAATGTTAATTTGCATGTGGTCTATACCTACTATAATATTATAAATATTGGCCATATATAGTAAGTGTGACAGAATAATAAAAAAGATCTGATAAGTATATGAATTCCCAGTTGAAATTTGTTTTTGCAATTCATCCTTTCATTATGAGGACAAATGCAACTGAATTTTAATATGAATAATCTTGGGATTATATGCATCAATCAGAAATCATGTTATTTATGTCATAAATTAAAAGCATTAAACTTACGTGGAACTCAATTGTAAAATAAAAACACTGAGAATATGTTTGACCTTTTGATCACATAATGGTTTTTTTTTTTTTTATGATTTTATTTGACCAGACCACATCTATGGAGAGCAATGTAAGGTAGGAACACCCATAAGCGTTAGCGTCCCCATAACCGTCACCTCTAAAATCTTAGAAAATCTATGAAAGTAGATAGATGTAATTACAAGGATGTACAACATGTGAACATGAAACCTTAATATTGGTTATGGGTGCAATGGCAATTTGCTCTTTAAGAATTCAGAACTTATTCTCACAATTTCCAAATAATTCATTCAAAAGTGCAAACTTATTATTTTTCTGTTCCTAATAGGATCCTATAATTTGCTAGATGTTTATTAATAGTTATCATGTTCAAAATCCTTAGTTTGACGCTTATGGGTGCTCCTACCTTACATTACTAGATAATCTCTTTATCAACATGTTCTACAGTAATTTAGAAATCTACATTATTTGGCTGTTTTAAGTATTTATATCTATACTACTAAGTGGGAGGATTTTGACATTGCGCCCTTTTCTAGAACCTTCTAGATTTTTTTGGTGTAAGTTGCATTGAAGCAACAAAAGATGCCCTAAATATAGAACACCAAGCACCTTCTAACCATGTCATTTTCCAAAATCTTACGAAAAAAATTGGCAAAAGTTGTAGCAATAAGGATGCCCCCAAATATAGAACACAAAATACCTTATAATCATGTCTTAGAAAACCAACAAATTACAAAACACCCCCTACCAAAGTATTAAAAAGTAGCATTGTGATGAAGGCAATTACTATATTTTGTTTCAAGAATGGACCAAAAAAACTATGCATCAAGATTATATTTTAAACCAATTGATTTGATTCTATAAAGTTGAATGTTGCATTACCCATACATGTCCAACTCAAGCAAAGCATGTGCCTACTACACACACACACATATATGTATATATATGTATATATATGTATATGTATATGTATATATATGTATATGTATATGTATATGTATGTATATGTGTATATATATGGGGAAATTACAAATAGGGGCGTGAAAATGAAAAATATTACAGATAGGAGCTTAGTTTCAAAAAAATTACATATAGGGGCGGAACCTCAAAATAGATTGTAAACATTTGTATTTTTTTGGTTTAAACATGCATTGATTTAGATATGTCACATTAAATGTTTGCTAAGTTTCAGAAAACCTAAAGGCCTCTCCAAATCAAGCCTAAATAAAGAAATTATAGTAAAGGGGATGACAATTTTTGGAAACACCTCTAAGTTTTTTGGAAATTAACTAACATTTAATGTGATATATCTAAACCAACCAATGTTCAAACCAAAAAATCTTACAAAAAGTTACAAATCATTTGAAATTGCGCCCCTATCTATAACTATTTTGAAATTGTGCCCCTATCTATAAAAAATTTCATTTTCATGCCCCTATTTGTAATTTCCCCTGTATACATAATGTATATTTATATGTATATATAAATATATAATATATATTTATATGTATAAGTACATATGTGTGCATACTTGTATATACTGGATTGATCAACATTATATGATAAAGCAAGGATCTTTACAATTATGCATAATCTCCTTCAATTTTTTTCTCTTAAAGCTTAAAGGCTTGAAGTTATGACCCTGATTTTTTGGGTTTTTAGATATAAAAGGAACGTTATGTATTATATTCTTATTACAATGAGTGATCAAGGTCATTTTTTAAACCCTATATACTATGTTTAAAATCATACGTAACTTATTTGATTAAATGTAGATAGTTCAAAGTTTTAGAAGCAATGATCCAAGCTTTTTTTTTTGAGGTAAACAAAACATTGGAAGATCTTCCCATGTTTTGCATAGTCTTTTATTGCTCAAAGTCTATAAAAGTTTTAAATTGCATGAATAGTCTAATTTTTCTTAATTTTGGCATGTATGGAGTGAAAACCTCCAAGCTTGAAGGAATGACTCCAAACTTGGTGTAAATTGATCCTAAATAAATTGTTGACACAATTACAAGTAATTAGCAATACACAAGTCTGTTTATTGTACACCTCATGAATTTCACCATAATGATACTAATGTATACATAAATTCTAAAACATCTATTTTGTTGTCAGCCCTAAGAAACTTCACAGAAAAATTCTATACAAACAAAAAATAAAAAAATAGAAATTAAAATTGTATCAAAAAGAGACAAGGACCATAAATTGTTTTTTCTATGCCATGTAGTACTGATTTTAATTTATGATAGCACATATAGATTATGCATTGCTTTGGTGATTGAAAGCTATTGTAATGCCATAAACACCTTCATAGCTACTCTTCAAAGATGAACTAAAAAATCTCTATACCACGGATGTGGGCCACAAATTGATATAAATTTTCATTTATTAATTTTATTGGCCGGTTTTTATTTTTTGTACTTTGAATTTTTTGGTGTAAATATGATGTTTATGGAATCCATATAAAGTAATCAATATGATTATAGGGAATTGATATGTGCACACTGGGGTAAATTATAGATTTGAGAATTTTGAATTTAGATTTGGACTTAGAGACCATGATTTAGTCTAGAACCATAAAAAAAAGTTGTAATTGATCAACACCCAATGAAAAAGTTTAGCTAGGAGGAAAAGTATTACTTTTACTTTTGTATGTAAAAAAAATAAGTTATTTCATAGAGTGTTATTCAATTGCAAGGTCTTTTACGGTTCTAGATTGAATCATGGTCTCTGAGTCCAAATCCAAATTCAAAATTCTCAAATTTAGCTTTTTGATAGTAGAAATTATATATAATTTACCTCCCAAGGGGGTGTGCACATATCAATTCCCTAATTCTAATATGACTACTATAGGTTGAGAGCAAATTCGGCAGGTCTTTGCTGAATTGATTATTTTTTGAGAAAAAACAAATTTGGCATCAAATTTCATAATTAAACAAGATTAGGCACTTTCAAAAGAAGTTGTTATTATTTGGCATTCAACCAATTTTTTTAGTAGAATCGAGCCTTTTTCTAAGCATCTTCCACTTTCTAAAATTAATCCTACGTCTAAAATTTGCAATAGATTGAGCCCTCTTGGAATCAACCTTGACCTTCAATTGTTAGTTAAGCTTAATGATTTTTATGATATTTGGCATTTCAATTTTTTGATTTGTTTGACATTGGGCATTTTTGGAGAATAACTTATAGAATAACTAGGCAAATTTTGGGGAATTATTTTATGCCAAATCTGCTCTCAACCTATAGTATACAATTTTGGTAAAAAGAAAACATCAAGCAAAGCTTGTTTCATGCCTTAGCATATTTCATATTTTCTTGGTTAAGGTTTTATTCCTTTGAAATTTTTAGGTGAACTTGCCATTTGTAAAACTTTACATATTCATACTTTTAGTAATTTCATATTTGGACATTTCTAATTATAATTCTAAGCACCTTTTCAAGCTCCTTGGTCAAGCCTTAGCAAGCATCATACACCATAGTTTTCAAGCCCTTTGTCTCCACTATAGTAGTAACAACTTGACTACAACTCCTACACTCCATTGCGCCTTCATTCTTAATTGATCTTCTCCTACCCACCTATGCACATGCATCCTTATAAGTTATAACTATCAATAGTTCTTTACATGTTAATGTTGTCATTTTCATTATCTTAAACATCATATTATTCATGGCATTAGGATTATCTTGGCCATTGTTTTGATGATGCTATTTTGGTGTTGTTGGTTGTCAATTTGGTGGTCTTTTGTTGTGGCTGTTAAAACTTCAATTTAATTTCCTTGCCACACAAGAAGTCCTCAAACTTCACTAGAAAGTAAGAAAGGAGAAGAGCCAAAAAAATGAAAGTAAAAAACTTAAAGCAAATTTACTCAAAATAATGAACAAGTACAACATGTTCAAATTCCAACATGAAAAAACAAATGTCTTGAGAGGTTATTATGCTATAGTACTACAATTGAACAATTAGAGCCATGACAATAAAAATTCCCTTTACACCCTTAAGTATTCACCACATTACGACAATTGAACAATTAGTGCAATGACAAAAACAAAATCCCTCTACACCCTCAAGTGTTCAAATGATCCAAAACATCCATTTCTATGTCAACACATCTCACGCAACTCATTTAAAAAGCTTCAAAGGAGATAACACATAAACGAACCAATAGAAAATACACATCATACCTTCCATTATTGAACAAAATGAGTTTCAAATTTTTTATATCTGGTTTCTAAAACAAACTTTCTATATTTCTCTTGGACAACCACAAACTAACGAACAAGCAGAGCTACAGTACAAGATCTCCTATCATTTATGCAGTAGAGCTACAATCTGTACCTTACTTATACAGTCCAACTAGAAAACACTGAATGCTATATACAAAATCGTAGATACTGTAACAATGTAGCACTGTCTGGCTGGTCAAGTACCAAGCTACTCAAAGTCACATGCACAGCATCCTCCACTTCAGCCAGAGCCAGCAAAGTGAACTCAAGCAAACAACTGTTGGTACATCCTCAGTCCTGACTCCTGAGAGCTTGAAATACAGCATCTGCAAAAACTAAGGTAGAAATACCATAAACCGTTAAAATAAGTCACTTAGCCTGTAAGATATGGGGAATTTCTTGAAAAATTGAGCTCAATATGTGCAAAAATAAGGCCAATGAAGAATGCAAAACAAAAAAAACAATCCTAAAGAATGAATATCTTATGCAATATAAATGTGGATTCTTCATTTGGACCCATTCTCGTTTCATAGGTTCACCTACAACGTCTACCTCTAGAATCTTGTTCCAAAACAAGTGTGAGCCAATCAAATGCAAGAAAATCATATCTTTTTAGAATCTTTTTCAAAGCCAGCTTTTGCTGGTTTTAGAGCCGTCTACTCTGCCATTAAATGGGGGAACGGTTTATGATATTCCTACCTTAAGGTAGTAGCACCCATAACCGTCAAATTAAGGGTTTTGAACATGATGATTATTAATAAACATTTAACAAATTATAAGATTCTATTAGCAAGAGAAAAATGATGAGTTTGCACTTTCAAATGTATTATTTGAATATTGTGAGAATAAGTTGTGAATTTTTAGAGAGCCAACTACAATTACACCTAATACCAACACTAAGGTTTCATGTTCACAAGTTGTACATCATTGTAATCACATCTATTCACTTCCGCAGATTTTCCAAGATTATAGAGGTGATGGTTAATGAGTACAGTGATGGTTTATAGTATGCCCTACCTTAGATTGTGAAACGGCAAAACAGAGGCAGAATTTATCGTCTAGACCGGGACTTGGCCTCGGATCTCCAACCATGAGCGTTTTCGAATCCATTTCTCCCGAGCTGGAAGTCACGAACAGCTTCCATGACCTGCGCCTGCGTGTTCATGACAAAAGGGCCGTATTGCACGACCGGCTCGTTCAAAGGCTTTCCAGCCACTAACACGAACTGCGCAGGCTGCGTCCCCGTGTTCCAAGCGCTGAGCCCATCACCGTTGCTGAGCACCACCGTGTGACTGGCGCTGATGGCCCCTGCATCCTTCTTCCCGAACACCACGCTTCCGTCGAGGACGAACGTGAAGGCGTTCCAGCCTTCGGGGATGGCTTGGTGCAACGACGCGCCGGGTTGCAGGTAAAAGTCCAAGTACATGGTGGGCGTACGAGTGAAGACTGGCGACTTGGTGCCGAACGACTCCCCGGCAATGATCACCACCTCCACGCCGTCTTTCGCCACCCTCGGAATGTCTTTGGCTTTCAGTTCCTGGTAGTTGGACTCAATCCTGCAACGTCCATCTTCTCGTGTCAGCATAAAAAGTAACCCCCTCCCAACTTAAAACCAGCGTTGTTACTTCAGGCAAGTTTAGGCTGTTGGACAACACAAAGTTTAGGTTGTCGGACAACACAAAGTTTAGGTTGTCGGACAACACAAAGTTTAGGTTGTCGGACAACACAAGTGGACAGACATCACAAGTGGACAGACATCACAAGTGGACAGACGGACAGACAAATTGGACCAAACGGGCGGGCGGGTGGATGTGTCTGCTCTTGTAGAGCATTTTTAGGATTTTTAACCTAAAAAGAAAGAATCAAATCACTATTTTCATTTTTATTGTGAGATATGCCTTTATAACTCCTTTTGATTTCATGTTGGCAATGATGAGTGTCACCAACATGTAAAGTTCTTTACATCATTTTTATCATTTTTAAGTCAGTTATGACATCAGACGGACATGAGCTCAATTGGGCACTTTGGACGGACAGGCAATCAGACAGACTGGCGGTCCAATGTGACAACCATGCTTACAACCAATTGAATTGCCCATCGTCACAAAAGACCTCCACTTACATTGAAAACTAGTAGTGTACGTGTGATTTAAAGGAAACAGTATCTTAATAATGACTAGTGATCTAATGCCCTAATAGATTAACGAGAATTTACTTTTAACAACTTTGTGAATTTCAAAAGGATCTTTTGTGATGACACGTAACAGATAACTGACAGCTTTTCAAGCCCAAACCTACCACTCTGCTACTTGTTACAGCATGTTTCAATAGACCACATTAGCAATACGGAAAGGTCTACTCATACGCCCAAGCTTCTTAATAGCTTTCTCTTGATGGTGTTGGAGAGAATCTTGCACACTCATCATACTATCGTTGCCTGTAGCATGCTTTTCATTATGAAAAATCTGGATTTTTGAGGCTATGAGTGTACGTACATTTTCTCCTTTGCGGCTAAGTTGACCCACAATTGCAGTCCTTTTTGTACCCCTACCGGTGACGGCATTTCACTGTGTACTATTCCACGCCCTGCTGTCATCCACTGCGCACATCCAGCCCATAACCATAAATTACCGTTAGTTAATGTACTAACATCTCAATCACGTCACCGCCAAAATACCTTTGCAAATAGTAACAACCAAACAGAGTAGGATTTAATCAAGTACTTAATGAAGCTTTTACAAAGTCGTATAACTAAACATCATGATAGAATGAATGTTGCAAGCACAGAAATCTTCGATAATGAAAGATTGGACTATTAACAGCTGCAAGAGCAAGGGCGAGATATAGTGTGTCAGAGAAGTATGTACCTGGACGTCACCGGTTTCTAGGATACCTTTATGGCCTTTAAAATCTTCATGAGTAAAGGAACCCTGTCGCCAACAACATAATATCAGATTCTAGAGACATCACGGAGAGGACGAGACATCAGGGGGTATTACATTACCAAGAACCATAAACCTGAAGGAAAATGGAAACCGTCATCCCCGCAAAAGGTTAATTCTCTTTGATTGGAATTTTAGGTGGTACGCTTTAGTAGGAACTTCGCAGGTTTAGTCCTCGGAATTCATTTAATTCTCTTGTAGTTGACCTTCCATGTGGCAAACAGTCATGCACTTCTCAAGATATAGAGTACAAGCCAAAAAGGTATCTCGTGTAAAATTGATTAAATTTTTTAACAAAAACGAAAGAAGAATTTCTTCAGATGAAAGGATGAAATACCTGAAGCATGTACGTCACTGTCTCAAATCCACGATGAGGATGATCGGGAAATCCAGCAGGTCCAGAGGCTGCATTAGTAAAAGCAAGTACAAGTCAGTTCTAAGAACCTCAAAAAAACTCTCATCACACAAGTAATGCTTTACTTCCGTAACTTCAAAACCTTCTTCAAAGAAACACACTACTGCTCTTAATCGTGCTCCAAATCGTGTTGCATTACCCATGCAGCGACCAACGCAAGAGTTCAATCGTTCTCCAATTTCACCTAATTGCATTTCCGCTTCTCCTATCTACTAAAACAAGACAGCGATCTCTGGTACCGCACACGCTACGCCGACGTCCAAAAAAACCTCAAACTCTAAACAGATACAATTACAGTAACTAAACTACTAAACACTACAAAATGGCAAACAATAATAAGCTTATCTCAAAAACAGAATCTAGTGAGATCTCAAACTAGTTCCATCAAATCGGCAAGCCTTACATTCGAAATAGTCCAGAAGCAGAAACGGATCCAGCTGCTTCAACTCCGGCCTGCACACCAATCCAATTCCAACTGCTCAACACAAAATCTAATTCATTGCTCCAGTTCATTAAAAAAATTCACCACGGTAAACAATCAAGAAATGTAAAACGATTAAGGGCGATTCAGACTGTGCCCGACGTCCCAAGCCCCACCCGAAATCTGAGAATCTGATTGGCGGAGAGACAGAAGATGGGACTTGGTGTTCACACTATGCCTGAAGTCCCCATCCCACTTGCTCACATGGCGCATTGACGCCTACATGGCAGCACTTTGGAAGTTTTGGCACCAAAAAAAGTGGGACTTTGCTCAAAATTTGAGTCAATCACAATGCTAAACCCAACTTTGAGCCCAAGTTCCATCCTTTCTGACCCACAAAGTTGGGATTTTGCACTACCATGGGACTTCGTAACATAGGACGTGGGACGTAATCTGAAACGGCCCTAAAGTTTAACAAACTGTTCGAC
Organism: Ulota crispa; assembly: GCA_963920765.1. Classification (NCBI taxonomy): domain Eukaryota; kingdom Viridiplantae; phylum Streptophyta; class Bryopsida; order Orthotrichales; family Orthotrichaceae; genus Ulota; species Ulota crispa. The sequence goes on along the minus strand of OY987249.1, from coordinate 12,736,232 downwards.
AATTCTAAGAGAAATTTAACAAGTAGCCGTTATGCAATCTGTCATATTCAATACTTCACGTCCGAAATTCAAACCATCCATCAACAAAGAGCACAAATTCCCGCCTAAATTCTCCCGCTCAAAACCGTCACTATCACGAACAAACTAGAAAGATATACGAGAGAGGCGATCTTCGTAAGAGGAGAATGTTCATTTCCACTAAAGAGGAAAGTCATAACAAAATTCGTGGTCTACACACCTGCCAATGCTGCGCCGCACAGTGGCGCCATCACCCTCGGGTTGCGCCTGAGAGCGGATCTTCTTGACGACCTCACGGGGCTGAGAGAAATCTGCAGACACACTTCCCATCGCACGAATACCACGAACACCACTACGCCGTTGAACGATTTTCTCAAAGCGATTGCAAGTCCAGATACTTCGACAACTGGTAGAGCGCAGAGCTACAGCCGGCAACATGAGGAGTGAGAGAAGAGCGAGAGTGGATTTGCTGACGATTGGAAGTGTGTGCGAGCTTTATAGGATCGCAGAGAAGCGAGCGCAACACCCGGCGAAGCGCGACTCCGTCGTCACCGAATCGAAGTGGAAGGATTCCTTTCCAGAGGGATTGTGGCGTCGGTGCTCCTTCGAAGGCTGCTTCGGAGGAGCGTGCCGGCGTGGGCCCTGGAATTGGCGGGCTTCCGGCGAACTCCTGTTGGGTGGCGCACACCTCTGGAATCTACGAACAGTGTAGATTGAAAAGTCTACTGATAGTCCATTCCTATGTTTCTGTAACAAGAATCTAACACCTATCTTTTAAGTAGGGAGGCCAGGTATGAATGCTGTGTTTTATCAAAATTGTTATGGTTTACAATATTGGAACTTTGATAAGGGAATTGATATATGTATCACTCATTTTCGACTATTCTACCACACTTACTATACTATTCCCTCCGTCCCTAAATCATCTTCATGTTGGCTTTTATTTAGTGTCCCAAAATGATCTTCTTGTTGTAGGAGGACGGCAGCTAGCAACACTTGTACATAGTCCAAAAGTATGGGCATGTTAACCAATCCCATGCCATCAAGTGAGTGGCCACTGGTGCTTTTCAAAAATGCCCCAAAAATTTAATTTTCAAGCATTTTGAAATCACACTTTGAAAACTAATTTGAAACTCAAATTTTCAAAATAATAGGAGGACATCAAACTCTATTCATAGGTCTTTTTTTTTGAAAAATGGCTCTTTTCAAGCTTAATCTATAACATTTTGTGTAATAGGAAGATCATTTTGGGACAGAGGGAGTGTATAATTATGGTTAATAATTACAATATTAACCCCTAAATCCCTGAGTGTCCCCTTGAGGGACAATGAGATTTTGGGCAAGTACCTAAGACTAAACTACTTTGTGTGATTTTTTGAAACTTTTATGGAAGATGGGGAATTTGAAGATCCATGTGCACATCTAATTTTTTTTCATTCTGACATTTTTGGAAGAAGTAAAAAATGAAATTCTGATTTTTTTGGAGATGGGGCACTGTGGGTAGCCCAAAAATTGTTTTAAAATTTGTATTTTTTTGAAATAAAAATCTAAAATTGGTTCTTTGAGTTTACATATACATGGGAAGCTTTGAATCACTCATTTCTAGTATATGAAATGAAAGTTATGAGGACTTTTAGTTAATTGGTAGATATGGCTCCATATCTACCAATTAACTAAAAGTCCTCATAACTTTCATTTCATATACTAGAAATGAGTGATTCAAAGCTTCCCATGTATATGTAAACTCAAAGAACCAATTTTAGATTTTTATTTCAAAAAAATACAAATTTTAAAACAATTTTTGGGCTACCCACAGTGCCCCATCTCCAAAAAAATCAGAATTTCATTTTTTACTTCTTCCAAAAATGTCAGAATGAAAAAAAATTAGATGTGCACATGGATCTTCAAATTCCCCATCTTCCATAAAAGTTTCAAAAAATCACACAAAGTAGTTTAGTCATAGGTACTTGCCCAAAATCTCATTTGTCCCTCGAGGGGACACTCAGGGATTTAGGGGTTAAACTCCCTATGTCCCTCTAAAAACATGTAAAAAGCTTCCTTGCAAAGGATGAACTGTGTTTTTAGTCTTCATGCTAGTGATACAAGCATTCTAGAATTAATGTTCCAACTATCAAATGTATGCAAAATCTCCAGTGTTCATGTCGCCATATACACACCCAAATTCCATGCAAAAAGTACCATATTTGTGCATGTTGCTAGCTCCTCATTATTGATGATTTAAATATTAATAACAACCTATGGTACCTCATATGGGCAAGGCCAAGCTTGCTAGGAGAGGAATGCTTTCTTATTGCTTAACTTGCCTCCCATGAGATCATTGAACCTGGCAAACACTTTTTCAAGGTTTGAAATTAGCAAAAGGGAGCATTTTAGTGGTACAAGAAATGTGTCTGATTTGGACGTTTTTAGAGGGACAAAAAGAGTAGTAGGCATGGACCACAGAACGCGTTATTCATTAATCCCTAAATGCCTGAGGCTTTTTTGAGCTTTTAGGAATTTGCTTTAGCTTGAACAAATAGTGAAAATTTTAATAAGTTGCCTCAATTTTTAAAAAATTGTAACCGTATGAATTCAAACTAGATATGTTAAAGATTACATAAGAAAAGAAAATACAACAATATCACTTATGGATTGAATGATTATAATGTTTGATCATGAGGGTGTTAAAATTGCAAATATAACTTGTAGTCTTTCAATCCTCTTTTTACATGTTGGACATAAAAAGTTGGTCACCAAAAAAATACAAGGTTAAAGAAGACAAAAAATGTCACTCCAATCACTTTACGACTTTTCAAAATTTATTCAAAATTTAAAAAAATAATAATTCTAGTGTAAAATTTTCTCCAAGATCTAGTGTATTTAAGTCTCATTTCCAAGGGCTCTCAACACTACGGAACCGTCAAGATCCTTGTACAAAATCTTGAATAGAAAATTCTTAATTAGTCATTTTCAAAATCAAATTTTGGATGCTCAAACTAGACTTCAAGAAGAACATTGCAAAAATGTAAATTGCTAAAACTAGCAACTTAGTTAGATTTGATGAACTTCAAAGTATTGTCGACACCAAAATGTGATGCCTTAGGCATTTAGGAGTTAAATTGGGAAAAAGCTTACATATTGGGACTTTTGAATTCTTCATTTTTAAGAATTTTTTAAGTGATTTAGAGTGAATGTTATGATGATTTCTTCAAGACTTTACATCAATGATAAAACACCTTACAAGAATTATCAAAAAAACTCACTTCAAATCATCAAAATATTCTCACAAATGCAAAATTTAGTATTCCTAAAATACATTATGGGAAAGTGTATTTCCCAATTTAATGAATAACATGTTACGGACAAACATCACTAAGCTAAAATTAAATCACTGCTTGGCATAAAAGTTGCAACTTCAACTTTGCTTTTCAATTTTCTTTCCGGCTTTGAATATTGCTTATAGTAAAGTTCTAAATTAAATTTCACATAATTCAGATTTTTTAATTGGGAAATTACATAAAAGGACATGAAAACATAAAATATTACAGATAGGGGCACAATTTCCAAAAAAATTGTAATTTTTTTGTAATTTTTTTTGGTTTGGACATTGGTTCATTTAGACACATCAACTTAAATGTTAGCTAACTTTTTAAAAACTTAAAGGCCTCTCCAAATCAAGCCTAAATAAAGAAGTTTTAGTAAAGTGGATGGCAATTTTTGGAAACTTTTAATTTCTTTTGAAGTGTTAGCTAATAATTAATGTGATGTATCTAACTCAACCAATGTCTCAACCAAATTCTTTTTTACAAAATCACGTTTTTTTTGAAGTCATGCCCTTATTTGTAATTATTTTGAAACTGCACCCCTATTTGTGATATTTTATGTTTTCATATCTCTATTTATAATTTCCCCTTTTTGAATTGTTACTATGAGCAAGATTTGGAGGTAATAATCTAGAATTAAAATTGCAACTTTTAAGTCAAACTACATTTTCAACTTAGTGATGCTTTTCATGTGGTCTATACCTACTATTATATCACAAATGTTGGCCAGATGTAGTAACTTAAGTATGATAGAATAGTTGAAAAGTTGTGGCATTTATATTGATATCCTTTTTATAATCGCTTAGGTAGAACATTTCAGTGAGTTTGTGGTAATATGGTTATTTTTTGGCTCATTCTTGTGTTCATTGTGAAACAAACTTTGCACTTCTTTGGAGTAAGAAGTAAGTGCTCTCCAAATCTTTCATTATCACAACATTTTTGCAAGAGAGAAAATCATTAAATCCCAAAGTAGTAAATCTTATAACACTAGCAAATGTTGAGATAATTATTTTAGAAAAATTCTCCTTGATGGAGTTTAACCCCTAATTGCCCAATCAACCATTTTTTGGTTGCTGCTCTTTTTTGCAAGCTGCCTCAAATGAAAAAAAAAAAAAAAAAAAATCTTAAATAAAATATAATTTCAAATAAGAAAGTAAATCTACTTTCCAACCTAGTCTAAATCATGTCAATCCAAGTTAAATTCCATCAAGGAGAAAATTTTCAGAGACAAACACTTCAATATTTGCTAGTGTTACAAAATTTATTATTTTGGGAAACTAATGATGTTCTCCCCTTAAAAAGATTGTATTTTAGAATTTTAGAATAGAATTTCTATTTGTAACCAATCATACCTATTTTAAATTCAATGAATAAAGTTTATAATTTTGATGAGTATTAAATGATGAATGCTTCTAAATTCATTAAATAAGAGTTCTTTATTTTTTTTGAAATTTAGATCATATGGATAATTACCAAAGATCAAAATTTTTATTTTCTTTTTTGAACCAAACTTCATTGAAGTTATAAAAATATCATTTTATAATGCATCTATGTTTTGCCCTTACCCCCTTGGGTGTTTAGGGGTTAACTTAGATTGACATGATTCAAATTGGGTTGGAAAGTAGATTTGCTTTCCTATTTGAAATTATTTTATATTTTTCAAAATTTTTAAACATGCCAAGCAACCTGCAATAAAGGGTAGCAACCAAATAGTGGTCAATCCAAAGCTTGGAGGGTTAATCCCTACACACCCAAAGGTGTTTTTAAAATTGCAATTGTAGAATCTTGAACCTCAAGGCTTCTAGATAGCGCTACCCAAAGATAATCCAAAATGGCTATGCAAATTTTAAGATACTTGTGATTGAATGATGATGTGTATGGAATTTTTTGCTTATTTTGGAGCTGCCCAAAACTATAATGCAAATTGGCAACCTTTGGATATAAAATTGGAAACAACCACTTAGGATGCTTTAGTGTTTGTTGTTGTTACTTCAAAACTAATGGCCCCCCTTTCAAATCCATAAGCACCGTTTCACAAATGAGCCTATAATGCAACTCTCAAAGCGCAAGCATCTAAAACAAAGAAATTTTTAGCTTCAATTATTGACCAACCATCATTATGAGTGAAAGAAAATTCAACAATGAAGAAATTATTATTTGTATAACGAAGACATTCCAAGTGAAATTAGTTCAAAAACACTTTTAGATTTTGTTAGATGTCAATTTTTTTGTAAAATGACCTTTATTGCCCAAGGGAGTGCCCAAGGGAGTGCCCAAGGAGAATCTTCACCTTTTTCTACAACTTGATGCCCGTCTTTTCAATGTGGCAACTTATCATAGGCTTTGTGTCACTATTCACAACACTATTCATGACACTTTTCATGACACAAAATGTATGCTTGCAATTAACCTTCCACCAAAAAAAACTAGAATGAGATGTGGAGGAATTTAAATTTGAACACTGGAGCTAACTTCAGCATGCAACTTTTCCAAAAAAACACCTCAAAAGAATCAAGTATGTGCCTTCAATAGGGTTTCAAAGTTTCTTGAAGTTTTTTAAACACCAAAATCTGGTACCTTGGGCATTTAGCCCCTAAAGGCCCAAGCCCTTTCTTCTATGAAAGTCATAACTACCACTTTTGGGGGAATGAATAGAAAGGTAGATTTTTTTTTTGGACTCCAACTATAAGATCTTGCCCCGGACTATGGGAGTTACTTGTGGGAAAAATCAGCTCATTCTAGATGTAGAGGAGTGAGATGTTGACATCTAAAGTGGAAAAAAAAACTTTTTTTTTATGTTGTCCAAAACTTTCAAAAGCCTTTTACCACTCCTATATAAAAAGAAGTGCTCTACGCAAAGTTGAGGTTTATTTCTTCCATTTAGAAGACCAAGTTAGGTAAGTGTGGGAGAATTTTCAAATGAATTGGAAGTGTGAATTATACTTTGTAAAATCTTGCAATGCCTTATAGGCTATGAAATTTGCATATACACTAGGCAAAATTGGAGGGTTTATGTGAAATTCATAAATCTAAATTTCTTTCATCCAAATGGCAAAAACCAAGGAATCTTGGTCTACTACAACTTTGAAAAAAAAAAGGTCAAAAAAAAAAAAACACAAAGAGCTCAAAAAAGTAAAGCACCAAATTTTACAAGGGGCAAAAGGAATAGAGGTTTGGGAGTCCCATATCTACCCGGAAACTAAAACTTCTCACTCATCAATCAAAATTGAGTGATTCAAAGCTTCCCACCGTTATATAAATCTAAAGAACCAATTTGAGATTTTTATTTTAAAAAAATAAAAATTCCAAAGAAGTTTTTGGGCTACCCGCCCTCCCCTATTTTTCAAAAATTCATGCATAACTTCTTCAATCAATGTCAAAATGAAGTAAAAATCAAATGCCCATGCAGATATTTGAATTTCCCATCTTCCACAAGAGTTTAAAATAATCACACAAAGTAGTTTAGCTATAAGTACATTCTCAAAACCCCAATTGTCCCTGGAGGGGACACAATTTGTCCTTTAGGGTTTAGGGTTTACGGGTTAAGTAAGGTCTCAACCGCAACCTTTTGGTGTCTCTCAAATATTTTAGTAATGATGGATCTTCCATAACCTGGCATCCTTTCTAAGGTTTAGAATCAGGATACCGTAGTGTGACATGGCCTTTGTTTTATATAAATTCATTAACGTCAAAATCAAAATTTCAGATTTTTATGAAAAGATAAGAAACATGAAATGAAATTTGTGAAAAATTAGTGAGAACAATGACTAAAACTTCACTAGTAAAAAACAATTGCCTTGAAATAAGTGTACCACTACCTTGAACTGTTAATAATGCAATTAAAACATGTTTCACATATCTCACTTCCATTCATATATTACTCATAAACAACATCATATTTTTAAACTGTTTTCACTTTTATGATCCTTTTTAATTTGAAAGAATATGATGTATTTTTCAAATTGAATATATGACAACTGGTTCAATAATTACATGCATACCAAATCAAAATCAAATTTATTCCAAATCAATGTAAACAAATCACTTTTGGCAAAATATTGATTTTTTTTGTCATTGCAAAGATAAAACCCATGTCACACTACGGTATGTGCTTTTAAATCTCCTCAAAGTTTTAGCCTTTTGAGACACGTTTTTTAAGATTGTATTGAAATACTATAGTCCAAGGTGTATTGAATTTATCAAAATTTCAATAAACAACTTCATTAGTGCACTTTGTGAGTTCACTTATTTCTTGTATTTGTAAAAGTTAACGTTATTAGCGTGAGACACAACGATTGAAACAATTTGTATAGTAATACTTGATTTTTTTGTTGAACTTGAAGTGGTTCATTCTACCGAATTACCACTCACCTGCCTGCATTCAAGGACAGCCGACAAAAAATACAAAAACTGAAATAAATTCCGTGACTTTGACCAAAAATCTTTCCAAGTGACCAAAGGACAGAAGTTTGAGTGACAGCAAGATTTGCAAACTCGGTCTCAAATTCTCATCGAATAAATCATCTCATTTGCCTGCACAAACTTTTGAGTGTCCTCTAGTGCCTGACAATCATGCTTACAGTTATTTTTTGTACGTAAGCTTACCTGTACTCTGGGAGGGATTGTTCACACTCTGTTCCCATTCTCACGGAATCTCTCAAAATGAGAATAGTTGCAAGGTTGAAAAGTGGGTCACATTATATCCCCATATTCAAGTCTTGGTTCAATTCAAAATACGTACATGGCTCCTGAGAAAAAACCTCTTTCCTCCAAAAAAAATTAGTCAAGTCCCACAAACAGAAATCCAACTGAAAAAACCAGTCCCAACAACAAAAACCTCAAATTGAATTGGATGTGTAAAAAGTTGAAACCTAACTGCAAATTCCAATGCAAATTTTGCCACTACTTTCATTTGAAACCCCCAGAGCATGTGCTGAAACGGGAGAAAAGGAGACCTAACATTGATCATAGGACCAGAAATAAGACTCAAATGGGGGGGTTTATTTTACAAACCATCCACTTCGGATTTCATCCTAAAGTACAATAATTACTTACTTTGAGGTCGAAGTTGCCACTTATCAACTAGCCATCTGTCATAAAAGAATTCCTCTAAAGCTTTTGCCCTTTGTCCTAGGTAGGAGCTCTTTCCTCTCAAAATCAACTAAAAACTAATGATAATCAAATGGGTAATTGAGGTGATGTAGGCACTAATTTTTTTACAAGAAAACTAATGAACTAATGAAAATGTAAAGCAAAGTGCATTTGGAGAGCATTTTAGTAACCCAAGGTGCTACTAGTAAGGTTTACTAGAGCGCCAACAGCAGCCGCGTCGCCGGAAAACTTCCGTGCAAAGAGAAAGCACGGCGACGCAGGAATGCCGTTGTACACGCAGGTTTGCATGGAATGGTTGAAGTCGTCCGACGAATCCATGTATTGCCCGTCCAAATTTGCCGTTCTCTGTTGAATCTTCTGAATCAACTGCGGGTTTATCACTGCTGCCGTATGCTTCAAAGGCGATTCGCCGTGCTCCGGGTTTGACCAATCCGCGTACGTCACGGATCTGTTCGCTATGCCCTGTTGTCACACAATCACGCTGAATTAGGGTTTCATAGAATGCAGGACTCGCAAACAATGGGACTCTGTCACGAAGAACCGAGTCCGATCGCTGAATTAGGGTTTTGCAAAATGCAATATATCTCGAACAGCGGGACTTCGTCACGAAGAACGGAGTCTGATTGCTGAATTAGGGTTTCACAGAATGCAGAATTCGCAAACGATGGGACTCTTTCATGAAGGACGGATTCTGATCACTCAATTAGGGTTTCGTTTAGAATGAAGGATTTGTAACCAATGGGACTTTTTCATGAAGGACGGAGTCTGATCGTTGAATTAGGGTTTCTTTTAGAAGGAGGCAGTGTTTGTTTTTGGGCCTCATGAGGCCACCCTGTCAGAAATTGGACCAATGCTCCTTTCTCCCTCTCCCGTGTGGTAGGTGAAAAAAAAACCTCCTTCACGCAGGGAATCGCGAACAATGGGACTCTTTAATGAAGGACGGAGTCCTGAGAATTTTTTTTGTTTATGAGGAATGTGGAATTTATGACGCGAGGGAAGGCTATGGAGTGGAAATGGAGATGATTTGTACCGTGGGGTCCAGCAGGTGCAGCAGCGTTTGAGTGTACTCCTCGTCGAAGACGCAGTCGTTGCGACAGTCGGCTTTAAATTTCCGATAGAAGGACATGTCACCCACCACCATTCCGGCGTGGCGACGGTGCATCGACATCCATAGCTCGCCCTTCCGGACCTGCTGGGACTTGAACAATGGCTCTGGGTTCCACCGCTTGAACCTGCAAATCATAGAAACAAACAATTTTCTTATGGTCTAAATATAACTAGTAAGTTAATACTAAAACAGACCAAACTTTAACATGGAATTTACCTGGAGACAAGGAATACAGGATTCTACTAAAGTAGAGTACTGTACGTAGTAAGAACTACTGACTTTGATGTATTTTCAACTAAATTTCCTGCTCATTCACAACGATATGATAACAGGCTGGGTCTAAATATTATTTTTAGTTACACTCTAAACTTAAGACAAAGCCCGCAAATAGCATATGGACGAATGTGATAAGAGATCATGGTCAAATGGTTGATTTATCAAATCCATGAACAAATGTTAATGTCCTAGAATTGGCTGTCCTGTAACTGAGTATTTATCGTTATACTAGTGATAATTAGAGCTCTTTATTAGATTTTCCTACCATGATCTCAATGCAGAAATTTATTAGCAAGTGTGGCAAGTTGTTATTGATAAAGAAGTGCTAAGTTTTAACTAGTAAGTAACGCTATAGTCACGTCAAAGCACTCTAACTATATGCACACACTTGCATTGGGTTATGGTTTGTTGTTTCGTTGGTGAGTATTTTAGAATCTTAAAAGCTTGGAGCTATCAAACCGCTCAAGCGAAACAAACTCGAGATTGTGATAAATAATGGCATGAGAAAAATAAACTGCAGGACTGGTCCTTTTCTCCACGGATCTCAACAAAAAGAAAGAGGAAACTTAAGAGAAAAAAGCCAATTACTGTACCTGGGAATGGGAGAGTAGGATTCAACAAAACTCGTGGTGGAGTTCATGAAGTAGTCATAAACGTACGGGAAGCTCCGCACAGGAACGCAAGCCTCCGACACGAGCACGAACCACATGTTGGCCCGGTCAGAGTCCAGCAACGCAAACGCCAGCAAGCGCCGCACCACGTCCACCAAACTGATGTCGAACCTGGACACGTTCTTGGTGGAAATGGTGCGGTTACAGAACACGGAGGTGTTGGGGAACTGGTCAATCCACCAGCTGGGATGCGTGTAAATGGAGTAGGCCTCCTTATCAGCTCCCTGGAAGAAGCGCTCCCAGAGCGGCTCCATAGGGATCTTCTGCCGCAGGATGAACAGAAACGCTACCTTGGGCTTCCCTGGCGGCAACGGAAGCGTGGCCGCGTCTTGCGCCGCGTGCAGCAGCTCCGAATCCTCCACGGCCACCTTGAAGTACTTGGCTATGTCGAGATCGCGCGCACTCGCGCCTGGTTTCACGTAATCTTTGCAGGGGAGATAAGAATTGGGCCACGTGGAAGCGGGTAACGTTGAGGAGCTGTTAATTGTCACAATACTACAGTTTTGGCAGCCGAGAACTGCTGCTCGCGGTGGCGGAAAGCCTACAGCAAGGTCGGCGGGGATGAGTCCCGGCTGCACGTCTAGCAAAATCTTGAACAGAACGATGGATCCCGTGATTATAAGTGCCACTATGCCCCCTCGGTTGAGCCACACTGACTGAGGCTTGTCGAACCCCATTGCTTGACCTTCAACTTAAACTCTGCACTAGCTAATTCCAATTCACAATCTCCTCTTGGGTTTCATGATTTTCATCACGATCGCTATGAAGCAGTGGTCTTAAACCTGAGTTGCGTATATTGTACACAAGCTAGCTGGAGCCTAAATCCACCACGGGCTTGGATTTTTGCCGCTCGCAGATCTTGTACTGCTGTAAAGGATCCAGGTTGTCAAATCAGTAGCACGTCGATCTCTGCATCAGCTGCACGAGCAATTACTGCTTGCCTGTCAAGCAACCCGCGATGGAGACATCAAGCAGTCAGAGCTTATTATTGAGAAACTCTGTATAGTAACCCAGAATTTAATAAACCCCCCTCCACGAGGACCCAACGACAGTGAGAACTCGCCTTGGGGACTCAGTCAATGGGCAAGTAGCTCTCAACTGTCCAGTGATGCACACCTCAACGACAGAGACAGGAATTGAAACAACATACCTCAACAACAACAAATTGCGGTACCAAACCTGTTGCTCCGCGCCGTGCTAGCTAGCTGGGAGTAGAATTTCGGAAGACTATCGAACTAGCAACATCTTGGGAGTCACGTTCTTGTACGTCACGTTAGGCAAGGGGCAGCTACACTACAACGCCCTTTCAGTCCACGAAAGTGCAGAATATCAAGGTCAATTGCTGTGACGAGCTTTCGAAAACTGAAGACTGAATTTTCAACGGACTAGTGACGAGTTTGCATGCAAATGATCAGTTCCCCCGCAGGCCTGCACCATCTGAACACAGAAGGGTATGGAGGGTTGGGGGGTGCATAATACATGCTCCCTGCGCACGCCCATGTCGGAATTTGCGCAGTTCTGGGGCTGCGGAGGCGTGGAGGGCTGCTTGCTGGTAGGGAGAACCATGGAAAGCGTAGCGCTGTAGCCCTGACGATGTCAGCAGCCACATGAGGAATGCCACTTCTACGGGGAAACGTAAGCAATTGGTGGTGGTCGTACAGTACCCACGTCAGAATAACCAGCCATGCTTTCGAGTTTGGAAAGGGACTTTCTGCCGTCCTGTTTTTGGCAAAGTTGGGAGCGAGTCGGACGCCTTAATTACCTTACCTTTGGACCGAAGATATTAACACTTCCTAATGCAAATTAATAGCTTTGCGACACTAGGAATGATGAAGTGATTGGCGCTCGAGCCAGCGGTGAATGTGCTGCTGCTGTGCACGAAAGAGCTGGTTTGTGGAGATTTGAGGCTTCGGGGGTGGCGTGACATGCAGGACTACCGGCCCGAGTGGACCCGCCGTCGCTGACTCACTACGTTGCGCTTGAAACTCAATTGGACTCTCGAGGCAGTTTGCCTGTATTTTCTTCATTAAAGTATCTAAGTTTCGGGGCTGACCTGGCAACCCTGTAGGCAGGGTACGACTACATTTTTCCCGAATGTCCTTTCGTCCTCCAAGTAGACCCTGGGGTAAGAAAGTCAGAATTTTCTCTTGCACTAAATAGTACATTTAGGTTGATCCGCACTAATTTCTTGACATTTTTCAACATGTATAGATACTTACTGATAGTGCAGTAATTTTCATAAATAAATTTTGCAATAAACCAATTAAAAAGGGTTTGGCAACAACAATGATGTTTTGAAAAGACAAACTAGTAGCCTCAAAGGCTGTATTCATTCATTTGGGAAGAAACTATGATTTTGGGAATAAACTGAGTTTAAGGTAAGCACCTTAAACCAAGCTCTAGGTTTAAGTTTAACCCCTGAGCTCCCCATATACATTATACTGTCTTTAGGGATTAGAAATGCTTATTTGAGGAACTAGATCTAATTTTTTCATCTTGCTATAAACTAGAATTATGAAGGCATTCGAGTTGTCCATGCCAATGGATTAATAGCAAGGAAAGTCAAATGTTGTATAAGTGCTCCAAGAGATTTGATTGGGTGAAACGTCATACGGGGCGTGGTGGCAAGCAGCGTTTTACAAGCTGCAACCAGTCATTATCTCTTGCAAGCTTCCTTGTGTGTGCTTTGTGGTAGCAGGAAAGTTGTTGGCAAGGGTTCAAGCATGTTCTAGACCCTTATTATGGCAACCGTCACCAACTGTGCCGGTTATTGTTTTCCGTGCAATAGCGATTTGAAGCCCTAAAACTTGACATGAAAAGAAGTGCAATCTTCAATAATGTACAAGTGTGTGCATTCACATCTAATCTTGATGCTCAAAAAATTTAAGATGAATCGAGGGCTTATAGAATTTTGTAAAAATCATCAAATATCAAGTACCTACCAAAAAATGAGATTTTGTCATCACATGTTGTTTAATCAAATGTTACAATCTCCCATCTCCCATGGCCGATTGTTCCCAAAATTTGCAAGCCATTTTCTAAGTAGGTGTTCCACTATTTTCAATGGTCACTTTTGTGGGTCATCCGATTGATTGAGAATGCATCAAAGTTATTAGTCTCCAAAAACCCCAATTTTGGTGAAAATGGCTTGGGCACTTAGGGGTTTGGAACACCATATTTGTTAATTTGGGAAAAACCGTACATTTTGGGACTTTCAAATTTGAAGGTGAAAGTTTTAGGAGGTCTCCTCAAACCTAGCTTGCAGTGCTTTTTTTGCACATGTGTCCTCACTTGAGAGGAGGAATTTGCGAGGGAAAAAATCTTAGTGGCTCAAACTAAGTCTGATACCTTCAAATCTAGCTAAAAGGTAACACTTTGGGTTTAAGGTGGAATACAAAATGGGACACCTGTTTTTCCCAAATTAATGAATATGGTGTTTAAAGTGAAGTACAACTTGAGAATCCAATTTTCCCAATTCAATGAATATGGCATTCTCTATGCCATAAACTTGTTTGAATTTTTTGTATATAGAGAGTCATATGCACCTTCAAGTGGCCAAGTGGTGAGTCAAAAGATAAATTTTTAAGGTAAGACAACCTAATTGTTAATGCAACCTAAACACAATATTTTGTGTAGGAAAAAATGCTAAAGTTTAGAACTTATTGCTATGGAGGAATTTGGAAATATATTTTTGTAAACCAATTATGAAAATTTTGGATTCATACTCAAATTTTGAGACCCTCCACTGGTTTACTAAACATAAAATGGATAAAAAAGAACAATTACAAAAATAGGGACAAATTTGTAGTGTTTTTCTTGTAAGTAAGACAAATGTGGTTTTTCCACCTTGGAGTTAGCTAAGAAAAAAAGGGAGAAGATTTGAGAGAAGATGGAGCTTGGCTTTGCATTTACTAAAAATCTCACCTCCAAATTGGCTACTAATGCTAGGTTCTCACCCCATCTTATGAATAATAGGAATGGACTTCCAGGCGTTGAGTTGTTGACGGAGTTCGTAAATATTTGAGGCATTTATTGAAGTTGGGAGTATTAACTCGCACATTGATGAACAAAAGTTTCACCGTATAAGGAGAAAAAACACATGGCAAGGTGCTAACATTTCCAGGTACTTTCAAAATCGGTCAATTTGAAAGTGGGGTAGATTCCAATTTTTACGTACGTCCAGTAAAACGTAGCCCCAGCCTAGTACTGTACTATCCTAAAACTCCTATCACAAGGAAAGCACATTTCCACGCATTGGTGGTGGAAAATCTGCTGACTTTTTTACACAGTCTAGATTCCCCATTGCACGGAAGTCCACGCTAAAAATGAGTAACAGTTGGTTGTCTTTACTTTTGTTTTTTCATTAGATGAACGACACGCGCGGTTGCGGCCTACAATTGCATGCCATGGGTGCACAGCTATCTATAAAATCAGCTTTTATTGGTAACTAACATCCAGACTTTGGTGCTTTTAACCCTTTAGAGACCACCGAACCATATTTTGGTTCAGGAGAGTAGTTTTTGGCCTATATACTAAAATCGCTTAACAATTTGGAAAATGATCTTGAAGAAGGCTTATGATCACAAGAATTTTGCATCCAATCCAAAAAATGACACTAGAATCAGATATGGGAGTTGATAAATAATGGTGTTTATACATCATGGCCTCAAAATACGTATCCATATTTGGTCTAAGATGGATCAAAGCCACAACACAATACATCAGACATCCAAGAAGAATGTCACCTTTCAATTGCATAATCTTAAAAAGCTTCAAATTACTCAAGAAATATGCTTGTATTGTTTCTCTATACGGTAGTAGTACAATTGTACTATTTGAGAATTCATTGAAATGATGCTATCAATTTATTTTAAAAAAGATTTATCCTACATTTAAGGCCAATTCTTGATTGCTTTCACCGATTGGATTTTCCAAAAAATTATCAAATTTCTTGTAAAACTAATTTAGGGTAGCAAAGAAAATGGGATTTTTGACCCTTTTTGTCCACTTAGCTACACCTTGTGATTGCTATTTTTGTCTATTTTGTGTGAAACTAGACTTGTTGGAAAGGTGGGAAATCGTGCTTTCTAGAAATGTAAGCCTCTTCTAAACCACAACTTGCATGAAGAATTAACATTAAAAACCACACAAGCATGAAAAACTAGAGATTTCCATGTACAGCTCACTCAATCATTATAATGTTTCACCTCCAACAGTAGACCTAGCTGAAATTTTGATACATTACAACAAACAAGATGTCCTTCACATTTGTACGGTTGGATTATTCAAATTGGGTCCATATTTGATTCAAATGCACATCTAACTTTATTGCCCCAATTTCTAGTGGATTTTGGGAAAATATGTGTGGTCTTTACAGGGTTCATATTTGAAAGAGAGGGATTTGGCAGTCTTATCAGTTTTTTTTTTTCACCCAAATCTTTGACCCTTGAGCGCTCGCAGTGAAATCGAGAAAATGAGGCCACATGGGACCATGCTCAAAAACATTGTACACCCTGAGCTAGGAACTTAGATCAAGGAGGATTTACCGCTAAAATAGCAAAAAGGGTGCTTGATGCACTCGACCATAAATTTGCAAAACTTTTGACCACACCATTTTGGAGATTATGATAGTCAAAGTACAGTTGAGTATGTGGCAACTGACCAATTTTGGGGGGTTTTGTGGCTATGGATGCAAAAATTCATGCCTTGGAGGAGGTTCCTTTTGATGGAATTTAGGCAAAGGGTGCACTTTACAAGTATCTCACTTGCTACCAAATTTGGTGATGTTCTGACATCTGCAAGGTGTTTTTTTAGAGGCCCAAAGTTGCAAGGCTTACATGGCATGGTAGATGACAGATAGGGTATGGGTACAGCTTTGACCACCACAAATGCACAGCTCTTGGTGGTACAGCTGCAAAATCCTTCTCCAATCGGAGGCATGCATGCCAAAACACCCCTAACGATATGGAGTTAACCATAGCTGGTGGTCTCTATAATTGCACCTAAACCCTAAACCGCACAAAATGAAGTTCTAGCGTACTATTGTCATACTTGACTTGCACAATTTGTGCTTGTACAATTGGTAAAACCCCCATCACCCATTATGTGGCATGAGAGTAGTATTGTACCCTAAACCATTACAATTTTCTAGACAACACACTTTTGATTTGGACCTGGTTTTATGGAAATTTTGATTTTGGGAGGCCATATTTTGGCTAGTGGGGCGCTCAAGAGTTAAATGTTTAGCTAATGTGGCCCCTCTAAAAGAAACATCAAGTTTGCCATACTTGGATGAAAGCTAAATTGAATATTGCATTTAGGTTACATTGACAATTAGGTTGCTTTACCCTGGGAAGTTACCATTAGGAAAAATTGAGCCCTCCAAAAGGCCCCTACCATGACACAAGAGATGTGCATATAGAGAAAAAAGCTACCATTTTTGATAATCAAAAATGGAAAATTTTGACATTTGGAAGCAATCAAATCATGTGCCATGGCAGTTCTAATATTTAAAAAAAAAAGATTTTTTACCTCCGTAATGCACCGCGCCGCCATTTGTAGGGGCCTTCTGGAGGACTCAAAATTTTGCTAATGCTCGTGACTAGTCACATGACCACTTGGAGGTGCATGCAACTCTCTAGATACTTAGAGCATCTCCACTCTTCCTCGTCACACTGCGAAGTACCAAGCTCAGTCTCCAAAAGCCTCAAAAATTAGGTCCAGCCACGACACACCAAATTGGAAACAATAAACAGCCTCGCCAAATTTTGCTTCATGGATGTCAATTTCCCATGCGCTCATTAAATCTTAAAGTGCTTGATTTTTAGAGTTTTGCAATCTGTGGCTTGCTATGATTTGCTTGCACATCCAAAAGAGCAAGACAGTTGTTGTAAGTGCTTGCTTTTATCATGCTTTCAGGACTTGCAGTGCTTATTTTGAGAGGGAGGCCACCTCTCCAGCCTGGAATTGTGCACTTCCACTACAAGAAATTGTGTCCTAATTGACATGTCCGAATTGACTAAATGTGTCCAAAATGACAAAAGGATTGTCAAATTGGACAATTTTTGTACATTCAGCCATGTTGATTTGGACATGTTCTTGTCATTTTGGACAGTTCTCCTTGTAGTGTTCAAACAAAAAGTTGCACTCCAAACCTTGCGTGGAGTGCTCCATTTGCAGAGAAAGGCTAGAGAAGCTCTTAAATTTCACATGGATTATGACTTGGACAGAGTTAGTTTGTTTTTCCGCACCACCGTTGTTGTTGCTAAGTCCTTTAGAAATTGTTTGTTGCTGTAATTTTTGAAGAGTATTACTGTAGCAGTAGTGCAAATGTCAAGAAATTACCCTGGAGTAACCTAAACGCAACATTCAGTGTACCATAACATTCAGTAGCCTGAAGAGAGGCTGCCTTTTCCTCTCTTCAGGTATCATCCACAACCTTCATCTTGACAAAAAAAAAAAAAAAAAGTTCTTTTTTCTTTTTCCTTTTTTCTTTTTTTGACTTGGCAAGGCCCTCACATTGACGTATGTGCACTAAATTGAGCCTCTCTTTCATAAACTCTCTGAAATTCAGCCAAGTGTCTCCATAGTTTAAGTATGGTGTGGAATATTCCACACCATTCTCTTGGAGGGAGGGCAGCCTTTACTAGTGCTATTGAATGTTATGTCTAGTAAAGAGCTCACTTTGTGAATGGATGCTTAAAAGTAAATGATTCTAGATTTCCCTCGAGGAGATCACTAGTTGACTTTTTAGGAACTACATGAGATTAAAAGATAGGATTCATTTAATTCAAAGAACAAAAAAAACATATATATGTAGGGATACTATAGGGTTCATGAAATACTATATATTGTAATACATATAAAATAGGGTATGCAAAAAAAATTGGTAGTAGAAATCTTTATTGATAAATTAGCCTTAATGAATAGGAAATGCACAAATTTTTTATAGTACAACGGAGAAAGTTAACAACAAAGGGTAGATGACAAAGATTTATATTCACTACAGTTATTTAATCTGGGGTTGTGGATCTCTTTGTTGTGTGTTAGTGCTCACGACTAGGATATTCCATTTTAGGCAATGCCACAATGTGATGACCAAATCCCCATGAGGAAGCTACTTGTTAGGGCTTGGTACAATAGGAGGCCCTAGTCACTTGGCAAGGCCTTTTTTGAGGTTCTAAGAATTTGCTCTAATTTGAACAAAAAGCCAATGTTTTGATAATTTGTATCAATTCTTTAAAATTATAAACGTACAAATTCACATTAGATATGTTAAAAATCACATAGAATAAATAAACACTACAACATCACTTATGAGTTGAAAGATTATAATGATCCTTCAATTTATATGCTTGTTATTAGGTTTTATGATATACATCATATACTTGTGTTACGAACCTCCCACGATCCGCAATTGAAATCCTCCAAACACTCAAGTAAACCAATAATCAATATATATATATATATTAACTAGAAAGACAACAAAGAGCTCAACCACTCGACCATAGAGGAAACTAATTCCCCAAGAGAAATTAGTCTCCTCACCCTCCGAGCCCCATCTTTTACTATCAATCTTTTCCAAAAAAATAGAACTGCTTTAACGACTTTTATATTTCTATCTTTAACACTCATCCTTAACTAGCTGTTAAGGTAAAAGTCTTAGTCACATTTAGAAGTATTCTAAATGTAACTTATATCCAATCTCATCTTTTACTTGGAGTTGTCTAACTCCAAGTTCCACTCCTTGTCTTGTCATCAAGTGTACATCCATGCTTTTGTCCTCAAGTTGTACCTCCCATACACTTGTCCTCAAAGGTGCATTCCGTACGCTTGTCCTCAAGGGTATCTCCCATGCCTTTGTCCTCAAGTTGTACATCCCGTTCACTTGTCCTCAAATTGTAGTACCCTTGTCATGCAATTGGAGTTGGCTAACTCCAATGCACAAATTCATCATCCGCAGATCTTTGCCTTCATGGCTTTTCTCTTGGTTCACTGATTCACATTTCATTGTGCGTTAGTTCATTCATTAATCATTCATCCATCCTGATAAAGGTCATGACAACTTGTTTGTAATAGAAAGATTTTTCTACAAAGAATAGTGAAAATATGATCAAACTGAACAGATAAATTTTGTAAACAAAGTAGCCCCACTTTAAAATAAAATCAAGAAATTTACAAAAAAAATAGGGTGCAAGAAATATGCCTTTTGTAGCTTTTTATATAATAATGCAGTCATCTAAAATACAACAACTAAGGTAAATAGCCCTCCATCAATTACCCTCTTAACTCACGTGTATACCATAAATTACAAGGGAGTGATCTCCCCAAGAGATTTCCTTTATTTGTTCCCCTTAACTCTTTAAAGACCACACACATTTTCACAAAATCTACTAGAAACCGGGGCAGTAAACTTAAATGTGCAGTTGAATCAAATATGGACCTAATTTAATGATCCAACCATACAATTGGGAAGAACACCTTATTTACTACAAACTATCAAAATCTCAACTAGATCTACTATTGAAGGTAAAATATTATAATGATTGAGTGAGATATCAAAGAGGAATTTCTAGTTTTTCATGCTTGTGTGCTTTTGGATCTTATTGCTTCATACAAACTTGAACACCATATTCATTAAATTGGGAAAAAGAGTACATTTTGGGACTTTTGAAGGTTGTAGTTGATCCCCTAAAACCATGTTTGTAGCATTTTTTTGGGTACACGTGCCCTCACCTGAGAAGAAGAATTTGCGAGGGAAAAAATCTTAGTGGGTCAAACCGAATCTGATAGCTTCAAGTTTGTTTAAGTTAACCTTTTGGGTTTAAGGTGAAGTTCAGTTTGGGAATCGCGTTTTCCCAATTTAACAAATATGGTGTTCTTTGCTTGAGAAGAGCTTTACATTTCTAAAAACTAGGTTTTCCCACCTTTCTAATAAGACTAGTTTCACTCAAAATGGATAAAAATAGCAATCACAAGGTGTAGCTAAGTGGACAAAAAGGGTCAAAAATCCCACTTTATTTGCTACTCTAAGATGGTTCTACAAGAAATTTGATAAATTTTATGGAAAATCTGATCAATGAAAACAATCAAGAATTGGCCTTGAATGTAGGATGACAAAATTTGAAAATTAAATGATAACACCATTTCAATAGATCTTCAAATACTACAATTGTACTACTACCATATAGAGAAACAATACAAGTGTATTTCTTAAGCAATTTGAAATTTTTTCAGACAATATAATTGAAATGTGACATTCTTCTTAGATGTTTGATGTATTGTGTTATTGATTTGATCCATCTTTGACTAAATATGGATACATATTTTGAGGCCAAGATGTATAAACATCATTATTTATCAACTCATATACCCAATTCTATTGCCGTTTTTTTGATTAGATGCAAAATTCTTGTGATCACAAGCGTTCTTCAAGACCAATCTCCAAATTATTGAGCAATTTTATAGTACAGGACAAAACTACTCTCGTGAACCAAAATATGGTTCGGCGGTCTCTAAAGGGTTGACTGCGCGCATTCTATGGTGAGTGTCGTTCTGCCAATGGAAATGATCAAAGCTCCATGACCTGCATAATTTAAGCATGAAATTGCTGGTAGTGTTAAAGGAAACTATAGCTACAGTCGGCCAGTGTTTTTCTAATAAAATAATCCAAGATCGGTGCTGTGGCAACCCCGTGGGCATGATGACTTGCATGATTTTAGCTTGTAAACGCTGCTGAATCAGGGTGGAATCTAAGTTAACCCTGAGCACCCAGAGTTATTTTAGGATTTAGGAGAAAATGGGGGTTTCATGGTTACCTCAGTTTGAAAAATTACATCCAGAAAAAATGACCGTAGGATTTGAAAAAAGACTACCTTCTCTGTTGATGGGGACTAGGCATGACTATTTTCACCATACAAATTAAGAGAAAAAGCAAGATAAAGTTGTGAGCCCCAACAAGAGGATCCCGTTGCTGGAGTGCTTAAGGGTTAACCCTTGAGCGCCCCAGCGACCAATATTGGTTGTTGGGTTTTGAAAATTGTTCATGTTTGACTCTTATCCTCTTCTTAACCCCTAAAGGCCCAAGGAACCCACTTTGGGCTTTATGAGAACTTGGGCAGGCTCTATTGACTTCATAGTTTGGAAATTTTTAATGAAATTTTTAGGATGGATGCTACTCATCATATTCTACATGTGAAGCTTTATTTCATGTCATTTGGATAAGTATTACAAAAGTTAGAAGGTTTTTTCAATTTCAATGTCAAACCGGGTAGCAAAAAACATATTTTAAACTTTTTTAAATTTTTTTTACAGAATTGCATAGATTGATACCTATTCAAAAAAGATTGAATCACTCAATTCCAAATAATGAGGTAAGAGTTACAAGGAGTTTTCTTTTGCGGGCAATGAAGGTAGGAAGAGGGTAGAAAAAACATATAAAGTTATCTTTTACTCTCAATTTTGAAAATTACAAATGAAAATGAAAATCAAAGTTACTACTTGTCTGTTAGAGCATTCTCACCATTGGGATTAATAGTTTTCAAATTCTTCTAAAACTTATTAGCATATTAGTTACATCTTCCATTCATCAATACCTTTCACTTTACAATTTTTGTAAAAATGAATCCAATTTTTTTTTGGTTAAATTTTTTTATATATGCTTTCAATCCATTTTCTGACATATTGCAAAAATTGCACAAGAAATACAACATATGTGTTTTTTTTGAAAAAGTTTGAAAAACAAAACTTCAACTTTTGGAAGGACTAGAAAAACTTACATTTTGAAGTTTAGGCACATTGATCTTGCAATTGGTGGGGATATTCATTTTGAAATTTTGGGACAATGTACTTGTGCAAGTTAACCAAAGGATCCTATGGTTGGTTTTGTGAAAAAATAAGTTTCAATGAAGATTTTGACCCTAGTTTGGGGACTAGTATTTTGAAGCAGTTTTGGGCCTCTAAACACAAAAGAATTTTAGGAGTTAATGATAAAATCAAAGGACTTGTACTTTTTCATGTATCTCCAAGCATGTGTCTACTACCACTCAAAAAAAATTCTAACTATTTGACTCTGCTTAAGCAATACTTTTATTGGACTAAGTACGCAAGGGTATGGATTTGAGTGAATATGGCCTGGGCGCTCAGGGGTTAAGTTACTTGCATTCAGCCATTGTGTTTTGATAAAAGAATTTCGAAATTGTGCTGACGTGGCACCCTGTAGGTGTAACTATTAAGAAGTAATAACTGAAGGATGGGACATCTCTACCGGTGCAAGAGAATCCCATCAATCATGTGAAGGAAGTGTGGAAGGAAGTCCCAGTGTTTATGCACCGATGTAGTACAGTACTGTGTCATTCAGTCTTATTTCCTGTGTTGTGTTGTACACATGCCAAATAATTGGACATGTCGAATAATTTGACAACCAATAGCACCTTCTTCACCCCTTTCTCAATTTCAAAGAATGGGAATGTGGCATTCTCTCCTTGATTTATAGAAGTTCCATTTTTTGAAAATTGAGAAGTTTTTCTCTTCATTTTTAGAGGAGAAAAAAGGTTGTAAAGAAGTTTTTGCATGTGAAGTTTTTATTTATGTTTTTTTATTTTTTCATCTTGCTCTTCTTATTTTCACCCTCCTTGTAGTTGGAGACCTTCATTAAATGTGTGAATGCATCTTGCTTTCTTACCATGTGACCAATTTCTAAGTAAACTCATTCTCCATTCACTCTCCAAAAAAGAGAAATCACACCTACTTCATGGAGAGGTGCTCCCATTAGTTCTTATTTCCATTTCACAACTTCTCATTCTTCATAGAAATTTCATTACTGGAAAATGTGTGACTACCCCTAATTTTCACATTCAACTGTATTAGTTTGGAACAGGCAGTTTGGAACATGCACATCAAGGAACCTCAACAAGTGTGTAGGATTGTTCATTGGCGTGTATTTGATACGTGACTAGTCAATATTCATTGGTGTGTATGATACGTGAACTCAACAAAATTGGTATGAAAATCCATTTTGAATGATAAGATTTTGATTATTGTATCCTAATTGAATTAGTGATCGTTATTTTCAATTGTGGTCAATTTTTGAATTCAGCCAAGTAATGTAGGTAACAAATTTATTCCTTTCAAATTAGTAATGCAGCTCAAGGTTGACTTTAGGCCTGGAGGCTGTGTTTAGCAAGTCGATGTTGTTTCAATACTTGGCACTAGCACTTAGGACCTTCCTTTCTTCGTCGGCACCATCAAAAAAAAATAGTTTTTGGATTTAGGAGACAAACGATTTGCTTGTTCCATTGGTGTATCTCACTATATCAACCTTATGATTAATTGAACTTCTCCTATTAACATACAAAAGAAAGAAACAAGCCATCCTTCACTATGATGGCAGCTTGCTAATAGTAGAAAAATTGTATTTGCATGGGTTGTTGGATTTGCCAATTTGTTTGTTTGGAGGGTTTAAAAAATTGAACGTCAATTTTTAGAGTTAAATTTGCACAATTTAAATCCAAAAATTGTAGTTTGGGAAAGCTTTTCTTGCAATGTTGTGTATGTCCCATTGTAAATTGTCTGAACAAGAGAACCTAAGGTTGATCTTGGGGTGGCCTCAGCCCTCAAGTTAAACTTTAAATTTTGTAATATATTCATAAATTCTTTAAAGATGGAAATTTTTGTTTGGTTTTATTAAAATTGTATTTCAAATGATATTGTCAATAAGATCCAACAACAAAATGAGATAGTTTAGCAACAAAAAAATATATTCAAATGTTAACGTTGTTGCTTTCAATTGTACATGTGTTTTATTGGATACCAGAAATCTTCAATTTATAAACCCATTCCAATGATGTTGCTTGAATAAAGTCAATGCTTTGGACAAGAAACAAATGTTGACCATATCCAAACATTGACAATAAGCAAACACTTCATTTGATTGGGCCCTAAACACACAAAAAAGGTGGGACCTTGACACTATCCAAATGTTTCTCTTAGAAAGGTAAACCTTATCTAAGTATCATTGTACATCCTTGAAAAAGATTCCACAAAATACGTATTGATTGAGAAATACAAAGGGGTCTTGAGATCTTTAGAATTCAGTAAGGTAGAAACGCCCATTCCCAACCGGGGTTCTATTCCCAACCACTAAGGTGTTTTGGGTCCAACCATTCTATTTCTACGCCTTGGAATGCAAATTTTTCCCTTTTTAAGATTAAGACAAATGAAGTCATGACATGTGTATCAAAGGAAGGTAAGAAGTAGTGAGCGAGAAGTGTTTTGACTATGATCAGGATCAGGAGAGTTTAGTGATTGGGTATGGGTTCCAAACACTTTATGCACTTCAAAATTTGTATAAAACTCAATTTTACATGAATAATTTTGAAAAAAATTGTGTCACAGTATTTTGTATGAAACCATCAAAAAAAAATTACACCACATTGTTGCTCTAATTTGCTATACTGTAAGAACTTAAATGATCGGGTATGGGCGGCTCTCCCTTTGAGTGAATGGAGGCATATCTGTTCCTCTTTACATGAGGCCAAAATATGATGGCAAAAGACGAACATAGGCGAAGGGATAAAATACGGCTCTTTAAAAATCTTTTGTATGAAATCTTAATGGAAACCTAGGGCCTTTTTACAATAGGAGTCAAGATCACGAAAACTTGGGGCTATTTCAATTAAAATTTCAGCCCAATGGGCCTCGAAAAAGGTAGCAAGTACCCATTCAAGAAAACAATGGGATCAAATTTTCTTATATGGAAAAGCTTTGAGGGCAAAAAGTTAAGGTCACTTCAAATCTTGAAACCTACAAAAGAGAAGGGATAACTGAAAAGAGACAATGTAGAGCAACTGTGATTTTTGTTCCATCTTCGCTGTTGACTACCTCAAAAAATAATCTCAACACAAATATTCATATTTTAATCAAACTTAACAAAGGCCCCAAGGTCAAAATTTGGTCTCTGTTATTAAGATTCAATTTTTAACCCTTAACCCGTAAAGAATCAAGTCCTTTTTTTTGCCAAAATCATTAAAGGTTGTCACTTTTAGGAGGTTTAGAAAAAGGAGGTTTTATGTTTTGTTTTTGGGAAATCCAACCGTTGGGTCTTGCCCCAAACTAGAAGAGGTACTTGTGGAAAAAAAATCAGCTCATTCCAAAAGGAGAGGAGTGAGATATTTATATCTGAAGTGAAAAAAAAAGATTTTTACCATACTGCCCAAAAATTTCAGAAGCCTTTGACCACTCTTAAAACAAAAAAATTGCTCTATCCAAAGTTGCGCTTTATTTTTTACATGTAGAAGATCAAGTTAGGTATGTGTGGGAGAAATTTCAAATCAATTGGAACTATACAACACATGGGAAAAATCAATAAGTAAAAAAAAAGTAGAAAATGAGTCAAAACAACAAATTGTTAAAAATTTAAATATGGAAATGAAAAATGCTAATCCCAACGGCAATAATGTTGCAATAATCAATCTACTTCCTTTGGTTTAATTTTTTTTCCAAAATATTGAAAATTGAGTAAAATAAAGGACTTCAAAGTTTATTTTAGAGTAGAGATTCCATAACCGCCTGCAAACAAAAACTTGTCATAACTTTCATCTCATTGATTGAAATTGAATGATTCAAAGCTTCTCACCTATATAAAAATCTAAAGAACCAATTTCAAGTTTTAATCTTTTTAAAAAGTATTTTAATTTTTTTTTTAAGTATTTTTTGGGCTGCCTAGATGGGCAGTCCTCCACAAATTTTCATAAATTCATGCATAACTTCTTTGTCAAATGTTGGTATGAAGAAAATATTAGATGCCCACATAGATCTTTGAATTCCCCACCTTCAATAAAAGTTTCAAAAACTCACACAAAGTAGTTTAGCCATAGGTACATGCCCAAAGTCCAACCTGTCCCCCAAAGGGACAATGGTCCTTTAGGGGTTAAACGTTGGGGTGGTCATTGTGACCAACCCAGCTAAAATACTTACAGTGTTCATCTCAATGCCCAACAATTATAGTGTTATTTTCTATGATTGCAGGAGTCACCAATGCATGGTGCTCTCATGAAAATTGCAAGAAGGGCAGCTTGGGACCTAACACCGTGTTTTTGAATCTTATCGCAATTTGGTTACCTAAAAATATGAATGCAACTGATGAGATAATTTTTTGCCTTCCATGATGGACCATGTGTTTATGTTCACTTTTGAATTTATTTTTGATGAAAAATCACCTTTTTTTGTAACATAGAAACTTTTTTCAAAGTGGAAAGACGTTTTCATCCTCCTTGATGTTTAGGGGTTAAAGCTAGAGCCATGTCATATTGTACCTTTTAAATTCAATGAATATGCTTTTGAAAATTTGGCCTTAACTTCTAGGGTGATTGCAAGAAACACTTGTACTAATTTTTATCCCCTTGGTCTTTGGCGGGTGGTTTTTGGCTATAATTTTTGTGTCATAAAATTTTTCTTATTGAAATTTGAAATGAAGATATGTGTAATAGTCACAAATATCTAGCAATTTTTTGAGTATTAATAAAATTAGGTTGCTAATTTTAAATAGCCCCCAATTAGGTGTCTACTTTGGCCATTTTGGGGGTTTTGAGTACTATTTCTAACCCTAAAATGAAAATATGAAGGCCAGAATTCACAAATAATTTCTTGCACTAAAGTTACACAATCCTACAAAAGTTTTTTTCAAAAATAGTAAGATATCCACTTTCTATGTGTGCTCAAACGCCTCAAAATGCACTACTTTTGCACAAGTGCACATAATACAATTTATTTTTTCCAAAATTGAATTTGATGGAAAAGGAGCTCCTTTGAGTTAGGAAAAATGTCCAAACTTTAGTTTATTTTTTTTGAATTTTTTACTGTTTTCTAAAAAGCAAAAGGCAAAGTGTCCTTGTTTGGGTGTTTTTGGTCTCTCTAATTTTGTGCATAACTTTTAGAATTTTTTTTCTAGGTTTGAATTTTTGCAAGTATGCTATTTTGAGTGCTATACAAATTATTTGTATTTTATTTTATTTAAAAAAAATTATTCCAAAAGCTCACAGACCAGTACTAAGACAATTTAAGGCTGTTTGAGACAAAAATGACAAGTGTTTCTTACAATGACCCACTAGTGGAAGGTGTTAAAGCTGTTCTCAAGAAGTCAACCAATGAGAGGCCAAAAGAAGAGTTTCAATGGCTCCAAAAAGCCTGCAACTCTAGTACAAAGGTGCCCTAATTGTTAGGGAATATTTGTTTGCTTGAAGACATTTACTTGAACATAAATTTATGACACTTTATTTGAGATCCTAATTTGAACCAATATATCTTGCGAGACTTTGTATCAGAGAGATAAAGTAAAAAAAAAAAACAAGAACCCGATTTTCACTAACATACTATAAGCAAGTTCACTTGGTTCCTTTTCAAAAAAATAATTTCATTACAGTTATAAGACCGCAACGTTTCTGAAGTTTGAAATAAAACGGGAAATCATGATTAAAAACCACAACCAACCTGAATTTTTAGATCCATTTCCATAATATCTTGTTTTTCTAAATTAACAACTGCTATAGTGGACATCTTTGCACAAACTGTAAGTTTGTTATTCCTTTACGGAAATAATATTTTGTGAGCGGGAATCATGAGTTGTGAGTTGTGAGCGAGGATTTTTTGTCAAAATAATAAATTCTACCTATAAATATGTACAGAAGGTTCTATATTTGTGCATTTTAAATTTTCAATAAATTTTGTCATTGATTTTGAATTCAAAATCTGTTCCTACTTCTAAGTTCTGACTCACAGTTTTTTTTGCTCACGGCTCATAACTTACTATTTTACTGTCACAAAACAGCTTTATCCAAAATAATAATAATAATTTTTTCTTTCATAACTACATGTTTTAGGAGCTTTAAAAAGATTTCATAACCAATAAAGGACCTTTGCTGCTAAGATAAAACCAAAACCAAAATGTGGATCACTTTGATTGTCCACGTGTTTGAGTGTGCATCTCCATCCTTAAAAGCACAAATAGTTTTAAATATGGCATTATATATGTTATAAGGTGGAGACAAAAATCTGAGACAAAAGATTTAGGGAATTGATATATGCATACCCAGGGGTTTGATATATGTAAATAGGGGGGTGTAAATTTTTTATATTTACCATCAACAAGTTGAATATGGACAATTTGAATTCAAATTTGAATTTAAAGACTCTGATTTAGTTTAGAAATTTAAAGGAGATTACAATTGAACAACTCTACGTGGCAAAGCTTAGCTTTTTTATAAATAAGGGTAAAAGTAATGATTTGTTCCCTAGCAAAGCTTTTCCACTAGGTGGTGTTCTATTATAACCTCCTTTGTGGTTCTAGATTAAATCAAGATCTCTAAATCCAAATTTGAATTCAAATTTTCCATGTCTAAAATTCACACGCCCCCATGTGCATATATCAAACCCTGGGTGTGCATTTATCAATTCCCAAGATTTATTCTTTGCTAAATCCTTCTCACTTAATCAACTCCTCATCAAAATAAAAACAATATCTATGTTTTGAAAGTTAAGAAGAACAAAAAGCATTGAAACTTGAAGTGTAGACTATTGCTTCACCATGATTTTGTTTTGTATAAAGAGCAATTTTGCACTTGAAATTTAAACTATGCTCAACAATGTCCAATTGCACTTACTTGTATTTGAATTGCTTTTTAAAATTCAACAAAACTTCTACTCAAGTGAGTGTGTTATAGATTGAGATTAGATTGGTGACAAAGTTGTAATGACTTCAAGAGCCCTTTAACACGATTTGAACGTGTTTCAATAAAAAAGTTACTAAGCTTACTCCTTGTTTAGGATACCTCAAAGTTGGATACCTCTTGTCTCTCTTCTCAACTTTCAAAGTGTGTCACTAATTTTGTATTTTATGAGAAGTTGAAAAGGACTGAACTGATGAATGATACTTATTGTCGCCAACATTTTTTTTTACTTGGGCTTATACTGAAGTGGACTTACGATCGGCCCTCAAAAATTAGAATGACAAAAAACAAATCGGAATCAGGGTTTCTTTTTCTGGCAATTTGGGGCAAAATTGCACCATTTTTTTTATTGGCACCAAGTCTATAAGAAAAAAGACACAATTACTTGGATGAAATCGTCAAAAAGTTTCAAAGTTTTAAAAAACTTGGATGAAATTGCCAAATTGTGGATGAAAACTAAATTAATATGTGCTAATGTGATATTTTCTATCCAATATGTGGATGAATGTTGAAATATGGAACACCACAATAACATTTTAAATTGCCACTTTGACATTTCTTAAAAAATGAAAAAAAAAAACCTGATTGGAACTTTTTAGAGATCCTTTTGAAAATTGTGGGCAACCAAGGGCAAAAATAACCTTATTTGTAAAGTTAGCAAAAAAAACATCAAAATTTTCAAACAGGTTTAAAAATTATACTTAATTTTGCAAAAAAATTGGTTTCAAAGTGCATTTCAAATTTTGAAAAATGAAAAGATTGCATTTTATCATTGTTTTTTTATGCTTCTTAAAGTTTTATTTCATTTTAGTCCATTTTCTTGTGTAGCACTTAAAGAGAGGAATTCAATTATTATAATTTTGACATAAACTGAACTCCAATTGATGGTGAAATGTATCCTTAATTAAAAAAATACAAGGTTTAGTTTAATACCGGCATGCTAATGAAAGTTAGTTAACATTGTGGGATATGTATTGATTTTATTGAAACAAGTCTGATATGTTAATACAAGATGTTTATCCTATTATCACTGGGCCTTAATTCAAATATTAGTTACAAAAGCTACAATACATCAAAAGTCATAGTTATGGTATCATCTAAAAGATAATCAAATTAGAGTTTTGTATCAAGTTCTAATTTTCTTAATGAGTGAAGTATGTGTTAGTTATCAAAGTTTCAATGAGATAAAGTCAAGGTTAACTCCTAAAGGAACCTGTGGATAGAATATATCCTCGACCAAATTTTGAAGTTAATAAAACCTTACTAGATTACTAATTTTAGTAATTTGCATTTTTGAACAGTTCTTTTTGAAGTTTAGTTTTAGCTTTAACAATCTAATTTTGCAAATAGTTGATTATGATTTATTTATTCAAGATTTCATGCACGGTGTGTTCATTGCAATCTTGACTTTATGTAGTGTTGAGGGCTCTTGGGATTGAGTCTCAAGTACAATACCAGGAAATATAGATACGTACTTGTCCTTTTTGCATTTAGAAAACTTGGAGTTATTGATTCAAAATGGGGGTCAGTTTGCCTCTTTAGGCTTGAAAATTATATTTTGTTCTCACCCCAATCCTAATTAAGCATATCAAAATCCAACCTCAAAAATTTTAAGTCCAATTTTTGATAAATTGTTTGGTGTCAAACATCATGGTTTTACAAGAAACTTGTTTGAAAAACATTGGTGATGAATTTTAGAGATTTGATTGCATGGGTATATAGGTAACATCCATACGCACATCCTCCATGCTAATAAAAAAAATCCTTAAGTAACAAAGCTTTGATTTTTAAAAAAGGATTTAGTGTGACTTGTGATATGTCCAAATTTTGTAAATTAGATATTTTTATATTCTAGTAAGCTTTTCACCAAATAAACACAATATCATGTCCAAATGTACAAACTTAGTCATAGGGTATGAGTCAAATAGCAAAAATATTATAAGAAAGAAATATCTAATTTACAAAATTTGGACATATCATAAGTCACACTAAATCCTTTGAAGATCAAGGCTTTGTTATTTAAGAATTTTTTTTATTAGCATGGAGGATGTGCATATGGATGTTACCTATATACCCATGCAATCAAATCTCTAAAATTCATCACCAATGTTTTTCAATCAAATTTCTTGTAAAACCATGATATTTGACACCAAACAATTTATCAAAAATTAGACTTAAAATTTTTGAGGTTGGATTTTGATATGCTTGATTAGGATTGGGGGAGAGAACAAAAAGTAAAATTTTCAAGCCTAAAATAGGCAAACTGACCCCTATTTTGAATCAATAACTTCAAGTATTTAGAATGCAAAAAGGGCTAGTATTTATCTATGTTTCCGGGTACTATACACTAGATCTTTGAGAAAAAATCACATTAGAAATTCATTTAAAAAAAAATAGAGTAGATTTTGAGAAATCATAAGATTCTTGGGGTTGTGCATGTTAAACCCTTTAACCTCATATTTTTTTGGTGACCAAGTTGTTAAATTTGACATGTAAAACGAAGATTGAAAGACTTCAAATCACTTTCAGAGTTTTAACACCCTTGTGATCAAACATTATAATCTTTCAATCCATAAGAGATATTGTTGTGTTTTCTTTTCTAATGTGATCTCTAACATGTCTAGTTTGATTTTACATAGTCACAATTCAAAAAGAATTAATACAACTTATCAAAATGTTGACTTTTTGTTCAAATTAGAGCAAATTCTTAGAAGAGCAAGAAATTCTAAGGTCCTTTAGGAGTTAAGCTCAAATTGAAATGACTCTATTATCATTTTGTAAAAATTTTCATCATCATTCATGATCATATTTTTTCATTTTCATCTTTGTACTTCTTCTTCCTTGACCTTTGTGATTATTCATAAATGCTAGCTAAGTTTAGGTTGGGTGTTATTCGTAGTTATTGGAATATGCACATTGGACTATTTTGAATTCCTAGAATTGATGGAGGATTTTGTTCAGAATTATAATAGCCTAATAGCAATTACAAAAATTTACAATTGGCGTCTTTCACTTATGCTACGGTCCATGTAAATTTGTACTTGGGTGAAATTATATTTTGTTTATTTTATAGTTTAGGTTTCAGACTTGACGGTAATGAACTCACTTTCTAGTATATTTTATGAAAAACATGTGTCATGAAACTTGATATGATGCAAGAGGCTGATCATGTAGAGTAATTTGAACTACTAACTAGCTTCAATTTTCAAAAAACCTCCATTTTTGTAAGATGCCACTTTCAACTAAACATGGACTATCCAGAATTCATAAACAATAACTTAGAAATTATATTCATTTGCAACACATTGATATATACTTGCAAAACATATAGAAAAATATGTCCAACTAAAAAGACATCCAAACTTTTGAAGAAAGTTTACTTAAAATATTCCAAAGCCTCTAATGTTTGAGGACACATATAGTCCATGATTACATGAACAGTTAATAGTACATGTTTGAAGGGTCCAAACTGGTATTTGAATTATTGGAGTTTGTTGAAGACAAACCTACCTAGTCATCTCTACCATCTGCTTTGTATTTTCACTTGGATATTTTGTATAGAGAATATGTCCATCTCCCTTGATGCATTACTTCAAAATACTAAGCTGTATATAGTGCATGACATTTATAACCAACAAATCCCAATTCAAGTGGTTAGCCTAAGGTTTTGTCAAAAAAGTTTATTAAAAAATCAAGTACACCAAAATGAAGCTTAGGGTTTAAGCTTCATCTTGGTGGATTTGATTTTTTGATAACTTATTTTTTTGATGAAGCCTTAGGCTAACCACTTGAATTGGGAGTTGTTGGTTATAAATGTCATGCTCCATAGTTAGTACAAGGCCATGATTATTGTGAGATATTCCAACATTATGCACATCTTAAACTTAAAAACCCTAAAAATGGAGTAGCCTTCATTAGGCAACCTCTCTAATGCACAATAAAAGGACTATAAATATATCGATCAAACGGTTTGCTTTACAGCATGATTATTATTTTAGGACACTTCGTAATTAGTTAATATGGCATTGGTGACTTGGTTTAACCTCTAAAGGATCAAGCCCATTATTTTGCCAAAATCACACAAAATTGTCACTTCTAGGGGATGAGTAGGGGATGAGTAAGAAGGTAGGTTTTATTTTATTTTTTGGAAATCCAATTATAGGATCTTGTCTTAGACTAGAAGAGGTACTTGTGGAAAAAGATCAGGTCATTCTAGATGAAGAGAAGGGAGATATTTACATCTAAAATGAAGGGAAAAGTTTTTTTTTTCCTGTATCTGTATCAAAAGCCTTTGACCACTCTTACATGAAAAAATTGCTCTACCCAAAGTTGTGTTTTTAATTTACCATGTAAGAGATCAAGTTGGGTATATGTGAGAGAATTTTCAAATCAATTGGAACTATACAACACATGGGAAAAAAATAGTAAGTAAAAAAAAGTAGGATATGAGTCAAAACAGTAAATTGTTAAGAATTTAATTATTGAAATGAAAAATACAAATTTCAATGATCATAATCTAATAGTAATCAATCTACTTCCTTTGTTTTAATTTTGTTTCCAAAATATTGAAAACTGAGTAAAATAAAGGTCTTCAAAGTTTATTTTAGAGTAGAGAATGCATAACTACTCGCAAACAAAAACTCCTCACAACTTTCATCTCATTGATTGAAATCGAGTGATTCAAAGCTCAATTAAAAAAATCAAAAGAACCAATTCTAAATTTTTGTTTTAAAAAATGTAAATTTTAAAGGAGTTTTTTGGGCCGCTTGAATTGCTACTCCTCCCCTATTTTTGATAAATTCTTGCATAACTTCTTTGTTAATTGTTAGAATGAAGAAAAAATTAGATGCCCACCTAGATCTTTAAATTCCCATCATCAATAAAAGCTTCAAAACATCACACAAAATAGCTTATCAAAAGGTACATGCCCAAAATCCCATTTGTCCCTTGAAGGGACAGTGGTCCTTTAGGGGTTAAATTTTCATGAAACCCTTCACTAATATAGTAGATTGTTTTGTGGTTTTCATAATATTTTTTGAGCAATCACTAACAAAAATTCTAATATAAACTGGCTAAGTGAAGAGCTAATGCATATGAAATTTGCAATTTTGACAAAAAAAAGAAGAAGCTACTTGTTTGTTGGGAAATGTCAAATTGTTTGTAAAAAAAAATGATTTAAATGATTGGTTCCCAACAGTTGCCAAATGTCCACAATGATTAAAAAATTATTTCATTATTATCATTGGGGACATTTTTAAATTTTGTGAACCAGACGTTTAGAACAGTTTTCTATTAGGGAATGGGACCAATTTTTTCCATCATGGTTCACCCTAATACACAGTGAATGAATCAATTGTTCCATTGTAATTGGGGTACTCTAATGCAAACTTCTCTTCTAAGGAATTGTGTAGTGCATAATAAATTTTAAAAGAACTGTGGTACTTATTGTTTGTAAACAAACCATTGCAAAATTGGAATAAATGAAAAAGGGTGCTTGCATATTAAAACAACCTTCTGTCTTGCGCAAGGAAAGTATTTACTACCTCCTGTACTCAAGCACATAGAACACTATACCAATAGTCTATTGGTATGCAAAGCATGTAATGCTTGGCATATTGCACTTTGTATAAACATGTTCATTTTTATGTTATTTTGCAAGCCTTTTTTTTTTTCTTCCAACTGAATTGCAATGCAACTCAATTCAGCAAGCCAAAATAAACAAAAAGTCATTAGGCATGATCCTCCGTTTGTTGTCTTCATCATCATTACTATAAATATTCAATCATACACACAAAAAAATCCTATACGCTAGTTTACAAAAATCACAAGACGCATTTTCATTTTAATACAAGAACATCAACAAAAAAATAAACGCACAATAAAAAATAAACACTGTTACATAAAAAATTCCAAGTTTTTCTCTACAAAAAAAATTAAACACCACTTTTCAAATGGGCATTTTTAAATACTTCTCCAACTCTATTACAGATTCTACATTGAACATAAGCTACTCTTAAATGGCAACATGAAGATACAATTGTTTGCTTTCCTCTCAAAAAAAATTTGGAAAAAAAGCAAAAATTGAAAATCTAGAAGGTTGCTAGAACCCTTGTGCGCAAGGAGTTAAATCATGAGACTCTCACACTACATATATATATATATATATATATATACATACACATACACATAGTTACTTTCAAGAAGATCCAGGAACCATTCTTTCCAATCCTTGTTTGCCATCCTTTTAAATTCGTATTGTCAAACTCAGAATGAAAATAACTGTGAATAATAAGAAAAAATGAAATGAAAATAAAGAAAGAAATCAAAATTGTTTTTTGATGAGCAACCTTGTGCAACTTCTTTGTAGAATCTTTGAATTTGATCATATAAAAGAACAAAAGAAAAAGGTCAATACACATAAAATACAAAATAAAGAACTAATGACAAATAAATTTTGGCTGGTGCGCAATGCCCGCCATTCCTTCTAGCCTTTGTGCTGCTTTCTTCTACATGCTAGATAAACTATGATGTTGTAAACCAAAGCCTACTTTGTCACGTCAAATTTTGATCTTTTTTTGAAAAGAACATATGAGTGGGTAGCTTAGCTTCAGTTCCTAATTGTTGAAAATGTTGTATAGCTTGCTTTGTCTCTCAAGAATAAACTTTTGTTGTTTTACGAAAGTATGTAAATGACTTTGTGGCTCATTCTTTTGAGGTTGCAAGCTATACGTTGTCTTTAGTGCTCAATAGCTGAAGTACAACTATACACTCATGTGTTTTTCTCAAAAAATGGCTAAACATTCATTGACAAGGTGAGGAAATGCGGAATGCATTCACTTTGAGTGATGCCACAATGGACTCTAGACATGCTAACTTGTGAGTGCACAATGTTCTAGTGAAAATTGTCAAGTGTTATCGCGGCCTTTTTTTCTGTGAATTTCAGTGAAAACTGCCACTTTTGGGGAGTAAGTAGAATAGAATTTATTATTATTATTATTATTTGGGAAATCCAACCGTAGGATCTTGGCCTAGACTATGAGAGGTACTGCTTGGGAAAAAATCAGCTCAATCTAAATGTTGAGGAGTGAGATATTTACTTCCAAAGTGAAGAAAAAAGTTTTTTTCTTTATAGCCCAAAATTTTTAGAAGCCTTTGACCATTGATCTGTCAAAAAAGTTACTCTAAACAAAGTTGAGGATTTTTTTATCATGTCTGAAACCAAGTTAGGTATGTGTGGGAGAATTTTCAAATGAATTGGACATGTGGATCATACTTTGTAAAATCTTGCAATGCTGGAAGGTTTAGAATTTTACAAATACACTAGGCAAAATTGGAGGATTTATGTAAAATTTAGAAATCTGAATTACTTTTATCTAAATGGTGAAAACCAAGGAATATTAGTCTACTACAACTTAGAAAAAAAGAGAGTAAAAAAAAAATACACAAAGATCTCAAAAAAGTAAAGCAACAAGTCCTATAAGGGGGAAAAGGAATATTTGGGAGTCCCATACCTACTAGCAAACTAAAACTTTTCATAACTTTCATTTCATTTATCAAAATTGAATGATTCATAGCTTCCCACATATATAAAAATCTGAAGAACCAATTTCAAAATTTTATTTTAAAAAAATACAGTTTTTTTTTTTTGGCTGCCCAATTCTCCCATGTTTTTTAGTTGTTCATGCATAACTTTTTCAATAAATGTCAAAATGAAGAAAAAATTAGATGCCCATGTAGATTTTTGAATTTCACATCTTCAATAAAAGTTTTAAAGAATCACAAAAAGTAGTTTAGGTGTAGGTACATGCCTGAAATCCCATTTGTCCCTTGAAGGGACAATGGTCCTTTAGGGGTTAATGCAATTGGATGAGTATTACAATCTTGAACTTGACATATTGCTCAAATGTGATTGTGGATTCCATTGGAAAAAAGAAATCTATAACCTAGTATAAACTCTGAGATTCTAGAAATTCACCACCAAAAGATAGTATTTGAGGATTTTGAATTCACTTGTGGATCAAAAAACTTTGATTGCGTCAAAGCCATGGATGGATTTAAGTATAGAAGCCAATTTTTACTTTTATCATTACATCTAAATAAATTTGAGCTTTTTCACTTGGGTCTGTATATGTGATTACATCAAGCCACAATATTGTACAAGTACGGAACCTAATGACAAATTGCAAATTACATGAACATTGAAAAGCCAAAAAAATCCACAAACAACTATTACTGCATCATGGCCTATTCAACTTGTAAAATGTAGACTCGAATGTAGATTCTCAAGTACAACACGAAAAGCAGTCTACAAAATAAAATGAAATAAAATAAAATAAAATGAACTAAAATAAAATGATGTGAAATGAAATAGAATGAAAAATAAAAATCCAAAAATTCAAAAATTCAAAATTCTACTTTGGTGCACAATGCTTGCACTGTGTATGGCAGTATGGTATGCAAGGTTGGATTACTTGAAAATTTTAAAATCTACAATTTATGTAATAAACTAAATAAAAACAAATACATACACACATAATGACACGGTTGGGGTGTTCAAAAGGGCTGTTCCATTATTATTCAGCCTTGCTCATGATTCTTCTTCTTAACCCATAATGGATAGTGTTGTGTTG
Organism: Ulota crispa; assembly: GCA_963920765.1. Lineage (NCBI taxonomy): Eukaryota > Viridiplantae > Streptophyta > Bryopsida > Orthotrichales > Orthotrichaceae > Ulota > Ulota crispa. Next base: position 12,698,372 of record OY987249.1, on the reverse strand, counting down.
TTGCTTTGTTGGCTTTCTAAAATAACATACTTAGAGCATCTCCACCGGTGGAGACTTGCTCAAAGTTTTCCATCTGCTTTGGTAAGGCCACACACCTCCTTTACTGTTCAATTTTTTTATATTTCTAATGAAACCATCATCTGGTGGGTCCAGGGGCACATCCCCTCACAGCCTCACAAAGGCATTCAAAAGGTTTGGCAAGGTCTGAAGGCTCTCAATCTCCACCCATGCTCTTTGAAAAGGTGGCCTTACACTCCAACACACCCCATAAATAAGCAATTGACCATTTATCTAAGGAAGTAGAGAATAAAGCTCACTAAACTTAGGGTGAATAGTGCATGAATAGTGGCTTGGAGAGTGGCTTGCTAGGCTTGCCAAAGAAGTGAGTTTGAGAGGGGCCTGAGAAGGGCCCGGCTACTTTTCATCAAGTTTGAGTGAGCCAAAGCCACTAGTGGAGATGCTCTTATACCTGTAAATTAGTAGAAAACCAAAACTTCATTAAAAAAAGTAAAATGTTGTCATGTCTAACAGTCTAGATGACTGACTCCTTTTGTAAAGAATTCCAAAACTATCACATTTGCAAAACGAAGTAAAGGACTCTTTCAAATTACAAATTTGTTTGATAGGATCAAAGAAAATAAAATCACAACTGTGCAAATGCAAATGGTCCATTTAAAGTGTATTGGCCCATAATTTACTAAAATTATTTGTTATGGATAATATAAATGATTTTTTAATATGTGTTTTTTCCACACCTAGTATGGAACATCAAAGGACTGGAATTTTGCTTTTTAGGTAGCAAAAGCATGTGCTTATATTTGTTTTTAAGTGCTCATAAGGTCAAATATGCCAAAGTAATATTAGCTCATATTGTGCAAGTAATCATGGGGCCAAAGTGAAGGCTGTAGGGTCCTATTTGGGCCTTTGGTTGATCCATTTGGGATACCCCAACTGTGCGCCATTGCCCATACAGACATAAATATAAGACATAATAAATATAAGGGAAATTTTGATGGATACCCCTGAAACTTGTCATGTTTATACAGATGCCCCTGGTTTTTTAGAAATTGCTCAAATATTTTTAACACACTTTCATAATTCCAAAAATACCTTTTTCACATTGCGAAAATACCTTTTTCACATTCATGAAAGGTGCATGTCACCTGCTTTTAAACAAGACTTGTGCTAAAAGTCCAAAAATAGGTGATATGCACCTTTGATAAATGCGGAGAAGAATGTTTCAGCAATTATGAAAGTGTGTTAAGAACATTTGTGCAATTTCTGAAAAAACCAGGGCATATGTGCAAATATGGCAAATTTCAGGAGCATCCATTAAATTTTCTCCAAATATAAGTAAATATAAACATGGCAGTCGTGATTAAGTTTCTTTTTGAAATACAAAAACCCTCCCATCCTTCTTAGTTCTATCACTAGTTCCTTGTCCTCTAAAACCTGCCCGCGTCCACACCTGCTTTTTCAATCTGCATGTTATTTATTTGTATTTGCTTTTTGTTCAAAGTTTGCTCTCTTGTCGGTTTTGTTGCTGTCAAAGAGTTCTTCTGATATGGATCGTTGCAAACGTTCTTGGCAACAGTTGCAAAGTTTTCCAGGTCTGTTTTGTTACAGATGTTTCTGTTCTGTTTTGCTGAACAGATAGGTTTGAGTTGCTTAAAAGATCTTTGCATGCTTACAAATTCTGATTGTACTTTTCCCAATTGCAGAGACGGTTTTGTGTTGTTTAAATGAATGAAGATTTATTGGCTCTAGATTGCAATGGAGAAGGTTTTACATCAGTAGAAGCTACCCTTCTATCGTTGAGGAAGTTTGAAGAGGTATCTCACTCAAAAAGCAAGAGCAGGCCAATGTTACAAAGACAAAATCTCTTGTAACATAGTTGCTTAATGTAAATGGGATTGTGAATTGATTAGTTGGAGATTTCCTTGGTTTTGAATTTAGTGTTTGAGAAATTAGACTGCTTGCAAGATTGTAGCTGATTATGTTAAATTCAGAATCGATTAAATTCTGGCCACCACTCCTGTAGCTGTTGCAACATCAGTTGCTGCATTTTATTTTTTGCCACGGCAATCATCACTACAACTCAGATGAGGAGAAGATGGAAGCAATTTTGATGATGATGATGAATTGGTCCAGTTGTGTTTATCATGATCCAACAACGCCTTGCAACCTTCAGCAAAGGGGACGGTGAGGAAGGATGATCAATAGTGGACTAGAGTGGCTGAGGTTTTCGAAATGTTGGGAGTAAGAGATGCTCAAGTTTGCTCACACCTTGAAGAGCAAGTGGAGCAGTGCAACAAAGTACAGTTTCAAAGATTGCAGGAGCATGCGAGCGAGGGTCTATTTTAGACAAGTCTAAGACCAACATGGAGGATCAAATTGGTAAGGCCAAACAATTGTATCAAGACTCATCTCAACGCAACAAGCCTCTCATCTACATTTTGTGTCGGCGGATGCTTGCCGGGTGTTTTTTACTACACTAAGTGCATAATCAATGGTGCACTCGAAATGACTCACTAAATAGATTACTATCCTGTGCTTGGTGTAAGATTAGAAATTGTGGATACTATCTCTACAAAGGCTTATAAAAAAATCTTTAAAGAGAACCAGTATAATATGAATTTTGAAAATTGGACAATCAACATAGAGCCCATTGAGAGCAAGCAAAAAAATACAATGATTGTGCCATGGCATATCATGTTTAACAAAATAAATTCATGGAAATAGCATGACCAACTTTGGGAATTTGGCTTGTCACTTTCATGGATTTTCTTTGTTAACCATGATTTGTCATGGCACATTATATGCAATTACCTTTTTGCTTACTATCAACAAGGTCTATGTTGTTTGTCCAATTTTCAAATCCAAATTTTCTTGATCTATTCAAAGAGTTCTTAAGAGTGCTTTTAGAGGTAATAATCACAACTTCTAATTTTACACCAAGCACAAGATGATAAGACATTTAGTGAGTTATTTGAAATGTTCCAATTAATGATGCTTTGAATTGACAAGCGTATATTGCTCTTGCATCAAAACTAATTCTTCGAAGGAGTCTAATTTGAGATCCTTTTTCAATAGATGTTCAAAAAGGAGAAGACACAAGCAAGGATATGAGGTCATCGATATTGTCAAATAAAAAGGCAAAGATGCTTGCAATCAGCAAAGCAAAATGCACAAGTGAGATCACTTAATTACCTCTAAAGATAGAGTTTCACCACTAGAATCAGTTAGTTATTTGTATAAGATTAGCATGTTTTTTCAAATTGATCTACCAAGCAATGGATAATTTTATTTGAATATCTGACTTCTAAGACGCAAAGTTTTCACAGGATTCCGGAAGAATCCTAAAAATCACCACTGAGATATCTAATTTATTTATAGTTCAAGCCTCTATCCCTACGTTTCTTATTTTTGAATTTATTAGGTCTATTTTATTAATAGAATTTTTTTATGGATACCACTAAAGTCTGCAATATTTGTATAGATATCCAGCTCTTTCAGAAATTGCACAAATACTCTTGGACCATAATTTTTAGGTATGTATTTATTGTGCTTGTACTTCCTTTATGACCAATGTTGAAGAAGGGAATGTAATGAAACAAAAAATAAACAATCTGCACACAAAGGAAGAAGGGAAATGACATGCACAACAAAAACAAGTGCTTAAACTTTTTGACCCAAGGGTATTTGTGCAATTTCTGAAAAAACAAGTGTATCTATGCAAATATCGGGGTATCCATGAAATTTTCCCTTGTGGTTACCATGCTAGACATGGACTGCCTGCCCGCTTGCCCGCCCAATTGAGACCTCGCTTGCCCAATGTCAAATTAGAGTGTGAAGATTTTATCCAAGGAAAGATTTAAACTTCGTTTGTTTTCACAATCATGTATGTGGACGCAACCTATATGCCACACAAGCTTTTGACCCATTTACAAGCCATTTATTGAGCAGACGCCATAGAGTACAAGCGGAAGCACAAAATTGGAGCCGGTAAAAAAATTTGATGGTGCTCTTGCCCAACCAATGGCACTACAGTCTAATTGACAATGCTAATGCCCAATTAGTAGTGCTATTTGCCCAAATGCTTGCATGCTTGCCTAATCTTTAGTGCTCTTGCCTACTCTTTGATGTTTTTATTTCATTCCCAGTGTTCCTGCCTAATCTTCGGTGTCCTTGCTCAGTCCTTAGTATTCTTGCCTAATTCTTTATGTTCGTGCCCAAAATCTAGCTTGGACCTTTACATTATTTACAATAATTGCCACGTCCCATGGAGAAGGATAAATTGAGATGCAGTAAGTTAAAATTTTTTAGTCCCTTTAGACTCCAGTCTCTGGAACCCTAAAATGCTCAATGTTACCAAATCTGTTAAACACACTTGCTTGCCTGCCCGGCTGCCCTAGCTCAAAGGGCATGCCTAATTGCCTCAACCCGCTTAGTATGACAACCCTGGTTGGATTTGGATCCTTTTAGCCAAAGCTGTGGAATTTCAAAATTTTAATTTCAAACAGAAGCATCAATAATTCATCCCTAAACATATGTTTAAGCTTTAGAATAAACTGAAAATTATTTGCTGGGCTAAAGTCAATGGGCGGGTTAGCTTGGTTGCATTGCTACTTAAATATCACAAAGCTCATGATTTTTATAAGGTTTTCATCCATGTATGGTAGAGGTTACATCAAAACTTTATTAAGGCGCATTTTTTGGATTTTCTTACTTAAATTCAAAGTTTTTTCTACTGCTGTGAGATCTTCGTCATTTTGACCAGAAAGGCTGCTAAAATTACTTTGTATTTACATAATTCTGTACAAACCTCTAACCTTCCATCTAAAACATCATTTCAGATGTATCTTTGTCACTTATTTATCATTTGCCAAGTTTTTTATGGTTCTAGAAAGCAACCATTAAGATCGAAGGCATGAATGACGTACTCCACAGATTCATCCGTTTTTTCCTGTTTTTCGTCTATAATCTTTGTACTGAACACCTATCTTCAGTCTGTCATAGTTATTGGAGCTTACATGTGATTGAGGAATCTGATGATCCAACTTCCTTGTACCACAATTCAGCAAAGAGAATACTATTTTCAAGTTTCTAATTGCCAATGAATTTTTTTATTCCAACACGGACATTATTGTCTTATACAAATTTCTAATTTCTATCAAATTAATTTTCTTTTTGAACTCCGGAGATGAGAGTTTCAAACGGTGGAAATACGTACCACGGTGTAGGCATAGATTCATATGGTGACGGTGTCGCGGAATTGAGTTCAAGGTCTTCTAGTTAAATTAAGGTAGACATACCCATTCTTGATCCTTTTTCAATTCCGACCGTGTACCCAGGGTGTTCTTCAAGTTCTTACATGAGCACCCTGGATATATAAAGATTGGAATTGGGAAGAGATTGGGTATGGGTTTGTCTACCTTACTGTGGCGCAATCAACCTTGCACTTGCTAGACTCCAATCCCTGCTCCAATCCGATTGAGGCTATAGTATATCGCGAAGGCTGGTTTGGATGGATTGAAGATCATAGTTTTCCTAGTTTTTTCTGAACTCCCTCCACACCAACCTTCACCCAAAAGAAAGTCTTAACAGAATGATCCTTTCTACTGTTTGTGTTTCAATCAACATTCCTAGCTGTTCCCTTTGAAAGTGCCTCGCGATAAGGAGATTTTTTTGACAACCTTCGTAAAGCCTGCGCAAAGGGAATTAAGCTCATTAAAATCCATTCAAAATTTTGTGTCAGATCTTTTTGCTCCGGGATAGGCTGCTAAATTCTCCGTTCTTGTCCTGGTCTGGCAGGATCCCTTCTCCAAAACTTTGGCTAAGGTAGACATACCCATTGCCAGCCACCTCCCAATGCCTCACCCTATATTTGAGGTGTTCTCCACACACTTTTGAACCCAAGGTGGAGCAGTGAATATCACTTGCACAAACAAATCTTGTCACATGTCAACTTAGGAGCTAGTTTGAGAGGGATGGGATTGGGACCGTCAAGTAAATACAAGAACACATCCAAGCAATTTCAAGGTTAGTTTACAATTGTTTTTAAGGTCTTATGAGTTGTAACTTTACCCTTTAATATAAAATGTTCTACAATTTTTTCCTTTCCACAAAATGACATTCCTTGATAACTTGTTGAAAGGATAATCCTATGGATTTTTTTTCCTGAATTTTTTGAGACCTTGCGATACCCTAAACCCTTAAAAGGTTGTGTATGGGTATACATACCTTACAAATCTTGCAAGGGAAGCTATTTGTTTGGTTTTGCAGTGGCCACAAGCGGTGCACTAACGGAGGTGCTGGCTATGCTAACTAACTTGTCTGTTGGACAGAATTCACAAGGGCTTCACTAAGCTTAGTTCCGTTGTAGTGCCTAAAGTTGCAATAGCAAAGACATTCAAGCGCCAATACAAGCGTCAGCGGAGCTTGACAGAATTTGCATTACCATGCACTTGGCTGATTTTTCCATTTTTAGGCTTGATTTGGTGAGGCCTCCAAATTTTTTGGAAGCTGGCTAACATTTGATGCCATGTATCTAAATCAACCAATATCCAAACTAAAATTTTATTGTGTTTTTACAACAAGAAAAGTCATGCCCTTCAAATCATATATTTTTTGGTCTTATGATCAATTATTGATTGAAAAATTAGATTTGTTATATAGGGCTTGTTTACAGGTTGCATTAGGGATGCTCTTAGAGGTTGTGCACTTTCAAAAGGCACAAGACTTCACTCTGGTTGGGTTTACTGCCTGAAATATGTCGATGTGGGGCCAGAGGGTAACGGTTTGATTTCTCACCCACCAGAAAGTTTAAGAATTAGATATTTATCATGAGGAGATTGAATTTGGGAATTTTGAATTCATATTTGGATTCAATGATCTTGATTTTGTCTAACACCATCGAGGAGGATATCATTGAACAACAACAGAGGGTCTGGAACAACGTATTACTGTTACATTTGTTTGTAAAAGAGAGCTAAATAATCCATTTCACTACTGCCTTACATTGATATATGTGCAATAAATTTCACCTTTCACAATTCACACAAAACTTTCAACAAAACTACATTAAATAATGCATTTAGGTTGCCGCACACTAATTTCTTGACATTTTACACTATATAAATATTTATTGATACTACAATAATTTTCATTAATAATCATTGCAATAAGAAAATTCTAACAACACTAAGGACTTAACGTCATATTTGTTAATTTGGGAAAAACCGTACATTTTGGGACTTTCAAATTTTGAGATGAAAGTTTTAGGAGGTCTCCTAAAACCTAGCTTGCAGCTTTTTTTTGTACACGTGTCCTCACCTAAGAGGAGGAATTTGCGAGGGAAAAATCTTAGTGGCTCAGATTGAATTTGATACCTTCAAATATAGTTTAAGGTAACTTTTTGGGTTTAAGGTGAAGTACAAAGTGAGACACCTGTTTTTCCCAAATTAACAAGTATGGTGTTACTTGGTAACAACAACAACATTGCAAAAAAAACAAATTAATTTTGTTTAAGATATAAACCACGTGAAATTCTAATACCTAGAGAGTTGCATGCGCCACCAAGTGGCTAAGCAATGAGTCATAACATAACTTTCTAGGATAGGACCGTAGGGCAACCTAATTGTCCAAGCAACCTAATTGTTCAGGCAACCTGAACGCAATATTTAATGTACAAGAATTATAGCATTTCGTACAGCTAAATCACAAGTATGTGCAGTTTGGAACTTACAAAGTTTGTGTAGAAACTCTCCGCCAACTTTCCGCAACTAACCTCTTGATATGCAGCGGTCACCATGCGTTTCACGTCCGCTAGACCAGGCCCTGGAACGCTCCTCTCAGAAACTCACATTTCATCATGCACAAATATCAACTACCTCAAGTGAAAAAGTGAAACAATTCTCTGCCAAACTGATGAGAGCGTGGTGTCTTATACCGACCCCAAACATTTCGCTCTCCACCACCTTGCAACGAGCTGCACAATCATGGACTAAAATTAGAAACATGCCCCATAAACAAAGCAGGGTGCTGAGGATAACAGCGCATGTGGGTACAGAGTTTATGAACTTGATTCACACGGATATTTCTTCTCAAAATTCTGAGTATATACCGACATATGCATGAAAGCCGTGTTGTTTGTATCGTGCAAACCGCATCAAAACTACCACCACAAAAAAGATAAAAAGTCCTTCCTTTGGTGATATGAAGATAGACAAGTCCAAAAATTCCCTTCTTTGTCCCTTCTCTGCGGTGACAACAAGGGTACTGAAACACACCTAAAGTTTTAAACTAATCTCACCTTAAAGTACGAGTCAGCAGTAAGTGAAAACTGTAGCTCCTGCCCAACCTTCAAGCCATTGGCTTTCGAAAATTTGCTCCATTTAGTTGCCTTGAAAGAAATCCTTGCATGGCCATCATCTTCATGTTTGCATTGACAGCAAGGTATCACGTAAACTGGAGAATTTTCGCGCACTCCTTGACGTTGGACACTCGCCTGAAGATGCTCGCCATGGGTCCTCACAAAAAGTCTTGGAAACTCCTGCACTTGTGAGGAAAGGACACTCTCTAAATCATTCTTGGGACAATGAGATGCTCAAAGAGGGGGTGAAAGTTGAAAGAAATCCTAGTTTCAAAAGCAAAAGTAGAAAGCTCCCCGTGATAAGTACGTCACAACACTTTCAAGCTTGAGATTTGGCAAAGTTTCAGGAGACGTCTTGTCTTGTCATTTTGTTACATTCTAGGTTAGGAGTGAAGAGAAACTTACAAATTGCCCTACATGCATCAGCACATCACCATCGGATCGTGGGATGCTGGAGAGTGTCATTAGTTGGAGAAGCTTGAAAAAGCTTTGTCGTTTCTGGAATATTTGGTTTGTTGCTCTGGTATAGCTTTGTTGTCACGGCCTTTCCCTGTGGAAACTCTGTTTTGAGAATCTCAATGGTGCATATGAGCGCGGAGAGGACTCTGCTTATAGTCGTTGTAGGAGTCCTCTGCAAACTTTTCTTCTTCTATTGAGTTGGAAACAAATTCTTCTTCTTCGTCATCATCATAGTCATACTTTTTTTCTATGTCCTCATTGTCATCGTCCGCAGCAATGGAACTCTCACACAAGTCTGGGAAAAATGGAGAACCCCTAGGTCTTCGAAACACATGTACTTCAAACTCTGATCCTTCCTTGAGAAGAAAAATCAAGGAATCTCCCATCCTGAGCCCATTGCTTGCCGCAAAATGTTTCCACCCAGCTGTAAGTTGTACAGTAGTCGTTACAGCAGATCTTACAATTTTGTAGAGTCGCACAATCCATGGCCGTGACAACCTTCCAGTAGATGACTGAACTCGAAGGATGACTCGTTCTTTGATTTTGTCAGCGTTCTCACGAACAAATTGTGCTGGTAGAGTCTAGTAAAAAAAAAGCAACAACGCCACGTACTTTATCAAACACCATATTAGGTAAAGTGGGAAAAGAGGTATAATTTGGGACTTTCAGACTCGCCTTCACAAGATTGAGGTGATCACCTCAAACCGAGCTCAGAGTTTTTTTTGCACACGTGTTGTCACCTGAAAGGTGGATTTGCGAGGGAAAAAATCTTAGTGGCTCAGACTGAATCTAATATCTTCAAATCTAATTTTTGGGTTTGGGGGGAAAACAAAGTGGGACACCCTTTTTTCCCAATTTACCTAATATGGTGTTATCAGCATTTGGTTGTTATTAACGCAATCAGGGTTTCGCAGAAAACTTGCACAAAATCCTGCAACCAGAGCATCCTCACTGTAGAGCTATACACTCTGCAACAACTCCAGCAAGACATAGACAAGCGCAAAATTTGAGGTTTGGATTGAAGATGCTCTTGTATACCAAATGAGTACGAGTCTTATTTGGAAGAGTTGGCATTGCTGTCTTTGGGAGTGTCTTTTGGAAGTGGATGCTTCCCGAAAGCTCCATTGCTGCAAGTGTCCTTCATGGTAGCTGCCTCTAATCTCTACTTAGGCCTCACAGTCGACTCTGCTTCTCGCTTCATGGCGAGACGGAGATATCAACTCTGAATTTGCTCGATTGCAGCTTTCAAGCCTGGCTGTACCTTCAACATGCACACAAAGTCAGTTCAGCAAGTTTGCATTGCTCCAGAATTCCAAGAGCCTTACTGGTTGCTATTGTTGCTGATATTCTACAACAAGCCAGCGGGCACTAATTTTGTTGGACACAAATATTGTTGAATAGAGCAATAGAATTAGTAGCTGTGCCTTTGAAGCTCATGTGCCATATCACGAAAGCAACCTGGAAACCTTTCCTTAAGGCACATCTTTTGCGCACTCAAGCAAAGTCGGCTTCTGCTGGATTCTTTCAGAGAGCGCGGAAGAGAAACTGAAAAAGGTAAACGAAAAAATGCAATGTTGTCTTTCTCAAGAAGAGAAGCACTTACAGTATCTGGGGAGCCAGAATCGAGAAGGGGGACCAGTTGACGTCAAGGATCCGGGATTGGCAGTCTTTCAAACCATGCTAAGCCTAACGCACTCTCTGGATGGAAACTCCCCCTTTAGCCAAGGCCTCATCAATCGGATCTAGAACACGTGCTCTGTTTGAGCTCAAATGCCAACCTTGTCTGTTAATCTGCTGCCTGCATCATCAACAACAACACAATAATTTCAGTTAAGGCAGTGTCTATCGTGTTCCTGATCAGACCCAAAGGGTATCATAGAAAGTTACAAACCCAGATCCCCTTCGTTTAGCATTGATAATCTACTTCCTGCTCGTACGTATTGATATAGATGATATTTGTCACATTGCTGATCATGATCACCACACAAACAATATATAAAACAGATGAAAAGTCTTGCTTATTGTCCGGCGAGCTTTAGTGAGCACAATTGCTCTTTACGCTACTGACTACCACAAGCCTGTAATTCTTTGCCTTCCTCAGCAAGTTTTTCTTTGGTGAAAATCGCGTTTGGCTCCTTCTCGAGCAACGTATTGACAACACTAACCGAAACGATTACCAAAAAGATTCAGCACTACCAACCTCTGGCTGGTAGTCCTACTCCAATTTCCTTGAGTCTAGCTATCTATGCATTAGTTTTGCGGCCTTATGCCTAGTGGGGGAAGATATGAACTACGAAAAATAAAAGGCAAACTACACTATAACAAATGTTGGACAATCGCATCTAGAGCAAGGGCTTCCTCATCGCAACTGAATACTAAGTGCATGTATGTGATATTTACGAATTCTTGCTAAACTTCTCAAGAATTGTGGTTATCCGACCAGGACGCCTTAGTTGCTCAAAAGAGCGACACTGTAGCCACTTGCATAATGACTAACTTCACAGATTTCTCCATGCAGCCATTCGAGAGGATGCAAATATATAATGGATGCAACGATTGTGTCAAGAGAGAGTATTAAGTGAAGTTGATTTACCTTTCTGTGAAAACACTAAGCTGAGTCAAGGATGGCGAGAGTTTTGATTGTCAAACGAGGGACGAAACGGAAAAAGTAATCATTAGTACCGGCACTCTGACTTGCAGTAGCGAAGAAAAAACAAGACAATCCCTGCCGCATAGACTGCTTGAGGCTTGCAGCATGGACACCAGTACAACGTCGCAACCAAGGACTGTTACGTTCACCAATCGATCGATCAAGCTATGGATACCTTTGCATCATCAGTCCTTCCTGAATAATCAGCAAGACTTCACTGCATCGGAAAACACGATACTGAACGTTTCTGAGTCAACTTAAGTGGATTGGCACACAAAACAACAACAACAAGCTACCATGAAATGTTGTGAAAACTTCGAAAGCAGGGTGGGTGCTATTGACTACTACACACAGCAAAATCATGAGCCTTGCAAAAGAGCATATCTAGTTTTCTGCAATTGGCTCTTAACCTGTCAAGATTTCCTTCCGGACTGTGAGATATTGGCAACGACGTGAAGAGCTTTGGCTAGTTCTGCTTTCTGCGGAGTTTGGATTGAGGTGGAGTACAAAATGCTACCTTTGTTTTTTCCAAATTAACAAATATGGCATTCTGTGAGGAATTAAGGAATATTAACAACAAATTGTAATTAGAAGTTATTGAATACTAGGCTTAAGCCATTTCAAACTTAATTTTAGTTTTTTCTAGAATTAAGATTTTTTGAAAGGAGAAAAAATTAGTACCAAATTTTTAAAATTTCAAGTGTTTTGTTATTGTCACAAATGGTTAGAAAAATGATTGATATGAAGTGTGTCAATGCAATTGTAAGTAAAGAACAAGTTAGCCTAATTGCCCAAGTAGTCCCATCTATAAATTAACCAAATCTTTTTGTTGATATTATTGATGATGCTAGCTTAATGATAGGCAAAATTTGCAAAGAAAAATCACTAAATCAAGTTTGTCATGCTAACATTGGCAATCAATGAGCATAAAAAGCCCAAAATATCACCAAACATGCTAAGTAGTTAATTTCATTTTAGAGATAAGCATAGAATTTAAAATAAAATAAAAATTATCTCAAGAGACAAACATGGGTTTTTTTTTCTGAAACAGAAAAAAAAGCATGAATCCGGGTTTCTTTCAAAAAAAAAGGGAGTATTACCCCTTCTCAAAGATTGCATTACCACCAAACTTTCAAAAATCGTTCTTCCATTTATTGGATACTAGTATATAGGCACATGCTTTGTGTGAGTTGCACATGGGTGATGCAAAATTCAACTTTAAAAAATCAAATTAATTCATTAGCAAAGTTTTGAGCCCTCCAAGAGCCCCCTCCAAAGTCTCTAAAGGGGTCTTAACCCCTAAAGGACCATGGCCTTTATTTTGTCAAAAGACACTCAAAATTGCCACTTCTATGGCAAAGAGTAAAAAGGTTTGAAAATCAGGCATTTTGCATATCTGACCACAAGATCTTGTACTAGACTACTATAAGAATGTGTCGTATAAAACTCAATAACTTTAACCGCACAGATTGGAAGATATGTGCATTTAAAGTGTAAAAAAGAGCTTTTTTTGCACCTTGTTTGACTAGATTTTTTATTTTTGAACATTTTTAACTTAAAATTTTTGCACCATAGAGATTAGAATTCTATTTTTGCATGGTGAGAAGTTGAGTTGGGAATCTTGGGAAAAAAATTTTAAAAGAAAAACTTAATTTTCATTCTTTAAAAAAACATTAGGTAGAAGAAGGTATGAGATTGAACAAAAATTTAAATTGTTAACAACCCTAGACTGGAATTGAAATGCAATAATTCCAATATTGAGATTGTTCTAGAAAGCAAACTTCACCCTCTCCAACAATTTTTTTTGAAAAAATGTTACCCCTGCATTCAAAAATGAAGTTTACAAATTGTTTTTTTCAAAAAGATGCTTGAGTTGCCCGAAAAACAAGATTGTCCATAACTTTCTCATAACTAGTCCAAATGGAATGAATCAAAGCTCCAAAAGTAGATAAAGATATAGTCTATGAGAAAAAAAATTTAATTTTTTTTTCAAGTTTTTATAAGAAATTTTTTTGTTGCCCCTAGTCTCCAAATTTGTGCTTATTTGGGCATAACTTTTGCTCCTTGGCATCAATTGGAATAAAAGTTATATTCCCCAAAAGCTAATGTGTTTTTCTATTTTCAGATAAAGTTTCAAAAAATTAGGACAAGAATTGAGGCCGTAGGTACCTACCCAAAATCCCATTTGTCCTCCAAAGGGACAATGGTCCTTTAGGGGTTAAATCATGTACTTACTATAACAAACAAATCACTAATCCCCTATTTTCACTCACCTTTTGAACTCAATGCAATTATGAAAATCATATTACTATGTTTTCCCTATTAGACAAAAATTATGGGTACAAATGTACAATAAGACCATAAATTCTACTTTACTATATTTGAAGAGATGAGTGAAGTACTTGGATAGTGAGTAGTGAGTATGTTTACATATTCTATGAACCTATTTTATTGTTTTGGGTTATGTATGTGGCTTAGGACCTTCATACAAGGTAGCAATGGGTATGAGTACCCTTTTCTTGTACTTATGCTAGCCAATTAATAAATTGGTTTGTCAAACCTTGGGGGGGGGGGGCTCTTGGAGGGCTCAAAACTTTGCTAATGGGTATAGAATCTAATCTCAATGAATTTTACAAAAAATCTATAACTCATAATTTGTTCAAAATCTAACCTTGATGCACAATCATTTGGGCCATTTATTAAAACCGGTGGGGTTTTGGGCATGTACTTATAGCTAAACTACTTTGTTTGATTTCTTAAAACTTTTATGGAAGATGAGAAATTCAAAGAATTGCATAGGTATCTAATTCTCACTTCATTCTAACATTTGTTGAAGAAGTTGTACATGAAATTTAGAAAAATAAGAGAGAGCAAGCGGCCCAAAAACTTCTTCAAAAATTGCATTTGAAAAAAATAAGAATATGAAACAAGTTCTTTAGACTTATATAAACATGAGGAGCTTTAAATCATTCAATTTTGATTGATGAAATGAAAGTTATGAGAAGTTTTAGTTTGCAAGTAGGTAACTATGGTTTCTCTCAAAACCACACCTATCTACAAACTAACACTTCTCATAACTTTCATCTCATTAATCAAAATTGAATGATTCAAAACCCCTCACGTATATATAAGTCTAAAGAACTTGTTTCATTTTCAAATTTTAAAAAAATAAAATTCTTAACAAAGTTTTTGGGTTTCCGCCTTCTCCAAATTTTCAAAAATTCATTTTAAACTTCTTCAATAAATGTCGGAATGAAAAAATAAATAAATACCCTAGTAGATTTTTGAATTTCCAACTTCCATAAAAAATTTTAGAAAATCATACGAAGTAATTTAGTTGTAAGTACATGTCCAAAATCCCAACTATCCTTGAGGTGACAATTGGGTCCTATAGGGGTTAAATAGTGTAAAATGTTGAGAAATTAGTGTGGGGCAATCTAAACTATTTGGTGTAGTCCCAAATCCTGCCGAGACGCTGGGAGCATCCTCTATGCTTTCGGTAAACCGGCCCAATATGCAAAAACTGATCTAATAGAAAACTAACAGTAACATGAAAAAATACTGTTTGAAGGGTATTGGAAATCCTGTTTTGAAAACATGAAAAGAATTTGGATTTAAGTACCGGTTGATTTAGATGCATTTCACTAAATGTTAGCCAAGTTCTAAAAAACTTAGAGGGCTCTCCAAATCAAGCCCATCAAAAGGAAATTAAGCTCAAGGGACAACATATTTGTCCTCCTTTGAGCTGAATTTTTCTTTGAACACCATATTTGTTAATTTGGGATAAATAGGTGTCTCACTTTGAACTCCACCTTAAACCCAAAAAGTTATCTTAGCCCCTACAATTCTTTTATGTTTAGAGGTCCAAAACTGCTTCAAAATACTAGTCCCCAAACTAGGGTCAAAATCTTCATTGAAACTTATTTTTTCACAAATCCAATTGTAGGATTCTTTGGTTGACTTGCACAAGTACATTGTCCCAAAATTTCAAAATGAATATCCCCACCAATTGCAAGATCAATGTGCCTAAACTTCAAAATGTAAACTTTTCTAATCCTTCCAGAAGGTGAAGTTTTGTTTTTCAAACTTTTTAGAGAAAAACCCGTATGTTGTATTTCTTGTGCAATTTTTGCAATATGTTGGAAAATGGGTTGAAAGCATATATAAAAAAATTTAACCAAAAAAATTTTGGATTCATTTTTACAAAAATTGTAAAATGAAAGGTATTGATGAATGAAAGATATAACTAATATGCTAATAAGTTTTGGAAGAATTTGAAAATTGTTAATCCCAATGGTAAGAATGCTCTAACAAACAATTTGTAACTTTAATTTTCATTTCCATTTGAAATTTTTCAAAATTGAGAGTAAAAGATAACTTTATATGTTTTTTCTACCCTCTTCCTACCTTCATTGCCTGCAAAATAAAACTCCTTTTAACTTTTACCTCATTATTTGGAATTGAGTAATTCAAATTTTTTGAGTAGGTATCATTCTACACAATTATATAAAAATAAAAATAAAAGTTTTAGAATATGTTTTTTGCTGCCCGGTTTGACATTGAAACTAAAAAAACCTTATAACTTTTGCATTACTTATTGGAATGACATGAAATAAAGCTTCCCATGTAGATTATGATGAGTAGCATCCATCCTAAAAAAATTCATGAAAATTTTCCAAATTATGAAGTCAATAGAGCCTGTCTGAGTTCTCATAAAGCCCAAAGAGGGCTCCTTGGGCCTTTAGGGGTTAAACCAATTCAAAGGTATCAAATTCAATTTGAGCCACTAAGATTTTTTCCCTTACAAATTCCTCCTCTCCGGTGAGGACACGTGTACAAAAAAATACATTGAACTCGATTTTAGGTGATCACCTAAAACCTTCACCTCAAAATTTGAAAGTCCCAAAATGTACCATTCTCCTCAAATTAACAAATATGGTGTTTTTGATGGGCTTGATTTGAAAAAGCCTCTAATTTTTTTTGATACTTGGCTAACATTTGAAGAAATGTATCCAAATTAACCAATACCTAGATCCAAATTTTCTTCATGTTTCCAGAACAAGATTTCCAATGCCCTTCAAACAGCAATTTTTCATATCATTGTTAGTTTTCTAGTAGGTCAGGTTTTGCATACCGGGCCTGCATAACGGGTGCATTGAGGATGTCTTCAGAAAGTCTTGCACCTACGGCACGGATGCTCATGGTGAATCTGTTGAGCATGGTCATGGAAATCAATCAGGCCTATTTTAAGAGTTGCCGACTGAACACACTTGGCCAATACGCTCTCAGTAATAATTTGCGGAGCTGCGTCATATGTCGGAGCAGTGCTCTGTAGCCACTGTCTTCACTCTTCACTCTCCAGAAGTGATGAATCATCAAACTGAGGGTTGAAAATTGAAACTGTGAGGGAAATCAGACACTTTGCTCCCATGTTTTCAGCATGAGGGCGTCTACTGTTGCACATGTGCTTACCCTGCAGGCCCAAGCGTTTTTTTCTGAGAAAGTCCCTCAAAACTGCCACTTTTGAGGGAATGAGTAGAATGGTAGGAATTTTTTTTTTGGAAATCCAATCATAAGATCTTGTCCTAAATTATGGGAGGTACTTGTGGGGAAAAAACGAGCTGACCAACCATAAGATCTTGTTTTAGATTATGGGGAGTACTTGTGGGGAAAAAATCAGCTGATTCTAAATGTAGAGGAGTGAGATATTGACATCTCAAGTGAAAAAAAAAGTGCTTTTCCTTGCTGCCCAAAAATTTCAAAAGCCTTTGACAAATCCTATATCAAAGAAATTGCTCTACATAAAGTTGAGGTTTTTTTTCCCATGTAGAAGACCAAGTTAAATAAGTGTGGGAGAAATTTTAAATGAATTGGAGGTGTGGATCATACTTTGTAAAACCCTGCAATGCCAGAAGGTTGTGAAATTTGCATATACAGTAGGCAAAATTGGAGAATTGATGTAAAATTCAAAAATCTAAATTATTGAGATCCAAATGGCGAAAACCAAGGAATCGTAATCTACTACAACTTGGGAAATAAAAAAGTTAGAAAACAAATACACAGACCGTCAAAAGAGTAAAGCAGCAAATTTTACAAGGGGCAAAAGGAATGGAGGTTTGGGAGTCCCATACCGCTACCCGCAAACTAAAACTTCTTATAACTTTCATCTCATCAATCAAAATTGAATGATTCAAAGCCCCGCACGTATATATAAATCTAAAGAACCAATTTCAGATTTTTATTTTAAAAAAGTTCAGATTTTTTTTTTTGGACTCCTCAGTTCTCCCTTGTTTTTCAGTTATGCATGCATAACTTCTTCAAGAAATGTTGGAATGAAGAAAACAATAGATGCCCACGCAGGTCCTTGAATTCCCCATCTTACATAAAAGTTTCAAAAAATCACACAAAGTATTTTAGCTATAAGTACCTACCCTAAACCCCACTCGGCCCTGGAGGACCTTTGAGGGTTAGGCAGCGTTCTTTTTTTGTTTTTGTCAAGGTATAACAGCTCGCACCCCAAAATGCATACAGCAGGGATTTTTTAGTTTTTTAGTTGGTAGGCCGACTGGCAGTCGGCAATGTAAGGGATTTTTGGTTGGTAGGCCGACTGGCACTTGGCAATGTAAGCAGGCTTGTAAGGAAAAAAAGAACATAATTGGATAGAATCAGTCACAAGAGCTCATTCATCCTTAAATTGCACTAATATAAGCTACTAGCTTTCATTCAAAATCTGGCAAATTTGGTGTTTGTCTAAGGAATTTCATCCACTTTTCCATCAATTTTTTGTAGTGTTACAATTGTCAATGAAGAATTGAGGTTAAATTAAGGAATTTTTTTTGCTAGAAAACAAAACCTTGGCACACAAGTAAGGAGAAATTGGTTATAATTGAAGTGAATGAACAATGTGTGCACATTCATCCAATAAGTTTACTAACATAAACTACTTCCATCCAAAAACTAGCAAATCTAGTGTTTGCTTAAGGAGGGAGTAAGCAATATCATCCATTTTTTCACCCAATTTTTGTAGTGCAATGTTTGCGAGTGCCAATTCAAGGTAAGAAATAGGCAAAAATCTACCAAAAAACAGACATTGGTGCTAGGGGTGTCCTTCCATGTGCGAGGGTGGGGGGTGGAGCACACAAATAATTAGTTAGATGGGAGTCTTGGTTTTTTTGGTTTTTTTGGACCCAAATCTGACCAATTATTGGTGAGCTCCACTCCCACCCCCTCACATGGAAAGATGGCTTTAGCAATATCCACATTTGTGGCTTAACTTAGCAAACTTTTGACAAACATTTCATTTGCTGCTACAACCCAATTAAATATTGCACTGTTAAATTTCTTTTGGCTTAAGGATAGGACCAATAGATTAGTTCAATGTTGCATTTTAAGAATTTCAATCTTGGAAAATAAGAAAAATATCATTTTGTTTTGTTTTTACTTTATGACATGGCTTTTAATTTGGCAACGTGGTTGTCCATGCTCAGGTGGAGATGTTAGGGCTCAAACACAAGTTCAAGATGTGGACCTATTGTTAGGGTTTAAACATAGAGCTTGAAGTCAAAGTCCTTGCTCTCATTGCTTGCGTTTACATCTTGACCAAAAAAAGCTTGCATCTATGCCTTTGACAACATTTGCGCCTTGCCAGCTTGATTGCTTGTGTTTGTGCCTTAATAAAAACAAAACCAAAAAAACCAAAAAAATACTACTTGTGTCTCAGGCTTGATCTTGTATTGCCAACCATGTGTTTAACCCCTAAAGATTGACTGTTCGTTTGGGGGATAAATGGGATTTTAGGCACGTAAGGTAGGAGCATCCATAAGTGTTGCGTCCCCATGGCTGTTGCCTGACAGTGGCAAGGGCTAATTAATTAAAAAATAAATGGTTGTGGGTGATTGAGTGATGGTTATGGGTGATGAAGTGATGGTTGTGGGTGACTAGCATGAGGTTTTGAGTACCTATCTCACTATTTAAGAACCAACAAGCCTTGTTTTTAGCATCTCTTACACATGGTTCCTACAATTTCAGTGATTTTGGACTTTGAAAGATCTTTGTGAACAAATGCTTGCAGTTGAAACCTTGAAATTGATACCAATATTTTTGGATTACACTTCCTAACTTATAGTATTTTTTTCAAAGTTAGTCAATTGTTTTACCTACTCCAAAGCCCTTATTTCCACGCTTATAGGTGCGCTTACCTTACCTATGGCTAAACTACTTTGTGTGATTTTTTGAAACTTTTATGGAAGGTGGGAAATTCAAAGATTTGTGTGTCCGTTTAATTTTTTTTTCATTTTGACATTTTTTGAAGAAGTAAAAAATCAATTTCTGAATTTTTTTGGAGATGGGGCAGTCCAAGTAGCCCAAAAACTTTTTTAAAAATTATGTCTTTTTAAATAAAAATCTGAAATTGGTTCTTTGAGGATATGGCTCCATATCTATCAGTTAATTGAAAGTCCTCATAACTTTCAACTCATTTATTGGAAATGAGTGATTCAAAGCTTCCCACGTATATGTAAACTCAAAGAAAAATGTAATTTTTTGAAAAGTTTTTGGGCTACTCAAATTGCCCCATCTCCAAAAAAATTCAGAAATTGATTTTTTACTTCTTCAAAAAACGTCAAAATGAAAAAAATAATAATTAGATGGGCACACAAATCTTTGAATTCCCCATCTTCCATAAATGTTTCAAAAAATCACTCAAAGTAGTTTAGCCATGGGTACATGCCCGAAATCCCATTTGTCCCCCGAACGGACAGCCAATCCTTTAGGGGTTATGTATACAAAATACTTCCACCTTTTCCTTTTTTTTATTGCTTGTGTTGAAATCAATTTATGAATTAACAACATTAGAGGGGCCAGGGCTCAATTGAACACACCCAGCAGATGGACAATTGGTCCAATGTGAGAACCATACTTTAGCACAGTTAGCTAAAGTTAGTAAATTATGAAAATTAAACTTGCAATCACTGATGGAAGGGCCAACTTCCATGTGCAAGCCCAGGTGACTATCCCCTGAAAAAGGGCAACATCCAATTGGGAGCATTAAAAATAATAATCCAACTACCCCTCTTAAAAATTAAAAAACTATCCTGCCAATTCCTCAACCCCCTCCCCCCCTCAAAAAACCACAGCCGTGGACAAAAATTAAATGAAGAAGAATCCCCGCCTTTGCTATTGATGTGGTCTTTGGAAGATTAAGTATCAATCGTTGATCTCTAATTTTGTCCAATAGTTGATGCTAGGGTTGAAAAGGAGTTCCCATATCATTGATCCCCAAACACATTTCAAATATCCCAAATTGTTTGTAAGACAAATTGATGTCACACAAATACAAGTATGGAAAGGGTGGGCATTACTCACAAACAGCAATCTCAATTTTTGAACCAGTGGATAGCAACACGTGTACCCCTCTCAGGTTTATTGGAAACGTCTAACCACCACTGGCTGAATAACATGTGTACCCAGATCAATTTTTCGTATATGATTTTCAGAAGAGGCAGTAGTGTGACTATCCACTCAAAAGCACAGCTCCAATGTGTTCAAAAGCGTTGGTATGGTAATTTTTTACACTCGCAAAAGACTAGGCTAATCACATTCCATGAGCATTGGGAGAAAAATTAGTGGGGGTAGAGTTGCCCATTATTAATGATAGCCCTCATTTGCACCAATACTTACAATGAAATGCCTTCATATTTTTTAGAATAAGATCAATAGGGGTGAGGATATACGAGAGGTATATCACTTTGGGTGTCACAACCTAAAAATGGAGATGAACATGATTTTGTATTTGAAATTGCTTAAAGTTTAAAGAGTTTTTTTAGATTTTTTTTTTGTTTTCCTATTAACTATATGCATTAAATACATAAGATCATAATTAAAATTGTAAAAAAAAATTTTAAGTTGTTAAATTTGTACTTTTGTGGACCATTATTAAAATGTCACAGTATTAGAAGGTTCTAGAAAATTATGGAAAAGTACAAAAATCTTGGACTTGGATAAATCATATTCTTCCACCCTTACTTGAAAAAAGACATCCACGGCTCTTTTATCCAAATTTGCATTCAAATTTCTAAATGCTTCACAAAATTCTCAAATATCTACAAAAATAATGCTGATTTTTTGCTTGTTTTTGGCAAGGGATGATTTTGTGAAAAATCATAATTTCCTTAATTGTGTTTAAGATTCCAAATGATTGCAATTAGGTGTAGAATGGCTAAAAAAAGAATTTCCAAAAAAATGTTTTTCACAAAAGTTATCCAATATTTTAGTGTTTTTGATGTGTTTTTATACACTAAATATAGTAAAAGTTGTGCCGAAAGTGGTACACCTCTAGTGTACTTTCACCCAATGGTGGAATTTTCTACCAATATACGATGTGTGGTCTCCAATTGAGAAGCTTGACAACACCTTCACAATGGTGTATTACAAGCCCTACTTGGACCAAATTTTCAATTTTTGGCATCAAGGTAATATGCTCTAATTACAACCCTCTCAGATAAAGCGTGATCAAGAATGGATATGAAGTGGTCTTTAAATGGACCTATTCAAGTCATAGAAAAAAAAGCCTATTCTATTGCAAAACCCAATCACATTCTTTGGTTTCACCCATTTCTTCACAAGTTGCAAGGGGACAATTTATGAGAGACCTAGAGTTGCAAACTAGGTGTCTATTACAAAAATCTTTTAAAGCTCATGAACAATACAATAATGCTTCAAAAATTATGAGCAAAAATGTGTTGCATTTAGCATCCATTTCTCTTAGTCTAAAAAATTAAACAAAAAGTATTCATGTCTTGAAAAGCCCATGAAAAAGCAAATCAACTCTTAAAGTGACAGTTTTTGACGGTTTCAGAACATACTACCTTAGGAATAACTGTGCTTAAAATAATGCTAGTTTGCTCTTGTAGGAAGTTATTGATTACCAATATTGGGCAACTTTCCACTTTTACAAACTTGTAAATAGCTTGATAAAATCAAGAGATTTGCTTGAGCCATGCAATCCCTGCTTTGTCAAATAGGGGGTTCACACTATGGCTGAATGTCAAGAGGCCGTCAATTTTCACTAATCAGATTACAAGAAACCAAGAGTTTGGTCTCTCAATCCTTCACAATAGAGGGGAAATGCAAGCAAAGTGTTCCCATTTTTGGCAAAGAAAAGTCTTCTTTTTAGTACAAAACAAAGTGTTTTTGTGTTCCCAATGAGAATTCTCCCTCTTTTGAATGAGAGTTCCAAATTCCAAAGGTTGGCCACCCTAGTTTATGCCATTCTAAGACACTTAAGTAAAAAAATGATTTAACTTAGAGAAATCAATCCCAAAAAAGGGCCAACAATTGTAGTCATTCAAGAGCACATTAAAGTCCTTTTCTCTAGAATGTAAATTACATTCATTAAAATATGATTCCAAAATGTAATTATGCCAATCCTCCAATAATGATGCCAAAAGGTTATGGCCATATTATGAGTCTAAATATCAATTCAAGAGTTCTTTTTAGCAAGAAAAAGCATTGTGACAATTTTAGGAGCTATGTTCAAAAGTCCTTTTCTCTTATCACATTAGAGATATATGCTTTATTTTGGTGGAAATTGGATCATCAACAAGTCTACTTTCTAAATATGAGTCATCATTTCTCTCTTAAAGACTTCATTTTTCAATGAAACTAGATCCATTTGCTAAAAAAACCCTTCATTTTTGCCCTTGTGACATATATACAGTCAAGCTTCTCTTATTGCATATTTCCTATTTGCATAACTATTTGGAGTTCTTAAATTGCATACTCTCTATGTGCATAAAGTGTGGTCCAATAATCATTAATGGAGTTATTTTTGTCAAAGTTGAACCACCAAAGTACAATGTCACCAATAGAAAATGTGCTTGAACCTCTTTGTGTGCATACTACTAAAAAAACTCCCCACCATTCCCATGCAATAAGAGGGGTTTGACTGTAGTAGTCACCCTTAGCTTGCATCATGCCTAGAGGCCAAACTCCAAAGGTTGTCATCCTCCAAATGTCTACATGGCAGGACTTTATCATTTAAGGTAGACGGCCTCTCGGCAATAGTTTGGGTCAAGCAAAAATGGAGACCCAAACTTTAATTGAGAGGCCATCACATTGTTTTCATAAAATAATCAAAAGCTTACAAGATCTTGGCCATTGGATATGGAAGGTTTAATAAATGTTATGGTTTTGAACTTTGGACTTGGCCTTTGGAGGCTTAACACTATGGCCATTCAAGTTGAGAGATAGTGGAAACTCATTGCCAAAAATTTGACCTTTGGACTTGACCTTTGAAGGTTTCAAACTAAGAGCAACCAAAAATATCAAAAACAATATTTTATTACTTGTTTTTAGCTCATTTTATTAGTCTCTTACCAAAATTTGACCTCTCAATCCCATGACCTCTCAACTTGACTGGTCATTGACTGGTCATAGTGTGAAGCGGCCCTTAGTCGGCACTTACTGGCACGTATCAATATTTGGATATAAAATACTCGGGTCTGTACCAGAAATGGTCAACCCCACTCTAACTCTAACAGCAGCGGTGTCTACAGTGAACTCACACGGTATACTCACACGGTATTCAAGCCTCCGAGTGGTCTCCGGCTCTCCGCGGAGACCAGCGAACGAATTCCACTATAAGCTTATATCCCCTCGTCGTCACAGGACCTGAGGTTGGAGTACGTAGTTATGAACATAGCCTTCATTGATCAAGCGGCGAGTGACTCAGTCCCCCATCTCGATCATTCAGTAAGCAAAGCGACGTCGCTGGCAAGGATTTTTGCTGGAGAACTGATGCCAGTTCAATCTTACTGAAATCTTCAATGACACTTGACAACCTAAACTCGAATGGGCGTTCCTCGATGATGTTACTCTTGCTGTGACTCTGCTAGATCGAGCTGGTTCCATTCCCCCCAGTTCGAGTAGATTTGCCAGTTCGAGTCCACGGTGCATCGAATACGAAACCCTAATAGAGGTTTTCACTCATCATGAATTGGACGCGTGGAGCCGCGACTGTGATGGTTCTGGCGTTGCTCGTATTTGGCGTAGCGGGACAAAACACCAACTTCGTCTTCAACCCATCTGCTTCCTCGCGTCAGGGAGACGGGATTCTTCTGGTCTCGGGAGATGCCGCGAAGGATTCGCAAGGGCAGTATGTGGCCATGAACAATGCAACTGCTCATCAGCCGGGCCAAGTTGCCAGCGGGGAATGTGGGAGGGTGGTGTACAAAGACAAGGTGCGGATGGTGGACGAGAAATCCGGTGCGGTAGCTTCGTTCAGCACGTCCTTCACGTTTTCGTATGCTTCGTTTGACAACAACTCGGCTGCTTGTGGAAGCGGTATGCTCTTTATGTTCTCCGCCAACTCCACAGTAAGCCCCGCTGAGAACAAGCTTGCGGGTGGGTCCTTATGCGAGCTCAACTGGAAAGACCCCAACCTTCGCCTATTTGCCGTGGAGTTTGACTCACACAACGATCCTCTCATGTCCGATGTCAGTGACAGCCACATTAGCCTCGACGTGGGCGTCAATACGGTGATCACTTCTGACCTGTGCGTTCCAGCCAACACGAATCAGACGTGTGCATATTTCTGCAAAGACCCCGATGCGAGGTACACGGCCTGGATCGACTACGACAGCCCAAAGCAGACGCTGGAAGTTCGGTTCGGCAAGGGGGCCGGCATCGCCAAGCCAGTCGATCCGGTGATCAGCTATGCCGGCCTTCGTCTCGATGAGATGCTCGATGAAGACATGTACGTGGGCTTCATCGCCAGCACGGGCGGTGCCCGAGAGGTGCACACAATCTGGTCATGGGAGTTCGCCAGCACGGGCATGGCGAAACCATCAAGGAGCTCGATTGCTCTCATCGCCGGTGTTTCCGGCGGAGCTCTAGGAGCTGTGCTTATTGCCGGAGTGTTGTACTGTTGGTTGGTTCGCCACAGGAGGAACCGACAGGCTTTCTACGAGCTGCCGTTGTATTCCTTCAACGAGGAGTCGCGCTCCTACACTTTCACGGAACTCAGGGATATCACGAAGAACTTCGGTGCAAGTGAGCTCCTTTCCAGTGGTGGATTCGGAGACGTGTTCAAAGGAACGCTCCCGTCCGGAGCCTTGGTGGCGGTCAAGCGCATCAAGGAAGGCAACGCACAAGCTGGAGAGGAAAGCTTCCTGGCCGAAGTCAGAACCCTCCAGCGGACTAGGCACCGGAATCTACTCCAACTACGAGGATGGTGTCACAGCACCGACGGCATGTTTCTGGTGTACGACTTCATGTGCAATGGCAGCTTGAACAAGTGGCTTCATCCAAACAGTGACATCTCATGGGATGTCCGGCGACCCATTCTTGCAGGTATGGTCAAAACAAGACCCCCTTCTAATCTGGTTTGTTTGCGATCAAATCCTTGGAGACGCGTTCACAGGGTCATGAAACTCTAAAGTGAGCCTTATAATTGCGACCATCCTTTAAAGCCACGAACACTCTCTGTCCAAGTGCAAGCCTCCAATGTAGAGTCCAGGCCAGGTTCTGATAGTTCCTTGTCCCATGATCACCAAACGAGTCTCCAACTACCAATTTTTCTCCGAATTTGTGACTGCAATCTTTGAAATTACTGCGCACTAACCAGGGCTGAACGTTCAATATTTGCAGGGGTAGCGTCGGGTCTGAGGTATCTGCACGAGGACGGGTTAAAATGCGTTCTGCACCGGGACATCAAGTCCAGCAACGTGCTGCTCGACGAGGATTTCAACGCCTACTTGGGCGATTTCGGCCTGGCCCGGCTCGTGGACCACCGACGGATGGAGAAGTCCACTCTGGTCGCCGGGACGTTGGGCTACATGGCGCCAGAAATGCTGCACACAGGAAGAGCATCGAAGGAGACGGACGTGTACGCCTTCGGGATCTTGGTGCTGGAAGTGGTGTCCGGAAGAAAACCGCTGGACATGAACGCCTCCGGAGACATTGAAAAGTTGGTGGACATCGTATGGCGAGCACACGAATCGGGCAGGATCGGAGAAGTGGTGGATCCGAAACTGGCGAACAACGTTGGCAGTGGCCGCGACGAGGATGGTGGTGCCAGGGAGATGGTGCTGCCCAAGGGGATGGAGCTGCCAGTGGATGTTTTGCAAGTGGGGCTGTTGTGCTGCCATCCTGACCCCGGCAGTCGGCCGTCCATGCAAACGGTGGATCAGTGGTTCCAGTCTCGCGAGGCGATAGCGCTGCCTCCGTTGCCCGCCTTCCAGCCTCGCTCTGCCCATTCGTCTGTGTACTGGTTCAGTTCCAACCCGTCTTCGAACCCGTCCTCAAACCCGTCGTCGAACCCGTCCTCAAACCCGTCGTCCAAGTACTCCTCTTCGTCTCTCACGTCAAGCTTGGTCACCGGCCGGTAATGCTCACTTGACGATCGCTCGCGTTGCCCTGGGGAAATTGGAGCTAATGGCACTGGCCTACACTATGGAAATGGCTGGGTTTTTGAAAGTCAAGGTGGAGGAGATTGATTTGTGAAAGCGTCCTCTGCCGACTTGGATACATGTCCCTGGGGGTTGTATGATACAAACCAATTCTGAGTGAATTCTGCTTGAATAAGAAGTAGGTGATGTAATTCGGTTCCCGCTTGTTAGAACCTGACCTGTGGAGGAACTTTTAAATTTGAATTATAGAGATGTGCTTTTTGTTCACCTTTGCTCCACTTCACAGAAGACAAGGTTTCTATATGATTTTTTTTACCACTGGCATATGATTCTTTAGTTGTGTTTAGTTTGAGGCTTTGAGCTGGCCATGGACTCCCAAAATGTGACTGCATGCGCATTCGTCAGCATGAAAACGACGAAATACAAGACCTTGAAGGGAGCTTCACCAAGAATGATTTACCCTTTGCAAAAGATTCTTGTTTCTAGTCATATCAAACACTCTATTTCGGTTAGAACGTCATATTAGGTAATCTGGGAAAAAGGGAGGTACCATTTTGTACTCCACCATAAACCCAAAGAGTTACCTTAAACCAGATTCAAAGGTATCAAATTCAATTTGAGTCACTAAGATTTTTTCCCTCGCAAATTCTTGCTCTCTAGTGAGGGCACGTGTACAAAAAAAAAATGTTGAGCTTGGTTTTAGGTGATCACCTAAAACCTTCAAAAATACCAAAATGTACCCTTTTGCCCAGATTACCTAATATGATGTTTTAGTCAAGTCCCTTTTGTTATATTGCAGGGCAATACTTTTCAGTTTATTTATTTATCTTTGTGTTACAATTAACATTTTCCTTTTTTCATTGGTTTCAAACTATCAAACCTGAAGCTTGAATGAGCTTGTCTCCTTTTTATTACAAACATGGTTGTCACTTCCGACAAGATTTGGTTGTCAAACAAGACAAGTAGACATGTACTTTGGATAGCACAGACATATGCATCCATCCAATGTTGCATTTTAGGATTTTTAAGGATTTTTGACCTAAAAGAAAAACGTTGTATTATTATTTTTTATTTTTACTATGTGCTATGACTATAAGTCCACATTTTAACTTCATGTTGTCAATACCAAGTTCCAGTAGCATGTACAAAGTAATTCTTTTTTATCATTTTTGAATTGACTACATTGGATGGATATGAGTTCAATTGGACACTTTAGGCAAACACACAAGTGGACAAATGGTCAATCCGATGTGACAACCATGATTGTGAGTATTAGTGCATATGGGAGCTCTCTTTTTATTTAAGGTAACCCTAGGTCACTTATTTTTCTCCCAACGCCCATGGAATGTGATTAGCAAAAAATTCGTTTTGCCAATGTGAAAAAGATGCTGTACCAACACATATAAACATCTTGGAGCATTTTCACGTGTACTTGCATATGGAACTGATGGAAGTTGGCCCTTCCACAAACATGGCCTTTATTTTGTTAAAAGACATTCAAAACTGTCACTTCTATAGCAAAGAGTAAAAAAGTTTGAAGATTGATCTTTTTTGCTTATTTAACTATAGGATCTTTTACTAGACTTGTACAAGAATGTGTTACTCAAAACTTAAAAACTTTGACCACAGAGATTGCAAGATATTTGCATTTAAAGTGTAAAAATCAAGCTTTTTTGCACCTTGCACAATTGGATTATTTGGCTTTGAACTTTTTTAACTTAAAATTTCTGCACCATGGAGTTTTGAGGTTTATTTTTTTATGGTGGGGAATTGAGTTGAGAATCTTTGGAAAAAAATAAAAACAAAAAATACTTAATTTTCATTCTTTAAAAAAACATTAAATAGAAGAAGGTTTGAGATTGAACAAAATCTTATACTGTTAATAACCTTGCAATAGAATTGAATCACAATAATCCCAATGGTGAGATTGTTCTAGCAAGCAATCTTCACCCTTTCCAATAGTTTTTTCTGCAAAAATGTTAAATTTGCATTCAAAAGTGAAGTTTATAAATTATTTTTTTAGAGCAAAACCACACCTACTTGCAAACTAAAATTTCTCATAACTTTCATCTCATTTATCAAAATTGAATGATTCAAAGCTCCCCACCTCTATATAATTCTAAAGAACCTATTTCAGATTTTTATTTGAAAAAAATGAAAATTTTAAAGAAATTTTTGGCTACCCAAGGAGCAGCATTTTCTAGATTTTCATTTTTAACTTGTGCAATAAATGTCGGAATGAAGAAAAAATTACATTAGGTACATGCCCAAAATCCCATTTGTCCCCTGAAGGGTCAATGGTCCTTTAGGGGTTAAATGGTTTCGTTTTCATGATTAGCTTGACTCTACTAACTGGGCCAAAAGAACTAAGTTACAGCAATGTGGTATTCACTTGTGTTGTAAAAATGATATTTGTTAATTTGGGAAAAAAAAATTCTCAAAACTCATTCTAGGATATTGAGTTTTGTATCTGTGAGGTTATTTTGGTGATCTAAGATGAGTTTTTTGATAATTTGTTCAAGATATCACATCATTGATGTGAGGTTTTGTAAAAATCATCATAAAATTCAATCTAAATCACCAGAAAAGTCCTTAAAAGTGATAATTTCAGAATTCCCAAAATTTGTGGTTTTTTCTCAAATTAATGAATACAGAAAATGAAATGTTGGTCAAAGGTTTGCTAGGCTTTGCCTTAGTTGTGAACTCAGGTAATCACATGAGCAAGATCAATTGTCTTGACACTGGAAACATGGGAGCAAGTGTCTGAGTTCCTTGACAATTTCAACTATTTGATGATTCATGATTTCTAGAGAGTGAAGGTAGCAATTTACGGGGAGATCCAAACTTTAGTTACATGCTCGCTGAGTTTTTTTTGACAATTGCCAAAGCAAATTGAAAGATGGCGGATGCGTTTCCGATAGTAAAATCATGGTCTGTGGCATGGTTGTTACTTCAATCAAGATTTAGATGTCAAATAGCATAAACAAAGTGACAAGCGCACAAAACAGACAACACGTTCGCTTGTGAATTTTAGGACGTTTTTAGGGTTTTGATCTAAAATAAGAAGAATCTAATTATTAATTTTTATTTTTAGTGCTTGATATGACTTTAAACCCATATTTAGATTTTATGTTGGCAACAATGAATGTCACCAATATGTATGAAATAAGTTTTTTTTGTCATTGTTTATCATTTATTGAAATAAACTATGAGTTGACAACAAACAAACCATGAGCTCAATTGAACACTTTGGGCGTATATGCAAGCTGACAGACGGATAGTCCAATGAGACAACCATGGTCTAAGGAAAGGAACCGAATTTACATTTAATCTTGCAGCTGTTTAACCACACTTATACTTAAAAATGAAAAACAATCAGTTACTTAGAATAAAAGAATGTCAAAAGTCAACCTACAAACTTATCCATAGTAAGTAAATTTTTGGACCTCCTTATTAGAAATTAAGAGCTTTATAAGCATGTGAGAAGAACTCAGCTTGGTCATTTAGGATTAATATATAAACGTCAAATTTATTTGCAATGGTGTTGTATTAGAGGAAAAATGAGCTCAAGAGAAGGCCCCTATGGAAGTGGTTGGAGGGGTCAAAAGCATTTAAATGTAATGTCCTTTTTCAAATAAGAAGAGACTAATATCCTATACCCACTTACAAGTACTTCATGAGAATAATTTCTTTTTACAATATCATATGGTTTTTGTTTGATGAGTGTCCTTGTTTGATTGGGAATTCTAGTCCTAGTTTATTCTTATGTCCCACTAAAGGTCCTTGCATTTGTCATTGTCATGTTATAATATTGTTTTCCATCATTGATCCTTTTGTTATGTACCATGATACATTTGAGTACTTCACACAAGGTAAAGACCCTTGTGTAGGTACCTTACCTATGCTTCTCCTACGTCAATAAATAGAGTGGTTTGTCAAGGTGGGCCTTCTCTTGAGCCCATTTTCCTCTAATGGGGTCACAATCTTTTTTTTCTTTTTTTTTAAACCCTTACAACCAACAACTAAATAACTTCATTCAAATAAATCTACTCTTTCTAAATGTCAAGCAAGCAAGATGAAGAAATTGAAATTGTGCAAAATCGAATCAATTGGTTGCTCTTTATGGGCAAAGAGGAAGATTAAACATAAAATCTATTTGCTTCTTGTGAAAACCTTTATTATATAACAATCATTTGTTGTTTTTAAGCTTCAAGCCACCATAGAATGATAGAATGACTTGAAAAAAGCTTTAGGGATTTGGGAGGTATGATTACTTGGAGTTGTGATCTTCAAGCACTCTATCATGATCACCTCTTTGTGTTGGTTAATTTGGGCAAAGTTTGATGTTTCTAATGTTATTGCTTTTTGAACTAGCATTCTTTATCCAAGATTTGATAATGATGGATTGATGGTTGAGATGAATTTGCATCAAAAATTCTAAAAACATTGATAAGAAATGTTTTGGAGGAACTTGACAAAAATTTGATAACATAAATTATGATGCAATTTCTTTTTGAAAAAATTATCTCAAGTTTAGACATCTCTAATTTAATTTGGAGGGACATTTGACCTCTAGTTCAAATGATAATCCTAAAGATTTTTTTGAGAAAGCCTCATATATCAAAATTTGATTTAGTTGTTTCTTTAATGTACTAACTAGATTCCAAAATTGAGTGAAATCTTGATTTGGGATCCTATCCTAACATTTTTTGAAAGCTAAATCCTAGGACCCAAGACAATAGGACCCTTGACCTTTATTCAAGTCTAGCTTAAGATCTTTGAATATTGGAAATCAACAACAAACCTTGCTAAAAGTATAAAATAAGGGAATTGATATGTGCACACCGGGCTGGGGTTGATACGTGCACACCCCCTTGGGGGGTTAATTACAAATTTCTACCATCAAAAAGCTGAATTTGAGAAATTTGGATTCAGATTTGGACTTAGAGACCATGATTTTGTTTAGAACCTTAAAAAAGGTTGCAATTGAACAACACACAATGAAAAAGCTTATCTTTTTTTACAAACTAAAGTAAAAGTAGTACTTTCTTCCCTAGGTAAGCATTTTCATTGGACGTTGTTCAATTGCAACCTTTTTTCATGGTTCTAGACTAAATCAAGGTCTCCAAGTCCAAATTTGAATTCAAAATTCTCAAATTGAAATTATTGATGGTAGAAATCTAAAATTTCCCCCATGGGGGTATGCATATATCAACCCCCGGTGTACACGTATCAATTCTCTAAAATAAAATATGATATAAAACACTAGAATATGGATTTTCACCAAAACAAAATTTGAAAGTTAGGAAATCGACCAAGTGCAAAAAGATTTAAGAGGTTATTGACTAGCCCATATGTCATATCTTGAACATAACCATTTAACACAAGATTTATTAATTTGGGAAAAAGTCTTTTCCAATACTAATATTTGAGATACTAGATGTTGTATTTCTGAAAAATTGTTGATTTAAAATGAGTTTTTTGATAGTTCCTTTAAGATATTTTGTTATTGATGTAAGGTCTTGAAGAGGTCATCATAAAATTCACCTAGAATCAGCTAAAACCTCTTAAAAGCATAAATCTAAAAGTACCAAAGTCAATGTTTTTTCCCAAGTTAACTAATATATTTAACCCCTTCACATGAAAAAAAATCAAATACAGTCGTATGCTCTAATTGTGACCCTCTTTGATATAAACGCCCCATAGGTAGATCACTAATGGATATGAAGTGGTCCTTGAAAAGACCCCTTCAAGTCATAGAAAGAAAAAGTGTATTCTTTTGCAAGAGTTAATCATACTCCTTGCTTTCATTCATCTCTTCACAAGTTGCATGGGGATGGTTTATGGAAGACCTACAGTCACAAATAGGTGTCTACTACAAACTATATTTTGAAAATTCATCAACAATTCAATAATGCTTCAAAAAATATGAAAAAAACCTATTACATTTAGCATCCATTTCTCTTTTGTCTAAAAATTAAACAAAAAATCTTTGTGTCTTGAAAAGCCCATGAAAAAGTAGACCAGCCCTTAAAGTGACTGTTTTAGAGCATACTACCTTCACCCATGAACGGCCCTAGGGCTATGGAGATACAGGGTTGTATCAGTCAAATATGTTGTCTTCACCAAATTTCAAGAAGTGCAAAACAACATCAAGGATTGAAGCATTGTGTGATTGTGGTTGATAATTAAGGGTTTCACAGTAGAGATTGAAGCAATATGTGATCATGATTGATATGTATTAAAATTGTACATACGGCCGGCTAGGAAGGACCTTTAGACGGTTCAGGGGTTAAATTTAAGGAAAATTTTCATGGATACCCCTAAAGTTTGCAATTATTTCATTGATACCCTTGCTTTTTCAGAAATTTCACATTTGCCCTTGGACCAAAAGTTTGAGGTGTTTTGTTTGTTGCGCATGTCACTTCCCTTCTTTCTTTGTGCGCACGCAAAACAAGAAAGAAATAATGTGCTCACAAAGGGAGAAGAAAAGTGGCATGCACAACCAAAAAAACGCTTGAAATTTTGGTACAAGGATATCTATGAAATTCCTGAAAATGCAGGGGTATCTATGAAATTATTACAAACTTCAGGGGTATCATGAAATTTTCCCTAAACTTAAATAGAAGCTGAAGTTCACCAAGTTCCATAAAGACTCTTCCCGGACTGTGAGATGGGTACTGGGGTATCAAATGCGGTGGCTGCAATGTTACCATACTCCTTGTTCTGGTCCTTCGCCTGAACCCTTGCACTCACCTTCCCTTCGCCACTTGTACCGCCGCAAGCACTGCCACTTTTTGCTTACTCAGTTACTTTGGAATTGTTCACCGCATCTTCTGTATTTACCACCGCTTGAATCGATCTCCATTGTGCAGGTATTCAATTTCTCTTTGAACTGTTTTCGCCTCTGCATTCCATGTTCGCGTTGCATGTGGTTTCATTCAATCTCTGGTGCTCTTTGTTGCAACGTTTCTGACAGATTTCGAGTAGTCTTTGAGACATCTTCAGAGTGAGGGGTGCTTGTGATTTCGTCGGAGTATACTACCAAATGGAGAAAACAGAGGGATGGGTTCTTCAGGCTCAACAGCAAGCGCAGTTGCATCCGGCAGCTGTAGCGGTGACGCTGTTCTTTCTGGTGGTGAACGTGATGATCCTCATGTGGTACCACCACCCGCTGTACGGGAAGAACAATGGCCCACTGGTGTTTCCCATCGTCGGTTGCCTCCCGAGCCTTATAAAAAACAGTGACCGATTTCTCGACTTCACTGTGGAGTTCCTTCTCAAGGCACCAACGCAAACCATGCGCTTCGTCCGACCGGGAGGTGCCGCCATCTTCAGCACAGCGAACGTCGAAAACGTCGAGTACATCCTGAAGACGCGGTTCGAGAATTTCGGCAAGGGCGAGTACTTGAGTAACATTCTTGGTGACCTCCTTGGAAAAGGAATCTTCAACGTCGACGGCAATCTGTGGAAGCTCCAGCGGAAGCTGGCGAGCCACGAGTTCACGACCCGGTCGCTTCGGGAATTCGGCTTCGAATGCTCGGAGAGGGAGCTCAACGATCGGCTGCTTCCCATCCTCGCTCAAGCCGGCGAAAATGGAACAATCGTCGATTTGCAAGACCTGTTTCTGCGGTTCTCTTTCGACCATATCTGTCAGTTGGGGTTTGGCGTCGACCCCAACTGCCTTGAGCCTTCACTTCCAACAGTTCGATTCGCGGAGGCGTTCGACATGACGAACGAGCTTACCGTGAAGCGCTTCGGCATGATCCCTCCGATACGAAGGCTGCGAAATATTTTCAACCTGGGCACGGAGGGGGAGCTCAAAGAGAAGCTGAAGGTAGTGAACGAGTTCGCACAGGTTGTGATTCAAGGACGACGACAGGAGTTCAGATCCAATGGCGAGTCGGTTACAGCTCGCCAAGACTTGCTCTCTCGGTTCATGCGCTTTACGGATATGTCAGACAAGGACATGCAAATGCAATCCGAGTTGGAGCAGAAGTGCCTGAACGACCTAAAGATGGACTCGTCTGATGCCAAGGAGAAAGAAGAAGCCACCGACGTGTTCCTCCGTGACATTGTGATCAGCTTCGTCCTCGCAGGCCGGGACACCTCCTCTGCAGGCTTGTCGTGGTTCTTCCACACGATTAGCCAGAATCCTCGTGTGGAGTCGAAGCTGTACGACGAAATCAAGCAACTGGCCCGTCACCCTGAAACGAAGAATCCATTCTCGTTTGAGGAGTTGAAGAAGCTGCACTACTTGCACGCTGCGCTTCACGAATCGCTTCGCCTGTTTCCTCCCATTCCTGTAGACACAAAGCAGGCAGTACAAGATGACGTGCTTCCGGATGGAACCATCGTGCGGAGAGGCGAGCGTGTGACGTACAACGTGTATGCCATGGCGAGAATGCCAAGCATCTGGGGGGAGGATTGCAACGAGTTCAAGCCGGAGAGATGGCTGAAGGACGGAGTGTTCGTGCCGGAAAGCTCGTTCAAGTTCGCGGTGTTTCAAGCGGGTCCGAGGATTTGTCTGGGGAAGGAGCTAGCGTTGCTTCAGATGAAGCTCATTGCCGCGAGTTTGATCTACAACTTTGAATTCTCGGTGCAGGAAAAGCACCCCACGACGTTGTATCGATCGATCGTGTTTCGCATGCCGAAGGGGTTGCCTGTGGCTGTGCGTCCAAGGGCGCACGGTTCGTTGTGAAAGGCACGGGCTTTTCTTCTTCTGGTTGAGAAGAAAGAACACTAACCCTAAACTCTGCATTCTGAACCTAGAGTGGTAGAAGTGGAGAACAGGTAGGCACTTTGCCTTCGCTGGATTTGCTTATCATGGCCAATCAAGCAACGCCACGGGGTACTTCTGGGCATCAAACGACTGCTTGGAGGATCTGACATGTTAATCCAAGGTGCCACATAACATTATCACCCCTGCAAATGGGGTGAGCATCAAAGCTGGGTTAGGTGTAGCATGCTGGTTACTACACATTTGAGAAGAAGAGAAGAACCAGATTGTATAACAATATCTTGCCTCTAGACATGTATATAGGGATAGCCTTGACTTGCTTAATGCTTACTAATGTTACGCACGTCAAAGCTCAAAAGGTTTTTTTGATGATCCTGCAATGGTGAAGACCGGAGGCTTGTAGGAGAGAGAGCACACTCAAACCTCTTTATTTGTGCCTCTTGTTCAAAGAATATGCATGAGCTCTGTGTCAAAATATCTTCAAATCCGAAATCACCAAATTTCAACGTTTTGTGCTATCGAGATTTGCTGATTGCAAGAAGTAACAGCAATAGAATCCAAGTTCTTCACAAATCGAGCCCCACAAGTGAGAGACTCAAAACTTACAATGCTCATTATCTCCATATTACTTAATTTTGAAACTAGGTTAGAAACCTCCTGAGCAAGGACAGAACATGAAACATGGTTTCAGCAAGGAACAGAACTTGCCATGCTCAAGCTTTGATGTACCCGTATGAGGTGTGGAGTTTGAACATGCACAGGTAATCAAAACTGTTGCCAAGATAACATAACCCCCGTACACAGCACGTCGAAACCTATTCGTATTAGCAAGGAGCAGAAAGATACCTATACCCGGCAACTGCATAAAATCTACTCCCTTTTCTTCTGTATAAATATCGCCCCGCACTTGCTTCCGCTCCTCCAAAACATCGATTGGAGGCACATTTCAAAGAGAGTGGAAAGAATTATTAGAATCGCGACGAAATGGGCAACGAAATGCACAAGGAGGCGGCTGTAACCGTGAATCGTCCCCTAAAGGCTCCCGACCGCGACAACTTCAGCTCCGACGTCAGCTGCGACTTCAACTTCCTTTTGGGGCAAGGATGAAGACAATTCTTCCACCGGAGCTTTGAAAGCACCGGAGAATCATCTAAGAGCGAGTGTAGGACTGGTTGCGAAGGTTTGTAAGTTGTGTCGTCTCTGTTTGTTCCCATTCGGATGGAATTAGGGTTAGGAGCTCTAGGTGTGGCAGGTCGTCTCTCTCGATTTGCCTTTTTGTGTTGTTCTCTTTCTTCCTCTGGCCGGGCCCTGTCTCGAGCTACTGGAACCAATGAACATGGAAGATGGAAAGGATCATCCTAGAATGCCTTGCATTGCTATATAGGGGTCAGTGGCTATGGCCCCAAACTTGCCATAGGTGGTTTGATTATAAAATTTTGTGAGGTACATGGGCATGACAAAGTGCCATGTTCCACAAGAATAGTAGATCCTCTGCACTAGATAAGTTTCCTTTGAAAGTTAACAAAGATATTTAATTTCAATTGTTTGTGTTGCATACTTAGGGCTGCTTTACACTAGGAGGTCAAGGAGGTCAAGGCCATGAAAACTTGAAGCCATTTCAATCTAAATTTGAGCCCAAATAGCCTTAATAATGGCCCCAAGCAGTGTTCCTAGAATTGGCTTTGGGGTTTTAGCCAAACGGCTATAATCGTAAGAAGAAAAGAGTTATTATTGCAATATGGAAGGAAAATGGTTAGAGTACGGTAGATAACTTAGGAAAAAAAATGTAAAATTTTGAATTTTTTTTTTGAAGTAGAGTATGACTTGCAAATCTGAAGGAAATTGTGGAGTTTATTAATGGCCATTTTTGGTTAATCGGTTTGTTATGATTGCTAACCAATCTTGGAAAAAGTAAAATATTGGAGATTGCGGTACAAAATTTCAAATGATGTAAAACAATCATTGTCACAAACACTGTCACTAATTTGGAAATTGAACTCATCACTAAAAGAAACTTGTGTTTTTTATAACAAATTTTTTTGGACGTCTACTTGTTTTTATGTTACAATTAATGTTAAAACTAACATCTTGATGTTATGTTTGATGTCATTGTTAACATGAAAACAAGTGAGCATCCAACAATTCATTATAAAAAACATGGATTAACACAAGATGCATCTTGCGTTAGCAAGATTGCCCATTTTGCAATATTAGTTAGTGATTTGCACAATAACAAAACAAGCCACAATAGTATGGGTTAGAATTAACATAAGTAATGAAAAATTGCAATTGCACCCGCCTCAAACTTTGCACTTCAGCTTTCTCAACAACTTCAAGTAAAATCTATTGGAAGTTATTGAAGTTAAGGTTCAACTTTAGAATTGCAAAGCATGCTTACCCTTTGTTGCAATTCAACCGCATAGACACGCATTCCGCACAATTGGACCTAAACTGCACAATAACAAGCAATTGAGCATTGGGCCGCATGATTCATTGCACAACAACATTTACGCAAGTAGCATTGCATTGTTGCAGGTTTGCAATAGAGATCAATGCCTCAATTGATAAACCACTAAATCTAATTAAATTCCACTAGTTCAATTTACCCTCCACTAACCTCAACTTGTTATTTCTTTACAAGTGCAAATTGGAGGTTGCAACTTGGACGGTGGAGATGTTGTTGTTGTAGCTACAGACGTGCGTTTGAGATAGCTTAGGAGCAACATCCTTGAAGTCAGTGGAGGGGATGGATGCTAATTGTGGAACATGAGGAAATAGCAAGTTGCAATTTGATATTTTCTAAATATGAATTCTTGCTCAAATCTTCATATTGTTTAGTTTTTTTCCTATATACATGTAGCGCACCATTTTTTTTGTAAAAATCCAGCTAAATTTAGCCAATTTTGGGAATGCTAGCCCCAAGTGCCCATTATAATGTGAGTTACATGATATTCATTAATTTGAGAAAAAGTCTTTCCCAAAACTAATTTTGGGATACTAAATTTTGTATTTATGAGAATATTTTGGTGATTGAAACTGAGTGTTTTGGTGATTCCTTCAAGATATTTTATTACCAATGTAAGCCTGTAAGGTCGTGAAAAAATCATCATGAAATTCATTCTAAGTCACCAAAAGACTCTTAAAAGTGGTAGATTCAGAAATCCCAAAATGGGTGTTTTATCCCAAATTAACAAATATAACTTTAGTGTAGTAGGGGCTATCTCTTGAGTGCAAAGGCTTTGAGGCCAAAAAGTTGAGGCTAATAGAGCAAATTTTGAAAATTTTAGGAGAAAAATGGATTAAAAAAGAAATTTAGGAGAGCTATTGATATTTTTGCCCCATCCTATGGTGTTGAGTATCCTAAAAGAGTATTTTTAATTCAAATAATCATATTTCAAAAAAACTTGACAATAGCCCCAAGGCTAAGAATGGGCTCCACATTTTTGGAAAACCGCCCAATTTTTAAGGTTGGGGTCATTTCAAGTCTTCTTTTTGAAACATTAAAATATGTTCTTAAAATTAACCTTGAATCCTAGTGTAAAGGCCTTGAGGCTGTTTTCAAAATATTAATCAATCAAGTACCAATATTATGAGTGTCAAGTGTTGGACATTAACCTTGACTTCTAGTGTGAAGCACCCCTTACTTGGAATAACCAAAGCAATACCATGAAATCATCAACAACCAATATGTATTGATTGTGACATTAATATTATCAACCTAGACTTCATGTTTTTTTTTTGGGTTTAAGTTGCTATTATGTTGTTAACAAAATATACTTTAGTCTTTTATAGTTAGTAAAAGAATTTTAGGGGTTAACCCTTAAATGTCTAAATGTGCTATTTTGACAAGTAGAATACAAGATATTCTTCTTGTATTTGGAATGGATTTACACCTTTACTACATTTCAAATCAACAAAGAAGTTGGAGAGTAGATCAATGCGATTCTAGTGAGCTGTTTCAAATCTCAAATTAAAACTTCTTGTTGGTAGCAAATACCAATTATACGGCAGCATATGTACTATGCCATATGGTCACATTTACGGGTTAACCCCTAAAGGACCAAATGTCCCCTTGGGGGACAGTTGGGATTTTGGGCATGTACTTACAACTAATCTACTTTGTATG
This sequence comes from Ulota crispa, assembly GCA_963920765.1. NCBI lineage: Eukaryota > Viridiplantae > Streptophyta > Bryopsida > Orthotrichales > Orthotrichaceae > Ulota > Ulota crispa. Next base: position 12,658,616 of record OY987249.1, on the reverse strand, counting down.
ATTTTTTGAAACTTTTATGGAAGATGAGGAATTCAAAGACCTACGTGGGCATCTAACTTTTTCTTCATTCTGACATTTATTGAAGAAGTTATGCATGAATTTTTGAAAAACAATGGAGATTGGGCAACCAAAAACTTTTCTAAAAATAACTTTTTAAAAAAAATCTGAAATTGGTTCTTTAGATTTATACGTATGTAGGGAGTTTTGAATCATTCAATTTCAATTTATGAGTGAAAAGTTTTAGTTTGCAAGCAGGTACCAAAGTCCCATACCTCCATTCCTTTTGCCTTTGGTGCTTTACTTTTTGTGCTCTTTGTGAATTTGTTTATTGACTTTTTTTTTTTTCCTATTGTACTAGACTAAGATTCCTTGATTTTCACCATTTGGATCAAAGTAATTCACATTTCTCAATTTTACATAAATTCTCCGATTTTGCCTAGTGTATATGCAAATTTGATGGCCTTACGGCATTGCAAGATTTTACAAAGTATGATTCACACCTTCAATTCATTTGAAAATTCTCCCACACTTACCTAACTTGGTCTTCTACATGGGAAAAATAAACCTCACATTTCCGTAGAGCAATTTTTTTGATTTAGAGGCAATCAAAGGCTTTTGAAATTTTTGAGTAGCAAGGAAAAAAACTTTTCTTTTCACTTCAAAAGTCAATATCTCACTCCTCTACATCTAGAATGAGCTGATTTTTTTTCCACAATACCTCCCATAGTCTAAGGCAAGATCTTACAATTGGATTTCCAAATATAATTGTTTTTCCTACTTTTGTACTCAATCCCCCAAAAGTGGCAGTTTTGAGTAACTTTCACTAAAAAAAGGGCTTGGTCCTTTAGGGATTAATATAGGACCTTCAACAAGAGCGCCAATGGAAAGTTGTCTCTGTTATTGTACAGTACCCTCAAGAAAGTCTCGCAACCCCTTTGTGAAGCCTTGCAAAATTCCTCCTTTATTTCCATTGTAAAAGTTACTCTATCAAAGTATCCTATCAAATGTACTGCTTTATAGAACCTTTACCAACATATGAAATTTCAATGTCTAAAAATAAAAACTCTATTTTTGGTGATTTTTTTAAAATTATTTTCTTGGCTTCACATAAAAATTCATGGAAAAATATATGTGATGATTTTTTAACATTTGATTGTACAAATATATAGGAAATGTCATTGCTCACATCTTTTCTATTACAAAGATGCAAACTATGTAGGTTGAAATTTCCTCTATGTGGCTATAAAGCTTATAACGAGTTTTCCAATTTTCTTTCATAAAATTTTAAGGCTAAAGAAGTCAAACTCATTTTATAGTAGGCTTCTAAATTTCTATACCTTTCTAATGATATATTATTTGACTATGTTTGTTCAGATTTTAACCTACTATAAAATGAGTTTGACTTCTTTAGCCTTAAAATTTTATGAAAGAAAATTGGAAAACTCGTTTATAAGCTTTATAGCCACATAGAGGAAATTTCAACCTACATAGTTTGCATCTTTGTAATAGAAAAGATGTGAGCAATGACATTTCCTATATATTTGTACAATCAAATGTTAAAAAATCATCACATATATTTTTCCAT